>OX595996.1:0-264802 GCA_951394045.1 Nitzschia sp. DOCU1 | reverse complement strand
GAGTCGCTGCTTTTTCCTAACAGCCAGACAGCAGGCCAAGTGACAGCAAATTATTAGGAGGCCCCGAGCACGAAAACTCCGAATCACACCTCGACCCTCTTCTTGCCGTGCAAGGCCTATTGCACCAACGTTTCGAAAAAAACCACTCGTACAGAGAGCTGGACCCGAGTCAACACAAAAGATGCCGCACAGAGCGACAAAACCCAGTATCTTTGATTAGTGTTCGTCATCCCTCTGATATCGTCAGCTCGAAATCGCCCACTGCATTATTAAACCCGCCTACTAGAATGTAGTAGAGCGTGTCTTGAGCCGCATTCCAAGATATCAAACTTTGATTTCCGCACCCGTCTTCGTTGAAATTAACGCAAGTCAAATTCTTGCAGCTATCGCCAGCAAAGACGTAGAGTTGAGTGTCGTATTGCGTGCCGTCACCACAAAGGGAGGCCGTGATAAATCGACCGGTTCCAATTACTGTATACCACACTCCAGGTGCAGTGGCGACGTCCCCACACAACCTAGCATAGGCGAGGTCTTCCGTAGCACCTGCAGTCGAACTGAAAATCGTAGAGGGGACGTTCATCATCTCCGCAGTCCCACAGTAGTCATTCTCCACGAAAAGTTGAGCGTCTTCAATCGTCAATGTGAAGCGCCCCGCGTCTGTCTCTTCCTGCCCGTGAACATAGACTTCATACTGGATACCAGGACTTGTTTCCCAGTAGGCAATGGTCCGCTCTCCGTCGCAAGTGATCGTTTTGGCGTCGACGCATTGAAGGCCATCACACGATCCGCTTAGAATCGTGAGATCAGTGGAGTAGTTGGTTCCAGGGTTGCATGTAGAAGCCCGCAAACTGCCCCCCGTTCCTTGCACAAGGTACCAGACTCCTCGGGCCGTCGAATTAGAGCAGTCTCCCAGTTCCGCCGGGTTAGAGGCAAGAGTACTTCCCAAACTGATATCCCCCGAAGCCAAAAGGCTCGATGCATTAGCGCAAGCACCGGCACCTCCAGGGAGAAACTCTTCCAAATGCACTTCGAAGTCCCTTTCATCCGAGCTCTGCACCAAAACATAGTACAATTCACCTTGATCCGAAAACCACTGGGATGCGACCTTTTCGTTGGAGGCCGTGCACTCAACTGGTGTAAAATCTATGCACTTTAGATCGGAGCATCCTTGTGCTCCACCAACAAAGACGGATACTTGAGATTGGATGTCAGACTCCGAGCGGCACTTCAGCCCGAGAATGCGTACAATCAAGAGTTCCCCCGTACCCTCAACAGTGTACCAGACCCCAGGGGCATCAAGCAACCCTGAGCATTCGGATCGTTGCACATTGCAGGCATTGACCATGGTGCCGTTCTCCCCTATGGCGCCAACCGATAGTGCTTGTGCTTTCTCACAAATTCCATTGGGCGGTGCACGCGTCAGATCCAAGATGAAATCTCCTTGTGATCTATCCAGGATTCCACGAACGATGGCGTAGTAGAAACTACCTTCACTTGCCACAAAGGCAATGCCGCCTGTGATCCAAGGCTCTGGATTCCCAGGCAAAGCTCCACCAATGCAGCTCAAATCATCGCAACTCGAGCCATCTAGAATGGAAAGTGTTGCCCCGAATTCGGGATTTTGGCTCTCTTCTGTGAAAACAGAAGCACACACAACGGAGCCGTCGCCGTGCATCCTGAACCAAGAAGCAGGAGCAGCGATGGCGTTGTTTTCATCACAGGTTATAATCGAGTCATCAAGGGTTTGGTTCCGAGTCGATCCAATCGTCAGGCTATCAAAAGACGTAATCTCTCGGGCAGTTGGGCACTTTCCGCTTCGCGGCACCGTATTGATAGTCAATGTAAAATTTCCTGTATTGGATGTTCGGAATCCTTTGACAACAATATAATACCGTTTCTCCTGTTCGGCTATCCATCCTACAGATCCATGCTGTCCACAAAGTTTGTCCGACCCTCCAATACATGTCAATTTGCCACAAGGACCAGCAAACACCAGTACTTGCGTGTCGGATTCATCGTCCAAGCCTGTGCCCTCACAAGTGGAGGCAATCAGCCGTTGATCGTTCCCTTGCACATAGTACCATAGAGTGTATCCTTCACCAGGTTCCACGAGACAGTCGGTATCCAAATTACCAGCTATGTTTTGCAGAATTTCTCCTTTAACTGTACCACCCGTCAAATTGGTCAATTGCATTGCTGTAGAACACTTAATATTCATCCCCGGCTTTGGACCCCCATCTTCATTGCCCTGAATGGAAAAAAAGATGATGACTGCCGCCAAGACACACAATAATAAACACCCCACAGCTCCATAGACTTTCCAAGGCAACCATGGATCTTCGTCGGGTGATACAATGATCTTGGCATTCGCTGCTGACAAAGCATTAGATAACAGCCTTCGTTCCGCATCGTATTCGGCTTGAAGTCGGATTTGTTCTCGTTGGGCACCTTCATCGTATACTTCGGCGTCAATCAAATCCAAAACTTGATGGTGACTTCTCGTGACGAAACTACTATTGGCATTCATGCCATTTCGGTCTGGCAGAGTATCATCTGGCAAGGATGGTATCGATGACGAATTGCCATCATTATCATCTTGATAACTATCCTCATCGGCCAGTGCAGTCGATCCCAAATTAGCCAAGAAGGAGGAATCCCCCGATTCGACACCTTCTATCGATGTTGACGAATCGCCACTGCTCTGTTGTCTTCTTGTTCGAGCAGCATTTTTGGAAGGAAGATAGCTGGTCGTATACGGTTGCATTTCCTCGTCGTCGGACGCTTGTAATCGTTCAATCAAGGTCGAGGGAGTGGGTGTCCCGAGACTATCGTCGTACGACGACGACGAAGCAGCAGTAGCCGCTGCAAATTTGGTCCCTGTCCTTCCTCTAAGTTTTTGATTCGCACTACTACTAAGCGTGGAATCATCGACCGAAAAGGCTCCAGGTTTCAACGTCGATGCCGTCGAAGAGGAGGATACAGCAGGCACCGTAGGTCCTTTGGCATAGGAATGATAGCGTTCTACTTTGGCTCGTTCGGCAGCTCGAAGTTTGGCCAGACGATCTGATTGTTGTTGCTGCTGTTCTTGTTGTGCAAGAGTATTACCATTCATGGGACGCTGCGTATGAATGACTTCTCCTGTTGTCGGATCCATGTACGTCGTTGCAGTTGTCGTTTTCATTGGAAACGTTTGTTGCGACTGATGTTCCTCGTTTCGATTGTTGTATCGTTTCTGTTTCGATAAGGACGACGACGATCGAGGAGGTTCCAAGGCAAAATCACCATCGGCATCATGGTCCGGAGAGTTCGGCTTGTGTTTGACCGCCAACAAAGTTAATTCTTCATTGGGTGATAACAAAGGAGGACACAAGGATGCAATGCCGCCACCACCTCTCGTTTTGTTGTTATTATTTTTTGTATCGACCGATAACGAGGGGCAATTCGTTGGCGCATGGTTGTTATGGGACGTTGACAGGGGTCGAAAGGCACTGCCCGATTTACGCCGAATCGTAGGGGTTTGCTCCAGTTCTTGCAAGAATGAATCATCGTCACTCACGACATTTTCAGGGTTGGCATGATTCATTTTTTGTTTGTATAAGAAATCTGCAATAAAAAATCTTTTTTCAGAATGAAAATGAGAACACTCTTTTAACAAAACGGTGGGGCAGAGATGTTACTCTGGCAGTGACGACGACGACGATGATGATGATCGACCGATGAATTGAATGGCAGTGTTGCAATGACAAGATTCCTGCTTCGCATCCAGCAATGCAGTAGTGGCACGAGAGCTACGGCAAGTGAATGGTGCGCTGCCCTTTTGTTCCATAGTACTCACTCCATGTGGGAGGATTTTGTTCCGTTTGTTTTCAAATCGATAGCGCCGCCACAACTTTGGGCTTCGGCAGAGTGTCGCACATATGCGCAGACGCATTGGAATATATATTCCGTTCATCGCGAGCATGCGGCATTCAACCCTTTTAAAAATCTCGCATTATGCATGTGTGTCGCGCTACGTCGGTCACGCCCGCCATCATTTTTATGGGGTACAAGAGTCGACGATGAAGAAAGACGTGACGAAGCTAGTTGTAAAAGTTGTTGGGTGTTTCCACTTGTACAAACAAGCAAAACGAAGTAGATATCCACTTCAATACTACGTCTTGCTCAATCGTTTAGTCTGCGGCCCGTGTTAAAAAAGTGGTGCCCTGACTACCTACTAGGTTGTTGTTGTGTGATTCCAAACGTTGTTAAAAATGGGCCGCGATCCTCAAGGGCGCATCTCCTCCTCCAAAAGTCGAATACTCGTCCCAACAAATGATGAAAGTGTCATACTTCCTGACAAAGTACCAGAAACCTTGCTGTTAGTCGATACTACTAGCACTGCCAAGAGTCATGAGGATTCAACAACCACGTCCAATAATAATCTTTCACCTTCCAATCTGACCATTTTGGAAGATTTACAACGCGACGAAGAAGAATTGTCACCTCGGATGCGAAATAGTAGTACTCACGCAAAGAGTAATATGGTCCGATCGCCATCAACAGAAGAGGCTGTGAATACAGAAGCTTTGATTTTAGATGTCATTGTCGATACAGTGACCAAACAGCAGGTACAAGATGTGATTGTCGATACAGTGACCAGGCAGCAGCAACAAAAGACTGCTGCTAAAATGCGTAATGCAGGCAACAAGAACAGCAATGGTCATCGACGTCGTCAAGTCGAACACAATGCCCAAGATCAAATATTAAAGGACTTGGAAGAAGCTGCAGAATTTGTACCCGCAAAGAAAGACTCTGGTGGGAACCAGAAGAAACGGCGGATGGTGTATGCAGTACTGGTATTGCTTCTCTTGATTGTTGGCGGTGTCGTGGGTGGCATTATGGCAGCTGGCAAGGACTCAAACGAAAAAGATGCTAGTGAGAGTGAGAAAGCTCCTACGGCTGCCCCAGGATCCGTCGACGACCTGCTGCAAGTATCTCGAGACGTTTGCACGGAAGCTGTCCACATTAACGCGCCTCAGACGATAGTGGGAACCACCGAGGAGGCTATGCCCGACGACGACGCCCCCGTGTGTGGGGATCTGAGGAACAATGGAAAGGGTGTTTGGTACTTTTTACAAGGAACGGGAGTTCTTTTGAGCGTCAGTACCTGTGACGATACCTCCACTACCACTACTAACTTTGATACACAACTATCTGTCTATCAAGCAACGTCGGGGGGCTGCGACAAGCTTCAATGCATAGCAGCCAATGATCAGAGCAGTTTATGTGGTCAAAATGGTAGCCACCTAACCTTCTTGGCCCAAGAAGGTGAACGATATTATATTTTGGTGCATGGCAATCGCAACTCCGATGGTATCTTTGCCTTGGCGGTTCAAGACCAGGAGCTCAACGATCAATGCTCCAAATCCATTGAACTTCCAGATGTCTCTTCAGCAGATACTGCTGTCTATCAGTTCGGAACCACCAAATTCGCTCCAAAAGATGCGGAGATTCCTCCAGAGTGCAACAATGCTCCATATACTTCTACTGGCGCTTGGTTTGTCTTTCAAGCACTCGAATCGAAATTTGTACAAGCGACTCTACACGACTTGGATGGACGTATCTCGATATTTACCGGTTCTTGCTTAAAACTTCAGTGTGTCACGGCTAGCAATTCCGCGTCTGTCCTGTGGACCACTCAAACAGGGGCGGCCTACTTTATCTATGTCCACGGCGTTGGGAATACGGTGGGTGATTTTACACTATCGCTTTTGCCGGGTAGCGCGTTGGAACGAGACCCCAATGCTGCTACCAACATTCAATGCGACATGGCTGCCTCTTTGGCCAACAATTCTTCTTGGTTTGGTCCAATCGACGTCCAAGTCATTGGAAATACGGATCAAGGCCTTGTGGCCAGCGTGCCAGCATGTGGAAATCAGGTTTGGAGCACGGCCAAAGGTCTTTGGTACTGGGTCCTTGGAACTGGCAAGCCCCTTATTGCTTCCACGTGTGATCCACCAAAATCACAAGAAGAAGATGGATTCGACACTCAAATTTCAGTTTTTACGGGGGATTGTGTCAATTTACAATGCGTCGACGGCGGGGACCAAAATTGTGGAATGCAATCCAGTGTCGTGTGGCGGACCGAGGACAAGACGGGCTATTACATTTTCGTCCATGGCTATGAGGGTAGAGTAGGATCCTTTCAACTCAAAGTCCAAGAACTCGATCCAACCTCGTCATCTGCTAATATGGACTGTGCAAATGCCATTGACGTAGACCTAGACGGCGTCACAATTCTGGGATCCACTTCAGGGTCGCTGTTCCAACCAGTCGGGCAATGCTCCGGGACCGATGTAACCGCACCGTCGGCATGGTACAAGGTTGTGGGAACTGGGACAGCGATCATGGCATCGACCAAACTGTCGAATCAAATTGCTCGAATGCAAGTGTACAGTGGAGGTTGTGAGTCGCTCAACTGTCTCAGCGCCTCTGGTGTCGTTGGAGAGGCCGAGCAAGAATCCATCACATGGCAGAGCGAAGTTGGGGTTGTTTACTACCTTCAAATATTTGGACCGGGAGATTTCAGTCTCAAGATAGAGCAATCCCTCGATAATTATTTATGTGGGGGTGTCAGCGAAACCTTGCAAATTGGGCAAACTGAGCTTGGGCACACCATATTCAGCCAGGACGGTGAGGGGGGCATCGGCGGCTTACGTCAGACTTGTGTTGCCAATGAACCCGGTGCTTGGTACCGAGTAGAGGTGGATAAAACGATGACTCTTGCTGCATCGGTTTGTGCTCCCATGTCAACGACGTTTGATGCCGTAGTTCAAGTTCTTGAAACAGCGGGAGGGAACGACTGCGACTTTGTTCGATGTTTCACTAATAACGGCCAGAGTTGCGGTCCCGGTAGCGTGTCGACATGGAATGCCACAGCTGGGTCGATTTACTACATTCTCGTTCGTGGATCCGAATCTGATCAATATGGAAACTTTGCCTTGCAAGTTGGTCTTGCAACCAGTTTTTGCGATAATGCGTCACCCCTCACGATTGGTCAAGCAGTCAGCGGATCTACCGGCGGTGCTGTCAAACCGACGGAAGCCTTGTCATGCCAAGCATCGCAACTCCTCGTCGACGGACCAACGATCTGGTATTCATTTAATGGAACAGGGTCCGTAGTCGAGGCAACCACTTGCGGAATGTCAACAGAGGTCGACACAACCCTGGCAATCTTTCAAGGTGTTTCCTGTGAGACATTACAGTGCCTCACGGCAGGAGATGATGAATGTGGCCTACAAAGCAACGTTTCATGGTTTGCTGAATTAGGCGTCGAATACTACGTCGCGGTGTCAAGTCGAGGCGAAGGGTCCTTTGATTTGGTGCTCAACGAGATACCGAACGATGAGTTTGAATTCTCTCAGAAATTGCCTTTTGGCAACTCGGAAACCAGCGGTGTGATCCCTTCCTTTCCAGTCGCTGGTTTCGAGGATCCTTGTTTCGGGGTTGCTGCGGATTATCCCGGCGCATGGTATTCTGTCCCCGGCACGGGATCACCAATGGAGTTTGATGTTTGCGGAGTTAACAGCACGATTCAGCAAATATCAGTGCTCACTGGAGGAGAGACGGATTTTGAGTGCATTGGCTCGATTCAAGGAACTTGCTCTATGGTCTTTTACACTGTCTTCGGAGAAAATTATTCCGTTGTTGTTTCCGATGAGCCTGACACTGCAATCGAAGTTTCGGTCGCCAGCACAAATGATGAACAATGCAGCACGGCCGTAGGACCACTTACGGTTGGCTCCTCTGTCCAAGGGAGTGTGGTCGGCGCGACCGCGGAACTTGAAGACGTTTGCGATGGTATAACCAACCGTGGCGCCGGAGTTTGGTTCAAAGCCATCGGTACCGGTGAATTCGTGACGGCTTCCACCTGCTCGGAGTTTACAGATTTTGATACTCAAATATCAGTCTACGCGGGAGATGATTGCTCAAATCTGAAATGCTTGGGCGGAAACGACGACAATTGTGGTCTCAAAAGCTGGGTGACCTTCCCAACGAATGAAGGTGAAATTTTCCGGGTTCTAGTGAGTGGCAAAGGGACGAGTAAAGGGAATTTCGTTCTAAGTTTGACGTGATGCAAGACTGTGGGTCTGCTACTAAAAGTTAATAGAAGCGCAAAGAACATCATGCTTCCTTTCCAGCAGTCCCTATTCGTTTCGGATGGAAGTCTCGAGACTCTCATGGTGCTCGGTAATCTCTAGCAACCGAACAACCTCCTCTGGGCAGTGCTTGCTCTCCACCGCGATATCCAAAGGCGTCTTTCCGTCCGCGTTCTTCTCAAAAATGGAGTCTGGGTGAAGACACAAGAGCTGTGTCATGACGGTCGGCGAACATCCCATCATGGCTGCAGCGTGGATGGGTAGGTTACCATGTTTCTTTTCCTTGGCATGAACCAGGAAGTCAGCAAGGGAACTCTGAAGTAACATCGTTACTAAATTCTCGTTCGGATGACTCTTCAAGGCCAAGTGAAGTGCAGTTTCGCCGAATTTGTTCGTAAGACGTAGAAGGTCTTCCCGATGGCCGTGCAGTATGGTCTCGACAACGGCACAGGTGGCACCATTCTCGATAGCCATCAACAAAGGGTAGCTGCCGTCCCTAACCTGTTCGCCAAGTGAATACCTGGTCGCAGCTAATTCCAGATTGGACTTCTCGGCCATATCAGATACGAAATGCAAGTGGGGATTCTCGTGGCCGTCGTCAGAATTGTTGGGGGATGAGCGTCGCTGGACCATGTGACCCATCTGCAACGAAGGAGTACCAAAAGACAAAATTGAGAATAGCAGTTTCGGATCATTACAACATCCATGGACAACCATTTGCCACTCACCTTGGTACGAGTCTCAAGAGCTTGCGGGTACGCTTCGATTAGTACAGCGATGACGGGTTCGTTTCTTGGGGCATTTCGACACGCCATGTGCAAAGGCATTAAGCCTTCCTTGTTCTTCGCAGAGACAGCCACGGGGCAGGCTTCGAGAAGGGCGCGAATCACCTCTGCTGACATTTCCGGATGGCTTGCAGCAACATGAAGCGGATTGTTTCCATCCACGTCCTGGTCCGCGACAGTCTGGGGGCAGGCGTCCAACAATGCCTGAATCACATCAACGGGAGGATTGCCCCAGCAAGCGATATGCAACGGGGTGGACCCATGATCATCAACCATCAATGCTTCCTCGGCGCAAGCATGTGCAAGTTTCACAACCGTAGAGCTTTTTTGATGTTGGCAAGCATCGTGAAGTCGAGTCCAAGTCATGATGATGTTATTTCAGCGAAGATATCAAGAATTTGTTCAAGGAAGTGTAGTGTTGTTGTATTTTTAGTTCTGTTGCAGCATTTTGTGACTGAATGGCCTAGGACTCCTGGAGCCTCGAAGTCACTCAAGAATGCTTGAGTTCTCAATGCATTGACGGGATGCACCACAAGAGATATTTGACAATGCGGGGGCGGAATATAATAGTAGAATGCCTTCTCGTTGACAACGAGAACAATTTTGATGGAATCACATCAGATTTCATCGTGTCGTGGTGTCAGAGAAGAGTGCGATTGGCGGGATCACTCCATCTGGTCGACATCTTTGACCACGATAGTTCAATATCCATGGTACATAGGTATAAGTGTAACGCGAAATTCTTCGTCGCCAAAAATCTGCGAGCTCTCATACGGATACGCTTCGGTGGTGTCATCATTCGCAGAAGCATCACAAAATGGCGATGGCAGCAATTCTCATTTCAATTGATTGTGAAGAAACCATGTATGCATACAGAACGCCACCCCGAAAACAAAGCAAAAGATCTGCTCGAGAAGGAGACAAAGTCGAGTTGTCCCCGAACAATTTAGCGAGATGCCGTAAATGCAGGGAAAAGATCACAAGAGGCAGCAAACGCGTTGGCAAAGAATTTTACGATGACAGGTTTGGGTGGAGTCACAAATGGTACCATGAGCAGTGTTCACCATTTTTAGAGCAAGAACTCAACCTCCCTGGAGGAAGATCCCCTCAAGATGAAATTGCCCACCAGAAGAAAAGGGAAGTGGAAACTCAAGCGCTTATTCGCGAGCGTCACGAGCTACGTGAACGACTTAGGCAACTTCGCATGGGGTTTGCTCGGCGTCTGAACTGCGCGGATGCTTGCTATTTAATTTTCGACAACAAAACACTTGATGATATTGTCGTCAAGTTGCCCACCAACAAGAGTGAAATGCTATCCGTCTGGGGTATCGGGGAACAAAAGTACCAGAAGTTTGGCGAGAGCATCATCTGGGAAGTCAGAAAGTACAAAAAATCAGTATCACAATATACCAGCAATGCAACAGCCACTTCGTTGGCTGCTTCTTTCAATGATGCTGCGGATGACGGCACCAGTGATGATATTGTGGTAGGAGAAGTGGTGTCGTCTATGGCATTCTACTGACCGCAAACTTTCACATGCATGTGTTCAACACCATCTTTCTCCATCTTGGTAATGCAATATCTACAGTACATAGGTAACCTGCAATGCTCTAATAGTAAAATTCGTCATCACCCCCGCTGCACATTCTTTCGAATTCACCGCACCATTTTAGTTTGCTTCCATTCTCAGCTTACTATTTCATGCTCACAAAGAATCCGTAGAGGCCAATACGGCAAAATGAAGATCAATGCTAATTTCAAGGCCTTTGCTGGCATGAATTTTGATGCCGGCAAATACATCTCGTCCCCAGCGTACGGTGTAAATCGATTCATGTTGGATCGCATCGGCGATGAGAAAGCCCGAGCCACCACGATCGTCGAATATCATCCCAACTCCAAGTTTCCTGAGCACGAGCACATTGGAGGAGAAGAGTTTCTGGTTCTAAAAGGCACTTTCAAGGATCAATTTGGAGAGTTCCCAGCCGGCACGTATGTACGCAACCCGATCGGATCGATTCATTCTCCTTGGGTCGACGAGGATGGTTGCGTCATTATGGTGAAACTTTTGCAGATGGCAGACACGGGAGAGGGAACAACCCCGTTGCATGTTAACTTTGAAAGCGACAAGGGAGAACCAACGGAATATGGTTCCGTACTGCAAATGTATAAGAACGATGTCACTGGCGAGCAGGTACACATGGTTCGGCTAAACCCCGACGCGGCCTTTCCGACAGACGAATTGGCGCACGGTGGGGAAGAGCTTTTTGTGTACGATGGATCAATAAAGGCAGAAGATGAAGATTATGTCAAGTGGGGTTGGATGCGATTCCCAACGGGTGACCCGACGGACAAGCGAAAAACGCTTGCTGCCGGTAAACAGGGAGCTTGCGTCTTTCGAAAGACTGGGCACTTGACCGAAAAGTCACTAGGGATGGAGAAAATCAGAATTGATCCCGAAACAGAGCAAGCATTGGCCCAATAAAGAATTTTTATTGATAGAATCTCGTTCCTGATAGTCTAGCAATTTTATGAAAGACGCGCTATATTTCAAAGTCGCCATGACGAACATCCACGAGGCAAAGTCCGTGTGCCGGTGCCATTGGGGGAGCTAGTCTTCGATCCTTGGACTGGAGCAACTCTCGAACATCCTCGGCCTTTAGTTTTCGTCTTCCCACTTCCACAAGGCATCCTACCATGTTGCGGACTTGCCGGTAGATGCCAGCGCCTCTTTGACGGTCGCCAAAGCTCCAAAGTCAAAGGAAAACGATGTGCTGTATCTCAATGTCAGGGAGAATCAGACGCATGGTCAAGTCATGGCATGGTTCCAGTACGCCGCAAAATTTTCTCAGTTTGAATATATTGCTAAAGTTGAGGGCGATACCTTTGTATTTTTGCCCAACTTTCTGGATTTTGTACAAGCCAACGTTACCAAGACGCCAACGCGAGTCTTTGGAGGCGTGCCGTACTATGCAGACAATTGTGATCGCAAGAGCAGGAAGGAAGGAAACGTGTGTCCACTGCCGTTGGTGGGAAATGCTTACATGAGCGGGGAATTTATCTTCATGTCGAATGATCTTGCCGTTTACATGACCGAGCACCTCTCGTCGGCTCGTCGCAAGAACATGACTTTGGCGTCACGCGAGGATGTGTCGATTTCCAACTATGTCTTTTCGCACCCTGACGCTGTGGACGTTGTATTTATTCCAAAAGCCAAGATTTTGCGCCAGTGGAAGTTGAATGCACAATATTCGTGGCTGGAACACCCCTATGCGGAAACCTTGTGGGCATACTCTTCCGGTTTCGATAGTCATTTCTTTCGACCCATCAGTCGGTTTCGACGAACTTGGAGGGAGTATTTGGTATATCTTTGTTCAAAAAAGCGGAGGTCGGTAGGTGGGACTAAGCTTGGACTGTGGCCGGCACCGTCGACATTGATCTCATCACGCAATTGCGTTCTTTCTGCGGGAAGCCTTACACCAAGTTCGAACTTTTTGACGCCCCCATTGCTTCGAGTGATGATCTGGATGCCTTGGAAGCGGATGACTTTATCTACACGTACAAACCGGTGTCTCCTGTAGTGATGGAAAGTCACGAATTGGTCTTCTTCCCGATTCCCGGGGCGGGCGATGTCTCATGGAAGCAACTCTTTCGACGAATGATGAGTTATGAGGACTGGCAGACGCATCCTTCGAGACTTGAGGACGACGGTCTCAAGTATCTGTATCATTATAGTCCAGACGAGGCCCGAAAGATCATGCAAGAGTATACAGTGGCGATGATGGTCAGAGACCCCAAGCAACGTCTGTATGATGCCTTTGAGAAGTACAAGAGAGATTTCTTTATTGAACACTGTTGTCCTCATGCCAGATCGGCACGCACCCAATGCGAAATGCGTAGTAACATGCTTAAAACCTGGGCGGAAGACGCGCACATGTGCGATCTTCCTCAATGGCGACCACAGGGCGAATGGATGGACCCCAAGTATTACGAACAGTTGGGCTTTGTTTTGCATTTTGAGACTGCAGAACACGACGCGAAGTTGTTCTTGGCCCGGCTTGGCTTGTGGCAAAAGTATGGAAGTTCTGGGTGGGGAGGTGGAGGGGCAATTTTCAACAACAAGACGGATGATATGGTGAAAGCCCAAGAACTTCGAAAACAGATGGCCAGGGGATTCCGGGCGGAATTTGAATCCTGGGTGGAATACTGGTACAAAGCGGATTATCAGAGTGATTACCTCGACATTCGGAACTGGCGTATTCAGTCATAAGATACAAGGCATAGGCGCCCCAAGAGGAAGTAACGAGGTAGTTTGGATGTTATAATTCAGTGTTGTTTTGCCGTTGCTGGCATCGTTCTAGGACTCGCCGCAGAGAAAGCATGGTCTGTATCCGTGGATCGATCGAATCGCCATCTAAGCCTGCCGGCATAACTAGTTTGGAAGGAAGCACATTCGTTCGAAGATCCTGACAAACAGCGTCTGCCACAGGTGACTCGGTAGAGGCCGACGCCTTGGCAAATTCATCTAGATATATCTTGCCGCCGTACACACTCCCCGCCATTAGGCCCACTTGTGTCGCGGCCAAAGCGTGGCCTACACTCACAATCAAATCCACAAAGTTGCGAAAGGCAACATGCGTATTAATCGAAGGATGACCCAGGACAAGTCGCCGGATTGGCAAGAGGGCCACACCCGCCAATGCACAAGCGCCTATGCCTTGCATGAGCCCAGGTGGGATGGAAGGAGCAAAGAAGGGGGTCTCACTGTCACTTCCGCTCTGTCCATAATGCCTGCGGATGGAATCCGCCGACTTCATGGCATGCGTCAAGGAAAGCTTTTCCGGTTGTGACATGATAGATTCTTGTTTACGATCGCTTCTCGCTTTTGCTTTTGTATATGCTTTTCTTCATTGGCTTCGAGGAGAGCTGAGGATACTACACCCGATTTTATTTTATCTGCAAAAGTTGGGTTTTCCGGGGGCCACCGGGGATTCCGGGATTTTCCCGGTGACAAAATGCGACCTTTCTCGCTCGCTTTCTCCTCAAAATCCATTCCTACTTTTCCCGGTGGCATTGCAGGTCGCCGCTTGGAATTCCCGAAGTCGACGCACGAGCGGACAGACGCCCCCAATTCTGAAGCACGGAACGATCCAAACAAGGAATCGCCATGTTTTAGAGGCTTTGGAGGACGCAGCAGACGAAGCTAGCATGGGTCATACAAACAAACTATTATTCTGTAGTAGCAGCTACTCCTTGTTCAATTACTCACCACACGTTATCAAGCTAGCTACCGGAGTCGCGCCTTTTGGTCCAAGGCGTCAATCAGGTCATTGAACTAAGGTCGAATGGTAGGGAAAGCCGGCAGATTTCGATTCTTGGGCATTTTCATTTGAGTCATTGCCAGATCATTAAAAAAGAATGGGATCAACGCTAACGACGTAACAGTTGATTGCGACCGCTTCGGGACAGGGAATAGTGTCAAGAAAGAGCAAAACCCGTCGTTGATGGGAGACTCTAGTAAGTCCTGGCGACTGAAATTCATTCCAAATCCAACGACAACCCTCACGGCCCCAGCCCCCACCTTCTTGAGCACTGCGTTGGACCACAGGAGCCCACCAATGACAAAATGCTGCTGGCAGTTGTAAAGATTGGGTGTCCCTACTTTGAGCGTCTTCAGCGCGTGATCAAAGAATGACAGGTTTGTTCACCAATCATCTCGTCCAAACTTTGACTCTCTGTCGATGAGTGGACGACCGGTTCTTATGTTTCCAATGAAAATGGCATTAACGTCTTCATCCATGGCAATGTCCCCACCTCATGCGACATTGGAGGTTCTTTTGGCGGCAGAAATTCTTCGATGTGGAACGAACCGCGTTTGGAAACGACAAAGATCGCCTTCGATCGGTAGCTGGCTTTTCCTTCTCATCGATCTTCGTTAGCTTCATTTTCGTCGTCCGATGCATCCTCATCACTTCTTCACGACGTCAATGGTGCTTTCGTGCTTCAGGATCAATTTATACTCTTCCAAGAAGAAAAGTCTCGATCATCATCCTTCGTCTCAGGCGACTGAAATAGGCCATAGGCTAAATGACTCGATCGACCGGTAGGAATGCTAGATGGCGAACAGTCAGTGTCGTGTAAGACACAATTACATAATGACATCTTTGGGAAGGCGAATGGAAAGGTCCAAAGAGTCAAATCAGCCATTCGCGCGCGCGCAGAGCATCCAAACGATCCCATCGACTGCATCCCAGAGGATCGATTTGGCCATGTCCGCTGTGAGGCGATAGGGGCATCGGTTGTCGAATGTACTTGCATTCACAAAATGAACCAACAACCATGACCTCGTTTCTTTCCAGAACTACCCGCCACTTACGTTTCTTGTCTTCTTTCAGTAGTAGTACTGCAACCACCAGGCGACTGTCCCAAGATGCTGTTGCTACGCCAAAGAGAAAACGCCTGGATGTCGCCATTGTGGGGGCGCCCAACGCTGGCAAGTAAGTCGAGCAGATGGGGATTGAGGGCCATACGTAAATCTTGCGGTTCGCTAACTCTACACATTTTCACAGGTCCCAGCTACTCAACGTCTTGACTCAGTCTCCCGTGGCAGCCGTATCACGGAAACGGCATACGACACAGAGTCGGGACATTCTGGGAGTACGGACGTTGAATGACACGCAAATCGTCTTTCAGGATACGCCGGGGTATTTGACATCTACAGCATCATTGTCTGCGGAAAAGTTGGATGCTTCGCTCAAGGACAATAGCGTGACTGACTTGGAGGATGTGGATTTTACTCTAGTTGTGGTAGATGCCGCCAAACGTCTGACAAGCAACGACAAGGATTCTCTCCAGCAATTGATGCGATATGCCTTGCAGTCGGAGGGTCGAATCGAAGAAGATTATTTGGAAGACGACGAGGACGAAAACGATGAACACACATTAAAGGATGAACATGACGTCGCTGCCGGGCCGCGCCCCAAATTTGCAATCGTACTCAACAAGTGTGATTTGGTCAAGCCCAAGTCGGACTTATTGGATGTGGCCATGGAAATTGGCGAATTGGCGGATTCATGCTTACTAGAAACAGGAGTCATGTCAGTCAAAGATGATTTTGATACACTATTGAAGATTTCGCCGATTTGTTTCTATATTTCGGCGCTCAAGCAAAGTGGGACGGATGATTTGTTGCAATACATGGTCGACATGGCGACGCCCTGCCGGGTTTGGGCCGTCGAAGATGGCAAAGCTTCTACTACGATGAGTCCAGAAGAACAGATTCAAGAATTGATTCGAGAAAAGATTTATCGCTGTCTGCATCGAGAAGTTCCGCATTCCATCCACCAGATCAATCGGCTCTATCGCAAATTGCCGCAGGGAATCATTATCCATCAGGATTTGGTGGTGTTCAAAGCGAGTCATCAAAAGCTAGTCCAGGGAAAGACGCTCCAAAGAATTCAAGACGCGGCTACACGAGATTTAAAGGCACTGTTTGGATGCGATGTATTGCTGAAAATCAACGTCAAGTTGAACAAGTCCAAACAACGGCGGAATGCGACGGATCTTGCGATTGTTCCGAGCGATGAGCAAGTATTCACGCAGTTGTAATCGTTTCATGGCTCCTAGGCCACCTTCTATGATACATCCCGGGTCTATCAACAAAACAATCTGGCCGCATCAGGGGATGATGATCCTTCGGATAGCCGAAACCAAGCGACCAATCCCGTCGCCATAGCCCCGCTGCTGACATCTACTACATTTGGGGACATCCTACTATCAGAGACGATTGGGGATCAATGGCTTTTCGGTTTTATATTACTGCCATCGTAACCGATGTTTCCTATTACAACTCGCCGTTGGTTCAATGTGCAATTGCTTTATCGAGCAAGCAAGATTATACAAACATGTAATCATGGTGGTTGATTTCGAGTCTCTCATTCGCGATTGTTCTGGTCAGTAGCAACGCTGCTGCGCAATAGTCCAGTTGGCAGCAGTATCGTGGATGTGGCACACTTGTGTAGTGGATGGTTGTGGCGGCGTTGGTTAGTCAAAGTATAGCAATGCGAGGACTTGGGACGACGATGAAACGAGGAGACTCTGCCGAGAGCGTTTGTGTGTGGCACGCGAACAATCACGTATTTTGATGCCAATATGGGTTTTGGCATCGGCATGTTCGCACGCCGGCAAGTCGTGTGGACGTCACCGTTGGTGGTTTTCTCACAAGATCCAAGATTCGCGATACAATGATGATGAACCCCGCTGAGCATCACACATCGTGCTTTTTGCTGCAAGTGCTCGTGAAGTACGCCAGCAAGAATGCCGCCATGAGTAAATACTCGAGCAGTATCCAGAGTCAATGGACAGAGAAATCCGGAGGACATAGGTCTCTAGGGGCTAATGACGGCAGCAGATGAGACGAGACGAATATCAAAATTGAGTGACGCGTCATTGATTCGGCGGTGCCTCGAGGTCTCTCTCTAGGACATTGCGCTGGGTGTATCAACAGAAGGATCTGGCCGCTCTGACGACCGACGCTGTGGCAGTTCCTTTTGTGCAGCGAAACCAAGAAGAGGTAAATCCCGTGGCACTGGCCCTGCTGTCATTCGCATTCGGGAACAACTATCGGCCAAATATTCGTGATCAATTGCTTTTGATTTTATGATAACCGATGGTATCTACTCGTTGCTTCATCGAGCAAATTTCATGCAAGCATGTAATCATGGTGGCTGATTTCAAGGCCTTTCAGTCGCCATTGTTCTTGTTGATATCACCGCTGCGCGAGTTGCGAAGGGGGTCCCTGCAAGGGCAAGGACCACAACAGTCGTATACGTGATTGAAATGGTCATAAATTTCAAGCGGGTCAATGCAAATGCTATCCTCGGAGCCGACCGTACTGTCGACATGGCAGATTTGGATTTGATTGTCTCCGCACCAGTCCTCGGGGCAAAAGTTAAGGGAATAGAACTCAATGATGACATTGCTGCAAGCAGTAGTGACATCACCCAAGGTCAAAACCAGACAAGTCAAAGAACTCACCTCTGGTTAAATCGGCGATATATCGAAGCTTGTCGAAAGTAGCTCCCGAGGCCAAGGTGTCGAAAATGGGGAAGAAGATTCCAAAGTCACCGCTCAACACGTCTATGACCAAGATCATCGCCATTTGCCTTCAATTTGCCACGAATGGCGTTGGCAAAGACCTTAGCATCAGCTGTAGAGTCAGAAACCACTCGGATGACCGTATCTGGGCAACCTGAGGAAAGATAAGGTTGTCGAGCAACCGTTTGGGCATTAGTGCTGCGGATGTAGTCCTGAGCATCCTTCAATGATTTCGACTCCTCAATAACAAAAGCGATCTGCTCTGCATTGGTAGTGGTTGTTGCCATTCTCATGATGCTCATGGCGATGATACTCCTTGTCACCTCTACTAGCCGAGTAGAAGCCGAGAGAATACGAACGAGGCGTTAGTTCTGGGGTTGTTACTCTGCTGCTGTACAGCATGCCAAACAGTACATTTCCTTACCGTGGTGTCGTTTTGATGTTTTTCAAAATGGGTTGAGTTTAAGTTTTGAGCTGTCCTTTCCAGCGGTTTATTTGATTTGTCAAAACAAAATCACTTTCCGAACAGCGCTTGATGCCGGTACAAACAGTACCTTTCCGTACCTTGTTGTTGTGAGGATCATCGTTATTTTGACAAGCATCTTTAGAGGGTGAAAACATATGGGAACTGGCACTTCGAGGTACCACGGCAGGACTGAGTCGCGTCAATTGATAGTAGCATGTGCTATGCCAACTAGAATGAAATTCCTTTTGGGGCTCGTCTTTTCCCAAAGCAACAACCGACTTGATTTGGGTGCTTGGGACGACTACTACTCTAGTCTTTATTATTGTTTTGGATTCTGAGTGCCTCGATGCTTTCATCAGCTATGCTTCGATGATCTCCTACTTTCATACCGTACCATTTGTACCGGCATTACGATTGCAAAAGCGTTCACAGAAGGAGCCGAACCGGCAAAGGGCAGTTCATAAATTAAACTCATCCCATTTCTAGCCAGAAGGAAGTAACATTTTTTCCGCATTTTGCTCGAGAAAGCTGGTGATATAGCGATGACCATAGAGCTGTTACAATGTTCGGATACCGATGCGATCTCTTTTACCACGGCATCGCGATAAAAAAGTGAGATGCTTCTCCTCTTAGCATATATGATTTCCTACCCACGAGTATTACAGATGCCAATGCGTTGTTGATATGTGAACTACGCGTGAGAGACAATCAACGATCCAGTATTATGAGGGCTACGAGGCAGGAGGGCTCCATGCCGGTGAACTAATGAGGGATGACATGCGTATGTGTGCATACGTCAGTGGAGGTGCGAAGAGGGCAACGACGTCATCACACTCTCCCCCATCATGAGGAGTGTCAAACAAGTAGTTAGACGGGTTTGATGCGCCGAATGTTGACTCGTTCCAAAAGGTTGGGACCGCGACGAAGAGTTACAGTGCCGTTAACGTGTACCCGAACAATATCATGAGGTCCCGTGAACAACGGTTTCAATTTGTCACCGGGCTTACGAGGACGTTCAAGATAAACTTGTTGGCCAATGCGAAAATCTCGAGGACGTCGTTTTTGGTTGGCACGCAACAATCGTTGATCAATCTTGGCCTGTCGTGCTTGAGTCAGTGTCTGTATGTCGGCAATCAACGGAATATCGAGGAGCATATCCCTGCCAAATGTTAGAGCGCCAGGCGAAAAGCCACCAAGCGAAAGATGAGCTGAACATCGACAAGCATGCATCGCTGTAGCGAGAGCACTCTCAATCAACGTTTCCACTTCTTCTTGATTTCGAGGAGGCTTGAGTTCCATATATGTTCGCAGAACTTGGCCGACCGTTTTGTGGACAGCTTCAATGATCCCATTTGCCTGTGGGTTATTTGACGTTGTGGGTTTGCGTTTGATTCCCATATTCTTGAGCAAAGTTTGGAATTCCTCGCAAATGAACTCGGGCCCATTGTCATGAATACATTCCAATGGACGAGGATATCGAGACAAGTATCCATTTTCGAAAGCACGCGTCACGGTGTTGCCCTTCTTGTTATTACATCGATAGATCTCAAGAAGGTTGAGAACGGGTTCAATGCAGGTCAACGCTTCAATCTTGATATTTGTTTTGTTAACCTTGAGCTGCCAAGGGCCGATCATGTCGACATGGACTTGCTGCCAGGGCAAAACATGAGAGATTTCACGGATTGGAAGTTCGCCGTAATTCAACCTGGAATACTTCATACGCTTGCAAATATCACAGTTAACAATCAACTCCTTGGCTTTCTTGCCAATGTCGGGATGAGAAAAGTGCCGTCGCACCGTTTTTTCGAGTTTTGTCGCCGCTGCAGTACACTGCTTTGCACGTCGACTCCTTCGAATGATTGTAGTCCAAAATTATTAGTCTACTTAGTCATGTGCGACATCATGTGTGATGACGTAGCGTGACGAAAGCGTTGCGCGCGGACGCGGACGCTAGGCCGGTCTCGGACATCCTCGGACAGGCCCATAACCTATTGACGTCACCGACGACGTGACGTTGCACGACACAGGCATCGCGCATGACTCCTGCTGGTCGAATGCCGATGAGATCCTAGTGTCAATGCCACCTAAGATCTGGCACCTCGATGACATTGCGGTGACTATACTTTATTCCAGAGTAGCTGACGACGTCCAAAGAACCCTAGTACAACGTCGTAGCTAATCTACTACAAGATGCATCAACCTCCTGTTCGGATTGTTGTCGATGCATGTCAAAGGTCTCGACTCTACTAGAACTACGAGAGCCTACGAGACAACTTGCATGAGAAATACATCTAGTTTTTAACTTAGCCATAATTTTTTCACAACTATTTCGATCCTACAAACGACGTAGTGCATAGTGTTAACACTCCACGACAATCGTCGTGATCAAGACTAACTTACCATCAAGATGAAGCTTTCTAACGCAACCGTCGCGGCCGTCGCCGCTATCCCTCGGAACGACATGATGAAAAGGGGTTTTCAACGCGCTCCAATCCCTATCCAACGTGAACCGGAAGTGATTGTGAACAAAGAGAAGCTTGTGACCTTCAAGTGCCGCAACATTCCCGACGATCCAAACTCGACTCAGTTTGAACTCTCGATTCTGCCTTTCAATGGCGACGAGTCGGCCGAGACCTGGTTTCGCTTGCAAGACAAGGCGGAAAAAGTGATCAAGGGGCAGAACTTGACCACTGGTCCGCAGAGGTACGAGTTCTATCGCCGTATCCTCATCGGAAAGGCTCTCGCCAGGTTCGAAGAGTCGGCAGCAGCCGCTGGAAACGAAACGATTGCAAATCTCAAGGCGACCCTACAAGGAGTAACCAATTACGTTCTCCCGGCTCGTGCACTTCAAACTCAGAAACGCTACATGCGCCGTTTGTGTCGCAAGCCTCCCGAGATGACCATGAAGGAGTATATCAGTCGCTTCCAGCAGCTCAACCATTATTTGGCGTTGTTTGATACTACGCGTGGCGACAGGAACAAGCTACCCAAGGACGAGATTATCGAGCATGCAGAGTTTGCTATCCCCGCTAGTTGGCGTCAGCAGATGATCCTACAAGGTTTTGAGCCGATTGATCACACTTTGGATGAGTTCACCCAGTTCTGTGAGCGCCTCGAATTCACTGAAAAGTTACATGAAGCTAATCACGTCCGTAAGCCAAAGCCAGATGGCGCCCATCCTCCGAAGGGGAAGCGAGACCCGAGAATGGATCACTCGAAGCCCGCTGCTAAGCGCGGCGCCAATGACAAGACTCCTCCCTTTAAATGTGCCTACCATGGCCCCAACTGGTCCCACAACACTGGGGACTGCAAGATGGTGGTGGCGCAGGCCCAGAAGATGGCTGCCGCCCACGGAAATTTCATCAAGAACGGCGAAAAGAAGCCTCGTTACGGCAACCGTACTTGGGTACGTGACGATGGCGGCGCCAACAAGAAAGAAGAACTGCATGCCATGATCCAGAACATGGTCAAGGACGCGGTCAAGGACGAACGCAAGCGCAAGGCGATTGATCCACCCGACGAGGAAAACTTCAATGTGGACGAACTCTTGGCTAACCTTGTCGCTAGCGACGATGAAAACTGAAGGTGTGAGCGAGTTGTACACGAAAAATCTAGTTTAATGCATAATCATAAGGACGAGTTATCCTATTACAAAGTCTCTGAAAGAGTAGGTGGGAAACGCAAAAATTGCGGATGTGACGAAGTTTTCGTTTTCCACGAGCAACGCGATGGGGCACGACATGCGCGCCCATCCGTCTATATACCGTCCGAGCCGGGCGAGGTCTTCGCCTCATTGGACCAATGCATTAATTACCGTATCGCGGCGGAATCGCACGCGATAACACGACTGTACAACCGGAGCTCACCAAAACGCCAGAAAACCGCGCCAGACGAAATTCCGTACTGTTTCGCGCAAATTAACACGCGCCTAGGCAAGGCCAAGGCGGCAGCGTTGACGACGCTACTAGACACCGGAGCATCACGAGGACTGATCTCCGAGAAACATGTCAAGAAACTACGTGTCAGGACGACACCATCGAGAACCACCTTCACGACAGCTGGAGGTGTCGTCGAGACACACCGCGAAGTAAAAATCCAGTTTAAACTTCCGGAATTTCATGCCAATAGGGTGATTGAATGGGTCTTCCAGGTGACATCCGACCTTGGCAACTACGACATGATCATTGGCAGAGATCTTCTGCGAGAACTAGGTGTCAAGTTCGACTTCAAGACAAGGGAAGTCGAATGGGACTCAGCTGCTATAGCAATGAAGATATATGGCGAGACGCCCGACGAAGACGCCTGGCAGGCCGACGCAGATGGTGGTGCCAAGTCTATTAAACAAATCTTAGACGCTAAATATGCCCCAGCGGACATTCCGCAGAAAATCTCCGAGATGGACCATCTGTCGGAAGAAGATAAATCCGCCCTCAAGACGCTTCTTCAGAAACATGAGACGCTCTTTGACGGCACGCTCGGCACTTGGAAAGGCGAGCCCTATGATATCGAGCTAAAGCCTAATGTCACGCCATATCATGCGAGGCCATATCCAGTGCCGAAGGCATATGAACAGACGCTACGCGACGAGGTCGATCGCCTCTGCGCAGTCGGCGTACTAAAGAAAGTTAACCGCTCTGAATGGGCGGCACCGTCGTTCATCATACCAAAGAAGGACAAGACGGTACGATTCATAAACGACTTTCGCGAGCTCAACAAGCGAATCAAGCGGAAGCCATTCCCGCTACCAAAGATACAAGAGCTACTGTTAAAACTAGAAGGTTTTCAGTACGCTACTAGTTTAGACCTAAACATGGGCTACTACCATGTGGAACTTAGTCCGAACGCAAAGAAACTTTGCACTCTCGTCTTCCCATGGGGAAAATATGAGATGCAGCGACTACCTATGGGACTCAGCAATAGCCCCGATATCTTCCAGGAAAAGATGTCGTCGCTGTTCGCACACCTAGAGTACATACGTACGTACATAGACGATCTTCTAGTACTTACTAAGGGTAGTTACCTAGACCACCTAGAGAAACTCGACGTGGTACTACAACGTCTGAAAGACACGGGACTCAAGGTGAACATCAAGAAGTCCTTCTTCGCGAAAGCGGAGCTCGAATACCTTGGCTACTGGATTACCCGCGACGGCATCCAACCAGTAGCAACCAAAGTGCAAGCAATCCAAGCCATGCTCGCACCGCGCAATAAAAAGGAACTACGCGCTTTCATCGGTATCGTGAATTATTATCGCGACATGTGGGTGCGCCGTTCGCACATCCTCGCCCCGCTCGCATCACTTACGTCGAAAACAGCTAAGTGGGAGTGGACCGGCGCGCACCAAGAGGCATTTGACACGATGAAGAAAATAATAAGTAAGGAGGTTCTCCTAACTTACCCGAACTTTCATCTACCGTTTGATATACATACTGACGCGAGCGACACGCAGCTTGGCGCGGTCATCTCGCAGAACGGTAAGCCTATCGCGTTCTATAGTCGCAAACTCAATCCCGCGCAGACACGGTATACTACTACCGAGCGGGAACTACTAGCTATTGTAGAGACACTCAAGGAGTTCCGTACGATTCTCCTAGGTCAACAGATTCGCGTCTACACCGACCACAAGAATCTAACCTATAAAAACTTCAATACCGAACGCGTTATGCGCTGGCGACTCATCCTCGAAGAGTATGGTCCCGAACTCGTCTACGTTCGAGGTGAGACGAATGTAGTAGCGGACGCTCTTAGTCGACTTGGTAAGGACGAAAAGCCCTTTACCGAGGCCAATTTCGCAGAGTACTTTGGGGGCGACGAACTACCTGAAAGCGTCTTCCCCCTTACCTACAAGTACATTATGCGACATCAGCGAAAAGATACCGCGCTGCTCCAAAAGGCAGCGTTGGACAGTAGATATAGTGTAAAGGTTTTTCGTGGGGGCGGTAAGAAACGTCCTCTAGTAGTTAGAGATGGTAAGATAGTTATTCCGCAGTCACTCCAACGCCGATGCGTTGAGTGGTACCACGAGACACTGTGTCATCCGGGCGAGACCCGAACAGAGCACACGATTCGGCAGCACTTCTACTGGAAAGGACTGCGAGCCGATGTCGTCGATATCTGCAAAAAATGCAGGTTGTGCCAATTAACAAAACGCAAGACCCTTAAGTACGGGCACCTACCAATTAAGGAACCCGAGAGCGAACCTTGGGAAATCCTATGTGTCGATCTCATAGGCCCCTACTCGATTAACCAGGGTAAACGAAATAAGGGTAAACAGAAACAACTCGAGCTTTGGTGCCTTACCATGATTGATCCGGCAACTGGCTGGTTTGAGATGGTTCGCGTACCCAATAAAGAGGCTTTTAGTATCGCCGAATTAGCCGAAAAGACGTGGTTCACGAGATACCCGTGGCCGCAACAGGTTATTTATGACCGCGGTACGGAGTTCATGGGCGAATTCCGGCGAATGGTCAAGGAAGACTACGGCGTGCTTGCGCGCCCAATCACTGCGAGGAATCCGCAGGCGAACGCAATACTCGAACGAGTACACCAAACTATCGGGAACATGATTCGTACGTTTGAACTGCAGCACTCAGACGATACAGTCGGACTCGATGGAATCCTGGCAGCCGTGATGTTCGCCGTTCGCGCGACATACCACACTACGCTACAGGCTACGCCGATGCAACTAGTATTCGGTAGAGATGCTATTCTCAACACCCGCTTCGAAGCTAATTGGAAGCTCATCCGTGAGCGCAAGATGCAACGCATTGCGAAGAACAATGCGGCAGAAAACAAAACGCGATTGCCGTATGAGTATCGCGCAGGCCAACAGATCATGATCAAGCAGGACCAACAACGTAAGTTCGGTGCTAACCCCTACGATGGTCCGTATCCAATCGTCGCCGTGAATGACAACGGTACAGTACGTATCCAGAAGGGTGCCGTTACTCAGACTTGGAACATTCGTAACATACATCCGTATCATAGTTAAGTCCTGTCCCTCCGTCATGGGGGCGGGTGCAGTACACTGCTTTGCACGTCGACTCCTTCGAATGATTGTAGTCCAAAATTATTAGTCTACTTAGTCATGTGCGACATCATGTGTGATGACGTAGCGTGACGAAAGCGTTGCGCGCGGACGCGGACGCTAGGCCGGTCTCGGACATCCTCGGACAGGCCCATAACCTATTGACGTCACCGACGACGTGACGTTGCACGACACAGGCATCGCGCATGACTCCTGCTGGTCGAATGCCGATGAGATCCTAGTGTCAATGCCACCTAAGATCTGGCACCTCGATGACATTGCGGTGACTATACTTTATTCCAGAGTAGCTGACGACGTCCAAAGAACCCTAGTACAACGTCGTAGCTAATCTACTACAAGATGCATCAACCTCCTGTTCGGATTGTTGTCGATGCATGTCAAAGGTCTCGACTCTACTAGAACTACGAGAGCCTACGAGACAACTTGCATGAGAAATACATCTAGTTTTTAACTTAGCCATAATTTTTTCACAACTATTTCGATCCTACAAACGACGTAGTGCACCGCTTCGGCGTGGCCTAGCAGACCGTGATAATATTTCAAAAGTGGCACAACCATTTGTCGTGGTAAGGCTATCAGCCCACTGGAGTCTCCAGTATCGGTTTCACCGATGCAGATGATCTCTGCGCCGCCCATCGGACGTTTTGAATACATGTCAGGATTGTTTCGTAAAAGGTCTTGCAGTGCTGTGTCCTGGGTTTGATAATGGGAAATCGTTTCAAAGTCGAAAGGATATCGTTCGTCATTGTCAAAACGCGGATAGAACAGCAAACAATCGGTAAGAAAACAATGTGGTTCAGCACAGGGACCAAAATAATACTCATCGCTGTGGTCTTCGTCATATTCTTCATAATAAAGAATCGGATCAATGGGAGCAGAGCTTTGTGTGGAAGATGCAGTGTCATTCAAGCGGGGCACTCGGCTGAGAGCATCCGCAACAACATTTGTTTCTCCTTTCTTGTAGTAGAACTTGGCTCCAAAATCTTCAAGCAAAAGACGCCACCGAAGCACACGTTGGGTTGTGTATTGCGTCATCGAATATGTAAGATTCTTGTGGTCTGTGTGTATGTGAAGCTCAGCCCCATAGAGCATTGTGCGAAACGTCTTCAAAGTCTCCACAATACTCAACAATTCTTTCTCTATCGTGGTATAATTCATTTGTGCCGGCGTCAGTTTTCTTGAATAATACGCGACCGGATAACCGGCCTGGAGGATCACGGCTCCAAGCTGGTAATCTGACGAATCGGTTTCAATCACAAACGGCTTGTTGTGATCGGGATACTTCAGCAGCACATCCATTGCAGCAAGGGCCTTCATTTCTTGAAAAGCTTTGTCGCAAGTAGCAGTCCATTCGAATGTTGACTTCCCTGTTAGGTTAGTCAACGGCGCCAACACATGGGAACGTTTTGGCCACATGTCGCGATAGAAATTAACGAGTCCCAGAAACGATCGTAGTTCCTTAACCGTCTTTGGTTTCTGCATGCGTAAAATAGCATCCACCTTTTTCTTCCATGGCTTCACCCCAGTAGGAGTCAGCCAGTATCCAAGAAAATCAGTCTCTTTGACTGCCCATTCACATTTCTTCGGGTTGATCGTAAAATTCTTGGCTTGGAGAACTGACAAGACACGTTCCAATAATTCAAGATGTTCTTCCCAAGAATTGCTGAAACATGCAATATCATCGATGTACACTTCAATGTCTTTGATGTCCGCTAATACGCGTTCCATGATATCTTGGGCCGCATCGGGACTAATTGAAAGCCCCATTGGCAGTCGATTGTACTTGTACAAACCAAAGGGAGTTGCGATAGTACACAAATCCTTTGCTTCGTCATCGAGCTCGAAAGTGTAATACTGCATCGAGATGTCAAGTTTCGTGAGAAACTTGTATCCCGTGCGCCGAGAAAGGATATCCGCAATACGAGGGATTGGATAGACTTTGCGCCGAATTGCCTTGTTCAAAGCGCGAAAGTCCGAAATCCAACGAACGCTTCCATCCTTCTTTGGGATAATGAAGGATCCGGCAATCCACTCTGATCGCCTTGTCTTGGAGAGCACACCTTCTCGTTCTAGTCGATCGAGTTCTTTCTTGAAGACCTCCAACTGTGTCCGCGGTATCGGATAAGTGCGCGCGCAATGCGGTTTCACAGTCGGGTCCAAATCCAAATGAATCTTTTCATCGGGATAAACCTTGAGAGTACCATCAAACAATGTCTCAAATTTCTGTAAAACACGTTTCAAATCTCGTTTTTGCGAAGACGACAAGTGAGAACATGCATTAACAACTTCACCAACATCTACTTTCCCATAGTTACTTTCACGAATGGTTTTTGAATGATATCCCGAATCGTCAACTTTTCCAATGGTATCAGAGCGAAAAGCATCGTCATTACATTGGAGCTGTGGCGGTAAGGGAACCATAACCATCGGAGTTAACTTTTCATCCCACTCAATCGTCTTGTTCTTGAAGTCAAGAATAATTCCCAACTTAGTAAGCACGTTCCTGCCAATGATAGCATCGTATCGACACGGTGCATCAAAGACTTGAAAGGTCACACGCTCGATCGTACGATGAGGATTGAGTTCTTGTAGTACAATGTCAGACAGTTTCACTGCTTCATTTGCCTTGAGTTTGCCGGCTAAGGTCGTGCCCGTTGTGGGTGCAATCTTGAAAGGCGATACCCCTTTGCCTTTCATCGACATCTTTCGAACCCATGATGTAGTTGAGCCGGAATCCAAAAGGACTTTGAACACATAATTTTTTTTATTTTCTTGAAATGATATATTGGTAGATGGAACATAATCGAGCGCTTCTTGACCCCCAGGATCCTTTTCTCCCATGAAAGAATCCTCTTGTTCTGACAGTCACCATTGACCATCATCATAATAATCCTCTTCACCGTGGCCTTGAAAGTATGCTTCGTGATCCACTTCTTCTTGGTAATCTTCTTCAGCACCCTCGTCTTTGTTAACGAGATAGTTGTCTTGGGTATTCGACTCCGCTGCCGGTTCATGATGCGAATAATGCACATCGTGACCTGGATCAGCTAGGTAAGCTGATGAATCGTCAACATAATGCGTCGCTTGTTGAACGCGAACGGGCTGGAATCTACCACGCCCTGCAAATCCACGTCCTTGGTAAGCTTGAAAACGCCCTGGAGACGCGCTTGACCCCGTACTAACCCTTGATGGCGGAGTGTTCAAGCGCCGATATTGAGCTTGAGGAGTGTAATTTCCTTGTTGTCTTGGTGCCGTTGGAGGGACCGGAGCGTAATAACCACGACCCTGATGACCTTGGTCACCGTAATATCCACCGCGTCCTTGACGATAGTAATTACCCCCATTATAACCACGACCACCAGTGTAGCCGCGTCCTTGATAACCATGTGGAGTGCGACCACGTCCACCTCGTCCTCCACCACGAGCCATGTTTCGTTCACGAATCCTGTTATGGATTTGCTCTTGTTCAGCAAAGTAGTTGGTAATATCCTCGTAAGAAGAAGTCACCACTGACAGATTACTCCGTCCAAAGTTGTCTTTCCATTCTTGGAGCATCGCCATGTGCAACAAGTACTTGAGTTCGAGTTCTGAATACGGTTCTGTGTTGTCTGCACCTGGGAACCACTTCATCAATCGATTCAGGAACCGGTATCGTGCAGCCAATTCTGGGACAGAGAGCCGGTAAGGTTTGGGAGAAGTATCCATATAGAGTTTTTGCTTGGGGATGTCGGATTCCCGCAAGAACTTCTTGATAAACTCAGCAATAGCGAGCTTGAAAGTTTCGTTAGTCTCAGTGTCTTGAGTAGCTCGAGCAATATCCCATTGATCTCGGATGGTGCCCCTGAGACATTCACGGAACTTGTCGAACTTCTTGGGACCAGTCGATAAGTTGAGTCGCCCTGCGCCTGCGACATCATGAAATTCTTCGATTGTACGGAGAATCAATTCGATATTGAGTTCATCCGCTAAGGGAACCTGCACCTTGCGTTTTTCATGCACCGGGGCATTATTCGTTCCGATGTTGACTGTCGCAACGATTGACGCTTGACGCAATTCGTTCAATTTCAGCTCCATTATCAACGGAATCACAGGAGCACGACTGGCAGCAGCAGTCGCCGAAAGACTCATGGTGATAGGATGGGAAAACTCGTAACCTATAGCAAAGAGAGAGGAAGGTAAAAGCCGACAGATGAAACAAATTTCACTTGCCGGTCTCGTAGAAGATAGTACTGATTGTACGCGAATCGCTTTCTGAATTCAGAGTGAACTACGCGTGAGAGACAATCAACTATCCAGTATTATGGGCAAACTTCTAGTGTTCCTGGCCGCCCAAAAAGAAGGGAGAAGAAAAAAGGGGAAACCCCCCGCAGGTATGCCGAAAGCTGCCTGCTATTTGCAACTAGCTAGTACGATACAGCCAGCACTAGCTATACTACCTAGTAATAGTACCAGCACAGCTCTCCAGACACCTGGTGTTAGTAGTAGCAGTAGTAGTAGTAGTGGCTACTAGCTGCCGCTGTGACGAGCTGCTACTAGTATTACTCCTATACTAGTAGTAGTACTACTACTACTAGTACTTGTGCCTAGAGTACTAGTATGAGTGCCCCTGCCCCCGCAGGTACAGTAGGATGATGCACTAAAGGCTTCCCTGCTTTAGGGCGGTCCTCATGGCAGTAGTTAGTACTGCTGAAGTAGCTCCAGTATGCTGCCATTCTACTAGTGCTACATCAACAAGAAAAACACAATAGTACTAGTACTACTTCTAGACTCGGCTGCCTTTCCAGGTAGCAGTTATGGCTTCGGCGATTTGGCGAGATTATTCCTTTCCGATCATCCAGGTAGCTGCTAAATGGATAGCGTGCACTTTTTGCTGCTTTAATAGTAGTAGTACACTAGTACTACTCCTATTAAAGCAGCGTTAGCTAGGACGAGTACCCCATGGTAGCACCAGCACTAGTCCTCATTTGGTCATCCATCTGCGTTGTCTCTGTCCTCATCATCTTGCTGCCGCCGCTCCCAGCAGCACCAGGACGACGAGCAGCACGAGCAGGAGCGAGGACCACGATGAGCAGCATTCTCATCAGCACTACAGTAGTAGTAGAAGCTAGTAGTAGCAGTATAATAGCTATTATTCCTTGAGCTACTGCTACTTTTCCACCTACTAGTATGCAAAAGCAGGGAAGAGTAGCTACGATTCATTCCAAGCAGCGAAGGGTGACTGTCTCAGAACAAGTATAAGCTACACTGAGGACCACCCCGATCCTGACCAGATCGCCCCCGTCCCCTAATCGGCAACCCCAAATTCTAACAGGCTTATATGTTGTGCAGCCAATAAGCATTTAGCCATACTTTTAGCCAGAGTTATGGTTCGATGTCCTTTCCCACGAAGCATTTAGCCATACTATTCGAATCAGATTTGGCGCGAAAGACAGTCAAATGAGTCAAAAGACGGCTCATAACCTAGTTTATTAAGCATTTAGCTCTTTATTTTACAAAGTAAAATCGCCGGTCAGTTTTATTAAGCATTAAGCTGTCTTTATTTTCTGAGTGCACACGCCCGTCCACCCTTATGAAGCACCAGGAACGTGAGAGAGTTGCCGTATTAGGCAAACTTCTAGTGTTCCTGGCCGCCCAAAAAGAAGGGAGAAGAAAAAAGGGGAAACCCCCCGCAGGTATGCCGAAAGCTGCCTGCTATTTGCAACTAGCTAGTACGATACAGCCAGCACTAGCTATACTACCTAGTAATAGTACCAGCACAGCTCTCCAGACACCTGGTGTTAGTAGTAGCAGTAGTAGTAGTAGTGGCTACTAGCTGCCGCTGTGACGAGCTGCTACTAGTATTACTCCTATACTAGTAGTAGTACTACTACTACTAGTACTTGTGCCTAGAGTACTAGTATGAGTGCCCCTGCCCCCGCAGGTACAGTAGGATGATGCACTAAAGGCTTCCCTGCTTTAGGGCGGTCCTCATGGCAGTAGTTAGTACTGCTGAAGTAGCTCCAGTATGCTGCCATTCTACTAGTGCTACATCAACAAGAAAAACACAATAGTACTAGTACTACTTCTAGACTCGGCTGCCTTTCCAGGTAGCAGTTATGGCTTCGGCGATTTGGCGAGATTATTCCTTTCCGATCATCCAGGTAGCTGCTAAATGGATAGCGTGCACTTTTTGCTGCTTTAATAGTAGTAGTACACTAGTACTACTCCTATTAAAGCAGCGTTAGCTAGGACGAGTACCCCATGGTAGCACCAGCACTAGTCCTCATTTGGTCATCCATCTGCGTTGTCTCTGTCCTCATCATCTTGCTGCCGCCGCTCCCAGCAGCACCAGGACGACGAGCAGCACGAGCAGGAGCGAGGACCACGATGAGCAGCATTCTCATCAGCACTACAGTAGTAGTAGAAGCTAGTAGTAGCAGTATAATAGCTATTATTCCTTGAGCTACTGCTACTTTTCCACCTACTAGTATGCAAAAGCAGGGAAGAGTAGCTACGATTCATTCCAAGCAGCGAAGGGTGACTGTCTCAGAACAAGTATAAGCTACACTGAGGACCACCCCGATCCTGACCAGATCGCCCCCGTCCCTAATCGGCAACCCCAAATTCTAACAGGCTTATATGTTGTGCAGCCAATAAGCATTTAGCCATACTTTTAGCCAGAGTTATGGTTCGATGTCCTTTCCCACGAAGCATTTAGCCATACTATTCGAATCAGATTTGGCGCGAAAGACAGTCAAATGAGTCAAAAGACGGCTCATAACCTAGTTTATTAAGCATTTAGCTCTTTATTTTACAAAGTAAAATCGCCGGTCAGTTTTATTAAGCATTTAGCTGTCTTTATTTTCTGAGTGCACACGCCCGTCCACCCTTATGAAGCACCAGGAACGTGAGAGAGTTGCCGTATTAGGCAAACTTCTAGTGTTCCTGGCCGCCCAAAAAGAAGGGAGAAGAAAAAAGGGGAAACCCCCCGCAGGTATGCCGAAAGCTGCCTGCTATTTGCAACTAGCTAGTACGATACAGCCAGCACTAGCTATACTACCTAGTAATAGTACCAGCACAGCTCTCCAGACACCTGGTGTTAGTAGTAGCAGTAGTAGTAGTAGTGGCTACTAGCTGCCGCTGTGACGAGCTGCTACTAGTATTACTCCTATACTAGTAGTAGTACTACTACTACTAGTACTTGTGCCTAGAGTACTAGTATGAGTGCCCCTGCCCCCGCAGGTACAGTAGGATGATGCACTAAAGGCTTCCCTGCTTTAGGGCGGTCCTCATGGCAGTAGTTAGTACTGCTGAAGTAGCTCCAGTATGCTGCCATTCTACTAGTGCTACATCAACAAGAAAAACACAATAGTACTAGTACTACTTCTAGACTCGGCTGCCTTTCCAGGTAGCAGTTATGGCTTCGGCGATTTGGCGAGATTATTCCTTTCCGATCATCCAGGTAGCTGCTAAATGGATAGCGTGCACTTTTTGCTGCTTTAATAGTAGTAGTACACTAGTACTACTCCTATTAAAGCAGCGTTAGCTAGGACGAGTACCCCATGGTAGCACCAGCACTAGTCCTCATTTGGTCATCCATCTGCGTTGTCTCTGTCCTCATCATCTTGCTGCCGCCGCTCCCAGCAGCACCAGGACGACGAGCAGCACGAGCAGGAGCGAGGACCACGATGAGCAGCATTCTCATCAGCACTACAGTAGTAGTAGAAGCTAGTAGTAGCAGTATAATAGCTATTATTCCTTGAGCTACTGCTACTTTTCCACCTACTAGTATGCAAAAGCAGGGAAGAGTAGCTACGATTCATTCCAAGCAGCGAAGGGTGACTGTCTCAGAACAAGTATAAGCTACACTGAGGACCACCCCGATCCTGACCAGATCGCCCCCGTCCCTAATCGGCAACCCCAAATTCTAACAGGCTTATATGTTGTGCAGCCAATAAGCATTTAGCCATACTTTTAGCCAGAGTTATGGTTCGATGTCCTTTCCCACGAAGCATTTAGCCATACTATTCGAATCAGATTTGGCGCGAAAGACAGTCAAATGAGTCAAAAGACGGCTCATAACCTAGTTTATTAAGCATTTAGCTCTTTATTTTACAAAGTAAAATCGCCGGTCAGTTTTATTAAGCATTTAGCTGTCTTTATTTTCTGAGTGCACACGCCCGTCCACCCTTATGAAGCACCAGGAACGTGAGAGAGTTGCCGTATTATGAGGGCTACGAGGCAGGAGGGCTCCATGCCGGTGAACTAATGAGGGATGACATGCGTATGTGTGCATACGTCAGTGGAGGTGCGAAGAGGGCAACGACGTCATCACAATGCTCACACGCCGGCAAGTCGTGTGGCATGGAGGGAGTCAGTCTTGCAGTGTATGATACACGACACGTCATCCTCGCCTTCCTCACAATATTGGAGAGCGGTCCTCAAGATCGCGCACTAGTAGTAGAGAGGGCGGGGTAGAAACAATTTGCACTTTGGCGAGGAAAGGGTAACATGATGATGTGCATATATTTTTGTCGACCTTCCTTCTTTCATCGACAAATCGACGTATACAGTTGCAATAGAATGCCTATCGAATCATGTAAAGTTTTTCTTACGATTCCCCTCGACAAAGAAGAAATGATGGTGGAACGCGGCTCTGGCATCACACATTGCGCTTGTTGCAAGTAGCCATGGGACAAAACAGAAAGAATTCCACCATGACCAAGCACTCGTCCAACAGTATCCAGAGCCAACGGACAGATAAATCTATGGAGGACGTCGGACTAGCTGATGATGGCATTGTCACTGTGGCTTCTCACGCCACTGGAATAGGCACTCTCCAGTCAGCTACTAGTGACGAGGCAACAAACACGCATCACATTCCATCCGTCTTTGAAAGCGACCAATCGACCGCTCGTTCGTTCGCACCAGAGACCCCTGGCGGAGCTAGTCGGCCAACTGTTCTTAGCAATGATTCAAGCAAGGACGGCCGAAGTGGTGGCCTTTGGAGTTTTCAAATCATTGGCTACGACGACCGATCAATTCCTTTCGATGAAGGGTCGTTCCTCCGAATGATGCGAGAAGGATCCAACTCTGTTGTTTACTCAGAATGCAGTGAAGACCCCAACGACTGTCATTCGCCGGTTGATGTAGAAGAAGCCATCATGGTCCGTACTAAATCCAAGGATAGTCTTCCGCCGCAGGGGACGACCGGAAAACCAGTTCCTCGTTTCATCCAATCCACAAAGAGCCGTTCTGAAGGAGTCTCGAATGAAAAAAGCCCGCTGTCTGGAGTATTCGCCGAGCCTCCACTTCAAGAAGAAAGGCGCCCGCCCAGATGGGCCCAATCCCGCAAGACACAAAAGCGTTGGACCGGAATCTTCATGACCTTGTTTGTGTTAGTCTGTTTGGCTGCAATTGGGCTGGGATTGGTCCTCGTCTTTTTCTTTTTGAAAGACGCTAAAACGCACGCGCCTCAGCAACCCGCCGCTGAAACAGGAAATGACTACTACATTGACATCACTCCGAACCAAACGACTGAAGCACCTACTCTGGCTCCGTCATACGCACCCAGCATCAGCCCAACCAGGAGTCCCGTCGCCGCGCCCACCCGTTCTCCTTTGGCCTCTGCCGGACTAGAGCTGACCAAGCTTTTGGGCCAAAATTATTCCGTAGACTTTCCTGACGATCCTTCGGATCCCAACAACCTCGCAATAGCGTGGCTCATGGAAGAGGCCGATGACCACGAAATGAGTCTAATGGAGCTCAGCAAGAAACTGGTTCAGCGTTTTGCTTTGGTTTCGTTAGATCTAAGGTGGAGCGTAACCACTTCTATTGACGACGAAAATCGAACCACCTTTGCCACACCGTGGATCGACGAATGCGACTGGACAGGGGTCGTGTGCGTCGACGGTACTGTCACCAAACTTGCTTGGGGTAGTCAGAACTTGGTGGGCCGCATGCCCCCAGAGATTGGCCTTTTGACCAACTTGAGGTATCTCGACTTGTCGCAAAACCAACTGCAGGGTGACTTGCCGGGCAATCTGTACAAGTTGACCAGTCTCGGAAGGCTGTTCCTGTATCAAAATGACTTCACTGGGACATTGTCGCATCGGATTGCAAGCTTGAAGCGATTGACTCATTTGCATCTCAGTCATAACCAGTTCTCGGGGTCTATTCCCCTTGCAATGAGCTCTTCCGATGATTTCGTTCGTGGCTACCGTGAGTTGGCTGCTTGACTTGTTTAGACGTGAGCGCCTTTTGCCCTGTTTACTCACATTCTTTCTTTGAACTCACCAGGATATATCAATCTCTTTTCAAACAACTTTTCGGGGCCCCTAACCACTGGATTGAGATGGCGCAACGTCACATTCCTGGATTTGGGGCGAAACGATTTTTCCGGCCCCCTTCCCGAAGCTCTTGACAACCTTGCTTCGATTAAGCATCTACATTTGGATCACAACCGTTTCAACGGCACCATCCCGGGTCAGTTGCCCGTGACTGCAGTGTCACTCTCATTGGAGCACAACCAATTGACTGGAACATTTCCCGCCAATTGGGATGTGGCTTTGAACATCAGTACGTACAAAACGTGAGGATGCAAGGCATGATAGACCATTCCATGTTACTAACTTTGCTTCGATCAGCCTCTTTGACCGTCCAAATGAATAATCTGACCAATCGCATCCCCAAGGATATCTGCGATCTGAGTGTATTTGAAAGTGGGATGATGGTGGAATTCAAAGCGGATTGCAACGTCTGCGCGTGCTGGGAACCGTTCTGCACCTTTTGCTAGTAGACTTTTATTTTATCGATACAGATACCGTGAGAAGTTTTCGTCTCTAAATTTTAAACATGGAATAGCACTGGCGATTGCCCAATTAAGGTTTTCTAAACGTTTCCAGGATTTTTTTCCACAACGATTTCCCATTGCTCACGGATTTCCGGTTGAAGGTATTCTTCTCGCTTGTATGTATCTTCTGTGATAATGCCCTTGTAGATCTCAACAGTCAGGACTGAGGTGGGGTATAGCACAAGAATATCGTAGATTATTCCATACCATGCGGCTCCCCATAAAACATGTATGATGGCGATACAGGCGAGACCGAGGGCGGCCAATCCGACCGGAAGATGCTCGTAGTTCAGAGCACCAAAGATGGCAACTGCAGAAAGAATGATCGCGCAGTAGTCGGTGGAGATGGGGTACGTCTTTCCCCAGGCAACCTCCAAACAAAGGAGTACTATTCTCAAGATGATATTGAGAGTGTTGGCAGCAAGTGTACCGATTCGCATATCGCAGATGCGGGAGAAACATAGGTGCGATTGTCGACCTCCTTGAGTGTCTCCTTGAGTGTCATGATCCGCGCTATAAGGAGTCTCTTTGGACACTACGACTACATCGTCGTCTTCTGCCGCGGCAGGATTCTTCTTTCTACCAAACCATTTCATAGTTTTGGATTGTTGTAGTGCTGCAACCAAACTACCGGTATCAAGACTTGGGGCGGTGCAAACAAATTGTGCCGACAACCAAGGGCCATCTATTTTGCCTTTCCCAAGATCTCAACGCTTCTTCTACCCATATGGAAGGCGCACCGGGATGTCGCGGAGTTGGGCCTGATGGAAATATGCCGAACGTTATGCCGCCGCCAACGATTATTTATGACGTACGGTTTTTATCTACCGGTACCACTATGTAACCATCCGATCGCACGTGTCTCGCATTCCCATTTTTCAACATAGTCACATATTTGGTGATACCAGGTACACGGACGGTGCTCTTACCTGCCATCAAAGTCATTGAGACGTGAGCCCTTTTAGCTCCGCAGGTTTACACAGCACCGAGGAAAAAATCGGCATTAGGATAGGGCAAACCTCTTCTGAGGAATTGGACTAATTACTACTCCATAGGGCCCATAGGGGGAAAGAAGATAATGCTTGAGCTAAGCGCCATCGGATGCAAGTTTCGCCAGATAAGCCGACCGAGTAGACTGCTGGCCATACGATCCCTTTGCTTAGCACTAGCTTGGTGAAAATAAATTTATATCGAGAACAGTACTCTAGCTAATATATGAAGTGGTATCACAGGGACAGCAGAGGCAAAAGTAGTCGTCCTTGCAGGCGGCCACCTGCAAAGACCCGCCTGTAATTAGCTTGTGAAAGCAATTGGCGAAAATACTTTCGTCACAAAATGCAACTCTAGACACAGAAATCGACGACTGGACGGAGCCTTGGGTCGAGGTACTCTTCCCGGCGAGTATAGTTCTCTTTGGTCATCATCCCTCTCTGCAGCTGGAGTGCTAGAATCAACGTTGGGTACACCAAGAAAGTATCAAAGAAGAAAGCGAACCATTCGGCTCCTCCGATGAGGTGGACAAGGGCAACAGCCGTGAACCCAAGCGAACAAAGCCAGACTGGGAGAGTTTCAAAGTAAAGTGCTCCAAAAATGCCCACCAATGAGAGCAAGAGAGAACAGTAGGAAGTGATGACTGGATACAATTGACCCCAGGAGATATCAAATGCGATGATAATTATCTTCAAAACAACGTTCATGCTGTTGGCCATTACTGTGCCGATGCGCATGTCGAAGAGACAGCCAAAGCAGAGGTGTCCTTGACGTGCCATCGTTTCTTCATCAAAGTATTCGCCTTCACCTTCCGACACATTTTCGGCTCCCTCCACTTGAGCTGTGTATGGCGTAGTAGCTGGAACATTTTCGGCTCCCTCCTCTTGAGCTGTGTATGGCGTAGTAGCTGGTTCAGACATGGTGCTCTAGGAAGACTTGATGTACGATACAACTGGAAACAGGAAGTAGGCAATGAATGTTGCAATCCGAAATGCGGGTTTGTTGAGATATTGTGATGGAGGAAGTAGCAGCTTTTTCCCGCCTGCAACAATTCGACTGTGTGAGCACGAGTCATGGCCTCCATTGAACGGCCCCGCTCGCCGCATTTTTTCTTTGGATATGCCTGCACCATCCGTTGAAGTCCCCGGAGCGTTCTTTTTTGGCGAACCATCGGAGAAACTTGATACATGCCGGCTCGTGGATCTCAGTACTTTTGGCGGGAAATGACCCAATATCGATGGCACAGGTGATACACATGCGCGGTCGCGCAGGCTGGAATATGTCAATATTCGAGGTTGTAGATTCTTCAATAAAGGATCGGTCGCCAGCCAAATTTCGGCCAACCGAGTCATCCCACGCCACAAAACGAAAACAGAAATAGTCGAAACGATGGCGCTATCTCACACGACTCCCTCGCCAAGTTGTCAGTGATGCTCTTCACCACGAACAGAGATGACAAGCGACTTATTCTTTTACGGCTCGAGTAGAAAGGAGGAATCGAAACGAACGTTGAAGCCGTCAATATGGAACGAACACCAAACGTGTCGGTAGACCCAGCAATGAAAGATGTTGACGCCGCGAGCGATTTCGACAGTGTATCAACAGGGTTATTCCCTTCGACTGAAAGCGAAGCGCAGACGTATAATGCACTCCAGAAGACTTATCAACAGTTGGATGGGATTATCTTGTCGTTGAATCAAGAGGCGTCACGTACTAAGGAGAGGCCAATACAGTATGACGACAGTGAGAGTAGTAGCGACTATGGGGAACACGGAGAAAGTGAACTTCGGGCGGAACTCGATACGGTGTTCTTGCCCCCGTGGAAAAAATTTCTTTTGAAAGAGCCTTCGCCCGTGGTACAACCTAACGGAGCGGTGCTGGCTAAGCAGGTTACCGTGAATCCGCCACACAGTTGCAACGTCGAGGAGTCAAATTTCACCATGGACGATGTTGAGCAGCAAGGGGCAACTATTGGGCGAGACGAGGTTGTCGAATGCGTCTCAGACAACGAGGAGGGTTTAATGGAAGAAATTCTAATCGAGGCTCCACCAGCTGGTTTGCAGCTAACGGACAGTCTTTACCAGAAAAACCAGAACAAGTCGGGCGTTTCGGTCGACTCAACGCAAACCCCGTTGTCACAGCAGGAATCGCGAGGAGATCAGGCCGTTCCGCTAGACGTCAAGACAGACAGAGGGATACATGAATCCCTATTTTCCTTGGGAAAGACGAAGAAAGTTTCGTTCCTGCACCTTTGCTGTGTTATGATAACTCTGGTAGTTTTGGCAGGGGCTGCAGCACTGATCCTCGTCACTACTGGTAGCAAAGATTCCAAGGAACCCGCTATGGTAACTGGGGCTACCTCGTCATTTTCTACACCGACTCCAACCATGAGCCCAACCGCTACGTTGGTCAATGGGACAGAAGATCTTCTCGGACTCGAAACGCCGACAGCACATCCAACCGGTTTCCCTCCGACCACCATATCAATCCCGATCAATGCGCCTGCTACTCTTTCTCCGTCCACAAATGATGTATCGACGACGCTTGAACCTACCCAATACCTTAATACAAATTCGCCCCCCACAAATGATGCATCAGCAACGATTGAGCCTGATCAACGCACAACCACAAATCCTACTGGTACTAGCTCCGGAAGGCCTTATGGACCAAAGAACGAAGGCGCGGGACAAAGACGGCGACAACGAGAGCTTCGTGGCATGTAGAAGAAATTCAGAAAAGCTTATTTTGGCTTTGAAGGCAGCATTAGAAAGATAGAGCATACATGCGACCTACTGTGTATCCTAGGTCCGAGGCCACTGTGTCTTTTTATGGAACGTACGACCATCGTGCACTGGCTGCTGTGACTCCTCTTCGTTCTACTTCGGCTGCAAGCAATGAAGTGGTGGGGGAAGTCCTCGGTATTCCACAGCCTATCTTCATAATGCTCGATTCAGATGCATCCGGGGGCCGAGGCATAGACTCAAGTGGAGTCTCTGTGTGTAAGAAGAATTCGACTTAATGTTAACCGACTTACTAGTACACAACTGGTCCGATCGGGACGCAATGGCTTCGATCTATGCTAGTAGGGGAATCAGTGATGATGTGGTACTCCTTATAAGACCTCTGAGTATTATCTTGGTCTTGGAGTGGTCTGGATAGACGGGGCGTTTTCGAGTCATGATAGACTTCCCGCCCCGACCAAGATTCCGACTCATCGGGCTGATCGCAGAATGATTATTCGCTCACTCCGTTTGGCCGATGTCTCGCGGGACTCGCGGAGAGGACGCACGTCTGGGGATTGCCGCCAAGAACCCCTTAGTGATGTGCTTTCGCGGCGAGGTTACGTCTGGAACTTTTCATTTTCTCAAATTCGACGACGATGCCATCTTGGGTCATACTTTTGTTGTTGTTTCTGGCATCACAAGGTTACGGATTTCCGATCCAAGGCAAAAGTCCCCATACGTTATCACAGAGAATGTCAGATAGGGCACAGGAGGATGAGGCGGGCTGGACGACCGTGCCGGACAACTCGCAAGGCCGTTCTCAGCTACAAAATGGGCGGCGACGACCCCGCAACGACAAATGGTCTGAGAATCCACCAGTAGTTGAGCCGATCCCTCAGGATGATTCCAACTGTCAGTTTGAGCCTTTCATGCTATTGCTAGCTGGCTTGCCTGGTTGTGGTAAGTCAACTTTTGCCCGAATGCTGGTGGAAGCCATGCCCTACAAGGTGAGAATGACCATTTCGGGTAAATTAGGTAGCAGAAGTCGCAACATTCTGACGCTCTTTCGTCGCTGCCATATACTTCGTCCTTTCCAAATGTATAGTTTGCTCGAGTCAATCAGGACGAAATGGGCACTCGGAAAAAGTGTGTTGCGAATGCCAAGCAAGCCATGTCGAAAGGACTTTGCGTGATTGTGGACCGATGCAACTTTGACGCGTCCCAGCGGCAGGTTTGGTATCAATTGGCTGCCGAATACAAATATCCCGTGGATTTTTTGGTCCTACAGGTTCCCATTTCCTTGTGCATTCAACGATGCCAGCAGCGATCGTCCCACGAAACGATAGAGCCAAAAGACGCGTCTCGAATCGTAAACATGGTGAACCGGCAATGGAAAATGCCGAGTCGCGACGAACAAATCAAATATTTGAGAGCGTTTCGGATTTTGGACAGTTCCCAACAGTTCAATGAAGCGCTTGGGTTATGCTTGAGTCAAAAATAGTAGCGGATAATGGAGGAGTGGTGGTCTACTACCTGCGAGTACCAAGAACAGACTGATTCGCCGGTATATTCTTTTCCGTCGTTGACCGTTGGTCCCCTTACTTCACGGCGATCGCTAGGTTGCGAAACGACCAAGAAGGGAAGGCAGCCATAAGTCTTCAGCCCACATCATTTCTCGTCGCTCTAGCTACTAGAAAGCTGGTAATACCGTAGCTACTAAAAGGAATCCGCTTTTCGCACTCAACTGCTCTTTCAAAGAAGACTTGTCTTTGCTGTATAGAGTAGTGGTTCAGATGTTCGAAAGGTATTAACTAAAGAGCAGTGTAAATAGACATCGAGATGATCGAACCTTCGATGAACAACATATCATTGTTCGAATCTCCCGGATGTAATCGGACGCATGAGATGGGAATTGAGCGATGGGAGGCGAGATGCCGACGGTAACGACACCCTGTTATCTTAGTCTTGGTCGACATTGCTAGCTAGGTAGCCATGGTAAGTAGGGGTTACTACTTCAGCTGGAAACGAGTGAGTGGCAAGCAACGAATAACCTGGGTAGATAGGTAAGCACTACATACTATGCATACATACAGTATTAAAGCCATTTTTTCTGTCGTCACCGAAAAAAGGAAAGGACAAACATTCGATTCGATTCCTTCCTTCCATCCAAAGTTCCGCTGAAAATCGAAAATTGCCCGCCGAAAAAGCCTCGCCATCAGTCCTTACGGGGATTCCCTTTCCAAGCAATAGCATGGTCAGTGCAAACATAATAGCGGCATCGCATCCTTTTACATTCACAAAAGCAACATTATCGTTGCATGCTTATTCAAGATGTCAGGAGGTCGAAAGATCGCCTTTGTAGCGGGGGTACTCGTGGGAGCCTCCTTGTGTCGTTTCGGCGCCTTAACATCACATTTTCCCTTTGACCAGAGCAGCAGTCTGACGTTCGTTTCCGCAAGAATGGCAGTGGCGCCGAATATGTCAGCATCAGTGCCCAAGGAGGAAATGATAACTGCCTTTGCTGGTTCAGTAACCACAAGCCCGCTGCCTGCTTCTACAAATCAAGCTAATCTTTCCACTCGGGGGCAAGAAGAAGTGAACATCGGACCGACGACTTATCAATACTGGGATCATTCTGAACACGTGCTCAAATTACCGGAGTCCTTCCAATTCAATAGCTCACAAGCATTGAGCCTGCGGCTGCTCGAGGATGTACTACGCAACAAGCTCAATGACTCGTCCTGCTTCAAGCCTGATAAACTTCAAACGAGAAACATAGCCAATCAAGTCCGGAAGAAACAACTTAAGATTACCTACCCCGTCATCAACGTCGGCATGCCCAAGGTTGGAAGCACCTCCCTGGCCACGTTCTTCAACTGCTCCAAAATGAAGCCTTTACAAGGATTACGCAAATCCACTCACGATCAAGTGGCCAAGTGCATGCTTGAGGCGGCAATCATGGGTCAACCGCCCATTGGTTCCTGCACGACATTGAAGAATGCCGCGGCCCACATGCAATTGGACTGCAATTGGCCCGAATCGATAACTTACTCCGAAAAACAAAAGTATCATTGTAATGGCTGTGCGTATCCTCAAATCCAGCTCTTGGACGAAATTCATCAAGAGTATCCCAATGCTCCATTCATTCTCGTACATCGTCCTGTCGAGAGTTGGATCCAAAGTGCAATGGGATGGGATAGAAATTTGGTGGGACGATGGGCGCATTGTCGATTGCCTGGACTTCGGCATCATGATGGGAAGCCACTGACACTTCTAGACTTGAAAGATTGGTGGTGCGGCCATGTTCATCATGTTCGCGAGTTTGTCAGGCACCATTCGTCGCACACGTTGATTGAATTGGATCTTTACGATAGCGTCGAGACTAGAGGAGTCTTGTCGACCATCTTTGACGCGCCCCAATGGTGTTGGAGAGTAGCCAACAAGAAGAATGCTACCGAGAAAGCTTTGAATCTCGAAAGGAACTCGAAATCTGTCTTAGAACTATAGAACGGAGTGAATGGCTCGAAGATATGCTGTCTGTCTGGGAGGGATAAGGTGCCTTGTTGACGATCGAGAGGGACGATCTCGTCATATCGCTGGAACGAGAACGACGACCTTCGGTAGGACAGCCAGCCGAGTCTTCCGACTGATTTGATCTTTCATCCGTTATGGAGAATCATCAGCATTAGATAGAGCCTACACAGCTACAGAGTCGACGAAATCAAGCTTTGTGCCTGTACCCTTCGTCAGTTTCATTGAGCGAGTTCAAGAGAGAGTCAGGTGGCTGCGAAGATTCCCGATTCTAATGAACGACCCGAAAATCTCCATTGAACCAATAGTCAGAATCGACCACAGAGAGTCGCCAATCAGCGATCCACAAGTGATTCAATGTTAGGAATTCGATTTTCAGGAGTCACACCACCGGCCAAACCAAACAGGAGCAAGTTGGCTTCATCTTCAGTAAGACCAGGCATGCAAGCATGTAACTTATCAGGTGGATTCCAGACAAATGGATTGTCCGCCCCGAATTTTCTTCCAAGATCCTTTTGTTGGCTGGCATACAAACTATCAACCAGGCTGTCCCATTTGAGCCTTACACCTTCTTTGATGATTCTCACATCTTTCATGCCCTTATCGTTCACCACAACCACGTCTACCGACTCAAATGCGGCCTCGTTAAACGGGTTTTGGGTCAATCCAATTTGACGGTAGGCAAATGGCACGGTCTCGTCGGACATGTAGTGAGGTCTGAAAATGTAGTAGAAACGAATCGAATGACCAAACTCCACAGAGGCCAGGTCGTCGGTACAGCCCCCCCAAGAACGAGGAGCAGTCGTATTTGCTCGATAATAGCGTAGGATCTGCGTAGAATCGCCACCATGACAACCCAGGTTTTGAAGCTCCTCGAGAGTGACACTAATGGATCTGTTACCAGTTGCAGAACCCATAGAGGCGGGTTGGGCAACAATTGGCCTGGCCAGTGTCTGTAGCGTAACAACAGAACCGTTCGCTGGAATCTTGTTGATCTTTTTGAATAAGGCTATCTCACTCGTGGACATTACAAGGCCGTCCTTTGACAACACAAGTTTCGTAATTTGGTCACTGTAACGACATATCAGAGACTCGAAGACTTGCCTAAGCTGTGAGTTTCCTTGAATGAAGACCTGGTACGGTTTGTCCGTCTTGTTGGTTTCCCGCTGCAAAATGCGGCCTAGCCCCGCCGGACCTCCAACACAATCAACGAAATCCTCCAGGTCACACCAGCTTTCCTTTGCCCTCCCCGGTAATTTCTTGTCCTTGAATAGGAGCTTATATTGATGGGCCCGAGGTTCCTCACTGTCGTCGGGGTAAGCACAATTGTAGCGCGCTTTCATGACAAAACAGGATTCGTGGTCATAGGGAGGTGGCCGATCAGTCGGAACATACTTTTTATCCACTTGTGCCAAAAAATTCGTTGCTGTGTTGTCGCTCTTGACATCTAGGAAACACCGGGGGAAACGGCTATGGACATCCGCAAGCCTGGGCTCCTCAAGCCTTTTGGCCACGGGCACATCCTTTTCCCTCGTTCCGTCAGCAGCCTTTTCTTCTTGGGCCGCTTTCGAAACTTGATTGTTGCCCCCGACACCCGCCGACTTCTCTTGTGGCACGCGCACATCTCCTTCGCCCATGTCGTCATTATTCTGACCGACTGCTGGAGGAACCGTCTGGATCATTTTTATTACTTGGGTTTTGGCGTTGTCAACAGCAGAAGATGTAACGTTGAGTGCCTCTTTGGATGCATTCTGGTCAATTGCTGCTCCATGCGTTGAAAACGACGACGGCGACGAGCCCGTAGAAACTTCATGTCGTTTCTCCTCTTTGACGATGTTCACATTGCCAATAACAGCAATGAACGCAACAATCCCTATCACTACAATGCGACGTGTTACAGACGAAGTAGGCTGGCTCATTGGTGATCCAAAAATCTAAATGGCGGTGTGTGGGGTGATCTCGTCTCCATTGTAATAGAAAGTAATAGACGGTCGTCGCACGGTACAGATTGGACTAAATGGACTGCGTTTGCGAATGAACAGAGAGTGCACGTCGATGTATCTCGGACGACTATGATACAATGAGATTGTTCCAATATGACTACAACTTTTTCGTTATCAGCTGCACGGCTAGCAGAAATCAGCAAACAACGTAAATGATCCAAAAGAAAAGGTATCGTACAGCTAATAGAAGAATACCAACCAGCCAAGGCAAATCTCCTTGGACTTTCTTTCCGCAACCCCTACGGTAGACATATGCATAGAGTACGTACCAGAATCCAGTCACTCGAGCTACGAAATGTAGATATTAAAAACACCAGCAGCTAATCAAATAACTCGAGATACGAACTGAATGGGGTGGAACAGAGACAGCCATCATGGTCACACGTTGGGGCAGGTGTACCGCCCTTCCTGGCCTTCCGCATCCTCTCCCAGAGGCCCATCACTGATGGCCGATGATTTACGATACTGGTGGTGTGGCCATGTCCATAATGTTTGGGAATTTTTCAAGCACCATCCATCACATAACTTGATTGAAGTTGGTTTGTATATAACTTCACCGAGACAGCCGACAGTTTGGCAGCATTCTTTCAAGCTCGCAAAAGTTGTTGGAGAAGAAAGACAAACGCAAAGACATGCAAAGCCAACCATGCGGTGACAGATCAGACTTGATCACGGCGTACATAATAGCTTAGCGTTCCCCCCATTCTTCCATCCCGCGACTTTCCGTTGTATAAAGTACAAAAAATGAGGTAGGCATTGGATCGACGAAGCATGTGAGACCTGTAGATAGCCGTTTCGTTTCCGTTATGGCCAAGATCTGTCAAATGATCGGCTTGCGGTTGTCGAGACTTGTAATTCCTTTTTGAACAAAATCCACGGCTAGCGTCAAAACTTGATCCTGGCTAGTTGTCAGGGAATTGATTTGGAGCGTCGTTGTTTGCTCGTTCTTGTTGATTTTGCAGGATTGTAAATACCGTCTCGCCGGACCATGTGTGTAGTAGAGATAGGCTGGCCACACATAGTGATTGTAATACTGCCGCAAATAGTCCTGTTCTTCTGCTGGTCGGTTTGGATCTCGTTGGACCCTTCGTTCTCGACAAACATTTCGGGCGGCCCACGTCGCTTCAGGTGTCCAAGACGGAATGTAGGACTCCGGCGTTGTTGTTGTCGTCGCATCATGGGTTCCTGGACTAGTAGTATTTGCCAGATCTTCCATGAAATCATCCTTAATATCCATGCAAGGATCCAAAAATATCAGCATGTCGAGCATTTCAACGACTCGCTGGTCATGCATCAAGAGAAAGTGGTCGACAATCCAAATGGTGGTCGTAGTAGCCTTGTCGTCGTCGACTGTAGAAGCGGAATCAACATTAGACGTAAATGTCGACTCCAAACACTGATGCAAGGCTGCCACATATTGGTCCCAGTGGGTAAATGACGGAGTTTCCGATTCTGGATTTGCATCGCGATAGGATTTGGATTTTGGTGCTCGAAAGTACCTGGGATCTTCGGGGAACAGCGAGGCTTGAACAGATGGGAGCTTGCTGAACTGGTCGAGCAAACTCTGCGCCAAGGTCGACTTGCCGCATCCCGAAGGGCCTGCAATACCCACGACGAGACAACGTTGCTGCTCGTCTCCTCGGCGTCGCTTGACGACGGCAGGGGACGATGATGCCATGACTTTTTGTTGAAAAAGCTCTACCGTTATTACTGCAACAATAGCACCACGGGCACAACGTCTAGTCCCTGCGACGACGACTCATCGGCTATTGACAAATGCAGTGGAGGATTGGATATATGAGCTATGGCACCGTTCCAACAAGGATCGTTTCCTATCGTGATAGCGAAAATACTGGTTGTGATGATGTGTTGCGATCTTTTTATGGATCTTGTGCGCCTGAAAGACTCGAATAAGTCGACCTCTTCTCTCTGGAAGGGCCTAAATTAGGCGAAAGTTTGGAGCGGCTCTCTGCTACCACACAAATCGACAATGGGCACGCAACCGTTGCCTCGAACGCATCTCGTTTCGATTAGGCACGCCCGTGGCAAATAGCATACATTCTCATAGCACTTCTCTCCCGTAAAGCTGCAAAATGAAGAAACGAATCGCCTTTCGGAAACTCGGCCGAACCACGGCCCATAGATTGAGCATGCTGCGAAACATGGTCTCCTCGTTGATTGAGCACGAACGCATCGTCACAACTCTACCCAAGGCAAAGGAACTACGAATGATCGCGGATCAAATGGTGACTCTGGCCAAGGCCCAAGATTTGCACAGTCGACGACAGGCTGCCGCCGTGGTGCGAGGACCGTGGAATGTCACCAAGTTATTTGACGTGCTCGGTCCGCGGTATCAATTACGAGACGGCGGGTATACGCGAGTACTCAAGCTATCGACAAATCGGGCGGGAGACAATGCCCCCATGGCGGTTATTGAATATGTGGATCGGCCAGGGGAAATCCGAGCGGCGAGACCGCCCAGGAAATTGCAGGAGGCGATTGAAATGCATGGGCTCGAAAAAGCACTCAAGGAGCTGGGAATCCCAACAATTGATGAACTAGTCGATGAAGACGAAAAGAAGGAGATTGAGTCGGAGCTAAAGCGACAGTCATAAAAGTTGATACGCTAGTAGCCTTGGACATGTTCTGGTGGCGAGAAACTTGCTAGTAGTGGGTTGTGGACAAGGAAATAAATAGTTCGAGCTAGGACGTACTTTCGGGTCAATTATTTCTTGTAATTCCAATGCTACAACTGCGAGTCAAGATGGGCGTTCGTAGTGACTTTCTGAACGAGCAAGATTGCCACTGCTGCTGCCGGCATCCTTCCTAGCAGCATAGTACTAACGGGACATGCCGCAACTAGCTACTAGTATCTACCGTTAGTAGAGCTATTGGGCATGTTGGCAGCCCTTGTTTGTAGTAGAACTTGGTTGACTTTGACCTTCTGCTACTTGTAGTAAGTATCACAGTGCTTGAAGAGGAACACAACAAAGGTAATAACCACATGATGCTACTAGTAGCTACTAATAACGATGAGGATGTACTAGCCAGAAGAGAGACATAATGACAGGCTGCCTCTACTCTAGCATATTGTTCATCTGATAGAAGTTGCAAGAGGTAGCTACTATCTGTTCTCTCTCATATTGCAGGAAAAGCACCGTACCAGGTCGTACTGTCCGCGGTCGTCTCAAGGACCCCCAGCTCTCAGGGTACTTTATTAGTATGTACTGATCGTCGGTGGTCCCGTTCGTCACGATATCGAACTCGTCACATCTGTGTTCGTACTCTGCCACAGCCGGCGATGGGCGAAGTTGACAACTGCTGCGTACGAAGTGTATGATAAAAGCTATGACCTTCCGGGTTTGGCTTCAACTCGCTGCCTCTATTGAACAGGGCATCTGACGAGAACCCCGGGAATTTTCATTGTCAATTCGGGAGCCCTTCCGTGTCCGTGTGTAAATTGGCGCCAAACGCGCCAACCCGACACAACCGTTATTTCTTAACCGGTGCACATCGGAGTTCAGACGCCCAAACGGATGACCCCCTTTTTAATCACCGAGTCCACTTGCCTCTTTCAAACTCTCACAAAAAAACATGTCACGCACCAATAACCGCAACACCTACCCTCCCCTTGACACTCAGCCCACTCCTGAGAAAAAGGAGCCTGAGGTGTTCCAGAACCCAAACAATGGGATGTATCTCATTCTATTCAACCCTACCACTACCAAGCTCGTTTGTGGAGCATGTCATGCTGGGGTAAGTTTGGTTGATGTCGTTTTGAAGTACTGTTTAGACGATTCTCATATTGTTATATTCTAACTAACTGAATTTCTATATTGGAATTTCTCCTATTTCACATAATTACTGCGCTCCCACGTTGCAATATCACCACACTGCAACAACATTGCAACATTGCAACATTAAAGGCTTACACCCCAGGGTCGTTCAACGCCCACATATTTAACAATGCCGTTCCTTTGTTCCTTGGTGTACTCCCCGTAGCACGGTGGCAACCACCACTTGGGAGCCTGCAGTAAATAAGTAAAAATTGTCGGAATATTAGAACGTTCTTGCAATATTACAATGTCGCAATGTTACAATGGATAGAGTTAGAATGTTGCAATTTTGCAATGTAAACGTACATCGAGTAGTTTGGGTCGTGTGCCTTTCTTCCCTTGTGATGGTGAAACACAAGAGGCAATGTCAACACTAATGGGAGGAGATTCTGGATCTGTGGAAGTATGAACTTGCACAAAGAAGTCTCTGACAGACCATTGTAAGGTCTCCTCCAAAGTAGAGAGGAGGGTAGTGCTGTCCATCGTTAAGATTGTTGTGATAAGGGTAAAATACACAAGGGAGGGAGGGAGGAAGGATAAAATGATTTTAGACTTGGTGTGGGAGGAAAGAAGTCGGAGGGGAGCTGAGAAGTCAAGAAGGGGAGGGGGAAATTGGATGGGTTGTGAAGTCGATAGATAACGGTCTGTTAACGGTTGTGTCGGGTTGGCGCGTTTGGCGCCAATTTACACACGGACACGGAAGGGCTCCCAACGGGGAACGAAGATGAGAATCGGTAATTAAGGAGCTGCGGAAGCGTAATAAGAAGTCGCTGGGACGCAAGCTTCTCTTCTAAACGCTACTACCACAAATCTGTCAAAGTAGAACGTTGTTAAATCATACTGCAAGAGACACCATTCGTGGCATATAGGCCCCGCCAACAAACTGGTTTCTCGAATCGCCGGGCGGCCAGCAGGGAAACTATCTCTGCAGGAAAGGACGGTGACACCTTGGGGCAGGTTCAAGAAAAGACTTAGATGACATTGACTCTCTGAGCAGGAAGGAGGACGTTGTATTAGCAGTATGGAGCAACAACGACAACGAAACCAAAAATAGTACAAGGTAACGTGTGCGGGACGAGGACATGGTGGCGCTTCTTCCGCCGGCGTAAGACGGATTGGATGAAGCAAGCAGAACAACACTGCTCAGCAGCCACCAGCAGTACTAGTAGAAAAGGTCTCCAATCAACATTAAGCTGTTGTGGCAACAACTTCAGAGGGATATTGCTGCTCATCACAGCTGAAGCCGCAACACACCAGCAAGAACCTACCGGTAAACTCGTCCGTGGTGGGTAAATAAGGAAATCTCCAAATCCTGCACACTGAAGTCATGTTTGGTGGGTCTGTCTTGCTTATCGTTTGCACAATGAAACCGAACACTGAACATTCGAGGCATATGATTTGTTTCCCGATTAATTAATAGTTTCGGCTAGCTAGGACTTAAAAGCCGCGCGATTCTCAATATAGCGGGAACGAAGGCGATATATTTACACACGAACACGTCAAAGGATCTGCTGCTGCAATTTGTTGCTGCCGACACAACCTCGGCCCAACCCCCATCAACTCTTTTGCATAGTCTACCACATCATACTGTTTGAATGATGGATCAACAATCATCGACAGTAGTGGCCGCTCTCTTGAGCAACAATGCAGGCGTTGAGATGATCGGAAGAGGCGACTACAATGGTGCCATTTACCAATGCGCACGGTCCCTTGACCTCATACGGCCTCTGCTCCACAACATGGTTGTCGACGATTCTTGCTTCGTTGAGTCTTTTGCCGAAGAAGGTGGTAGAAGCCGACCTGGGCTTTCAAACTCATCATATGCACCACAGCACGCCGGAGTTTGCCCTGTGGCTGCTACCGCCGCACCGCCGAACGTCTCATTTCAGGCTACGGACGACGAACGAAATTCACAACAGCAATTGGAAGATTTATTTCAACAGGCGAATTCACCATTGGTGTTTTCGAATCTCGAAGCTGCCTTGTTTTTTAACTGTGCTTCTAACGAGTCGGGTGAGAGCCAATTGCGCGCTGACGCTGGTGGATTTCTCTTTCGTGACCCGATCGAGATTCCCATACACACTGTGCTGAAGAGTTCCCCATCAACGCGACTCTTCGTCAAACTATCGATCGTGTGCATATACAACCTAGCGTTGGCCTTCCATCTAAGTGCGATCCAAACCCGGGACAACTTTCAGTTGGAAAGGGCGAAAAGACTCTATGAATACGCCTTTCAAATGCATCTGGAAGAGAATTGCGACGTGACACTTTTGTATTCGATGGCTTTACTAAACAATTTGGGTTTGATCTACAAAGCTACCGACGAAGATGAAAGGTCACAGAAGTGTTTCAGAAACATGCTTTCGACAATGATGTATCTCTTAGCATCCGATGAAGCACGCAATATATCACAATGGGGTGGTTTCTTGTCAAATGTTTTGGGGCTGATTCTTCAGGATCGAGTCGCACCAGCTGCATAGCGGTAGGGATGTGGGTGACTGGCGACAGGTAATACTTAAGAAATCAGCAGAAGTGAATTCAATTCACTAGTCCGGCTTGCAACTGTCTTTTGGTGCCGAACCCCTGTAGTAGAAGAAACTCAGCAATAGCGCTCCTGTGCTGGTATGCTTAGGTGGTGGCACAAGCAGCCATCGTAGTACGCAGCTCTAACAACAAGACAGGACCGATTCCAAGACCAAGTAGTACTACAACAAGTGCTCGTGCCCTACGCAATAAAGACAAGAACGTCACACGAAGAACAAGGTAACAAGCTAATTTTTTCTATTTCGTGGTAGTAGCAGACCCAGTGTCTCCAGAGAGAACGCAGCGTTGGTCTTCGGTAATACGATAGTCTACTAGTATTAATAGCTACCGGTAGGAAAACACGCGAAAACAGGGGTGGAAATAGAGTTTTATGTCGTGTCCACGACCGACCCAGCCACAGTCACGAGCAATGGACTTATACGATCCTATTGACTCGGCCGACCTATTCCTTCTCGGGTACAGTACTTGCTGAAACAGCGCAAGACCATCATGATAGTCCTACTAGTAGATGGTGGTGATAATGAAAGTCCCGTCAACTGCTAGCATGACGACGAGGACTCCTACTAGTAGTAGTAGCACCGCGCTCTTACCCGAGAATGGCTTTGTTGGCTGGTACCTACTACGGAAAGGAACCATCAGCAATTGGTCGAAACATAAAATGATTGGTGCTTCAAAACTTTCTTGTAATTCGTTCGTCGTCTTTTAGCAGACAAGAACTAATACCTAGAAGCTGGTATTAGTGCGATATTGTTGTGACACCCGGCATCTACCAGGTGATGACATACTGCTACCCGGCGGCGGTGCTGCTGGGTCATCTTTCGTTGATAGCCCCTTCTTGTCAGCACCAAGATGACGACGACTGCTGGTGCTGTGCTGCTCGCTCGCAGAAGAATTTCTGGTTAGTGGTGGATTTTGCCGACGCCGGCGCTATTATGATACAAATTACGCACCCCCCACTTGCGAGGACGGTATTAATACTATTGGTCGTCGTCGTTCGCTGAAGTTCAGACGCGATGTGATACGCCTGGAGTAGTTTTCACACTCTACGAACCCATGGAAGGAAGCCCCGAAGGACGAAACCAGCGTTCCGTCGACCTTGCAGGTGCGAAACCACGGCTATCCATCCAGAGAGATGATATCATACCTTTCGTCGTTCACTGCATAATTGGAGTTCTCGGCCTGGGGATAGAAACGATCGTTTAGATGTGCCTCTTTTAAAGTCGATTGTTTAAAATAAGCCTTTATTGAAGCTTATTGATGACGAAAATCTGCGCACTATCGCAATGTATCCTATTGAAGTTGAACTACCTGGTCAAAGTTCATTGAAGTTCAACATCATGGGGAGGCGGGGGCGGGTTGGTTCCAATCATGTGATGGCCCGTCCGGACCACGCCACACCGCCAACGCACAAAATTCCTATCGAGAAGCCAGGTTCACCAGCCGGTTGCGTTTGTCTACATCAACAGCACAACTCTCATTATAATCGACTCTAAAGTAGTTGAGTGCCTAGTCGGCCAAGAGAAACAAGAATAAATACCAAGACGATGAATCTAGAACTGGGAAGGGCGCGAGTGCAACAGGAAGCTTCGTCCTCCTCCTTCGAGGACGATCAACAGGCATACAGCAAAATAAGTCTGAATGTTAATAGAAGAATCTCACCTCCCTCCGAAGGGGCGATTGAGTATGGATACTCACCCAAAGCCTCGTACAAGATGTGTACCAGCCATTTGGAACGACATAACGACTCACTGATCGAAAGTCTAAAGAGGAACATCCGTATCGGGGTTCGGCCAGAGAACAAACTGCCTTCGTCCTCGGCGGCAGTATCTAGGAATCCAGTTCTGGTTCGGGCCATGGAAGAGTTACAGGAGAGCCTGGTAGAGGGAAACCACCGACGGATGATTGAAGCTTGGAACAGTTTGGGCTTAGTCCGTCTGCATACGGAACTTGACCCTCGAGAGGCGATCCGGTGCCATGAGAACGCTTTGCAACTGTTGCAATCTTCTTCGGCTTTGATGGGCGGCAATGAAGGAATCGAAAAGCACTGTGATCGGTACTTCCTTTTGGAGCTAGCTACCACCTTTCACGACCTGGGCCTTTGCTACGAGCGGTTGAATGATACAAAGCAGGCCTTGGAGTTGTACCAACGAGCAAAAAAGGTACTTGCGACGCAAAGTGGCCATATGGAAGCGTATCCCCGCATGTCCGCTTTAGAGAGGGCGATTGATCGTCTGCTAGGCTGTTCTTAAAACAACAGAATTTTGAATCTACTTCTCCTTTATCTTCTACTATCATCGAGCTCAGCGAAGAAGTACCAGTAGTAGTAGTATCACCAGCAAGAAAAGGAGGCAGTAGTAGCGCCGGGGCGGGGCTTCGTCAATTCTTCGCCGTGTCGGTCTTAATACTAGTAGACTAGGAAGCGCTCTCTCCTCTTCCGGGCAGGCTGATTCAGGAGGGCGGCATTAGTCTACGGGGTTGACGACTACGCGTCCCGCCGCTGCCGCCGCTACTATTACTAGTATTACGTTAGTAGGATGATGATGCATCGCCGCTGTAGTACATCGTATTAGACAACAACCGGCCGCTCTTCTTATTACGCTAGTTAATATTCTGGACTACGACGACGAAGTGCTCCCCATGCACCACATGTGCCGCCCCTTCTATCTTTTTGACTTGCGACGTTGTGGTCGTAAAAAACTAGCAAGCCATCAATGGTGAGCGAAGGAAGCGAAGGAAAGCTCTCGCAGAGAGGACTTTTTGCATCATATTTGACCCAGACGACTTGTTTCAGCCAATCAAAACCATCTATTCTTTTGGATCCTCAATAGCGCGGGAAAAAGATCGGAATCGAATCCCTCTCTATCTTCGAATCCGTCTCTTTTTGAAGGTGGGGACGCGAGGGGTCGACCAACGTTTTGAAGTCGAACCATGTTCTGTTGTGCATTGAAGATGAGATGACACATGACAATTCCTTTACGTTAGCGATATTCCTTTGGAGTTGCTAAATGCCTTCTTCGCCGCAACCATGAGTGGCATTATCACTCCTTCCGATACTACGGGCACCACTAACACTACCTCATTCCACTACGTCTCCATCAATGGTGTTCCATGTCCAGACGAGAGTTCAGGGGCCACTGCCGTGTCGATATGGGATACGAGTTTTCATCGGGGCGATGGTGTCTTTGAAGTCATGCGAGTGTTGCCGAGTGGCCGAATCCGGGGTTTAGATCTGCATTTGACAAGGCTAGCCACCAGTGCAAACGCAGTGGGCTGCCCCCTACCCACTCCAGAAACACTCCAAACGTGGCTGCAAGATGCCGCCTCTGCGGCCGTCTCTTTTTACAAAGGAGATGATGCATCCGGTGCCTTGCGATTAATTGCTACTAAAGGCGGCAGTTCCCCTAGTGGAAGTCATGTAATACTGCCCAGTGTGATCATTTCCTGGTCGCCCCTTCCACCATGGCCAGAGTCGTTTACGTTGTGCCCGATCTTGGCGCCGTGGCATTGTGCGGGAGCAACCGGTTGGGAAACCCCCATCAAATGGACAAGCTATGGTCCCAATGTAGTGTCGACACAAAAGGCAAAAGCTAAAGGCTTTGCCGATGCCTTGTTGCTTAGCAGCTCGCGACTATCGAACCCTTGGAATCCAAACTTGGAAGAGTGTCATGTGTTGGATGGGCCTAATTTTGCCATTTCGTGGATTCGAAATAGCACTTTGTATCTACCCGATAGCAAGGCTTTGGGATTGCTTCCTTCCATTACTCAAGATTTGGTGAGACAAATAGCCGAGGAAAAGTTGGGCATGACAGTGGAGCGCGGCATTTATACCTTGGCGGAAGTATTCCAGGCAGAGGAAGTCTACATTACGAGTACCACCCGTGGAATTATTCCCGTGGCGGCGATTGGCGACCGTGTGTTTTCAAAGGAGACCCCAAAGATTCGACAGCTTAAAGTACACTTGGAAAAGCTGAATAGCGAAGGGGAGGCGTAGTAGCGGAATAATGATTTGAGAAAGGAAATCCTCGGTGCGTTGATTCGTGGGCAGTGCCGCGGCTTTCTTCTGCACCGATTGACAGACGGTGTAAACAACAAAGGCTGGTTCGTATTCTCTGTTCTTGCGTCTGCCCCAAGCATGAACAGCTGCAGCCGCACAGAGCATTCCAGTCGAGTTGAGAAAACTAGCATTGAGCCAACTCGTCGAGTATGAGCCCCCCTCCCCATGAATTACGATAACTAGAATCAAGCTTACAATATCATACAGAGCAACGGAACAAGGCTTTTCTAATATAGTTTAAATCGCCGATTGATTCCCTGAGGTATCGATGCATCCTTCTTTACTACATAAATCCATCTTGTTGGTCGACTGGCCACCGAATCTTTGACTTGTGGTCGTCGTCGCCGTGGAGCATGAGCCCCCCCAAGCGATACAATGACTACAACCAAACATGCAATGTAGTCTACCTAGCTAGCGGAACAAGGCATGTCTAACATGGTTTCAATCGCCGATTAGTTCCCTGGCGTATCAATGACTTTGTTTACTACAAAAATCCATCTTGTTCGTCCACTGGCCGCCGAATCTTTGACTTTTCGTCATTATCATCTTTGGCTTCCTGTTGTGAATTTACTTTTGGATTCAATAGCTTGAGTCGTGCGCTTTCCTCTAACAGTTCTGGATGACAATACAAGACAAAGTCCGTCTTGACGACAAAATTGGCAAAGGGTCGAGCCCCCGCATATCGTGTCACATCGGTCAAAGGATCAAAGACAATTTCCTTGGTAAATCCAAATATCGAACGTGTCGTAGCCTTGTACAAGAATTCTTGTGCCGCTCGTTGTTGAGGGTCCTCTGCAGGTGCGTTCGTTGTAGGCGTATGACATTGGCGTACTGGAATTTCGTATAATTCCAACACGTAGGGTCCAAAGACAAAATGCAACGCAAGTGTTGACCCGGTCGCACTCATAAAGGCAAATCCTCCCATGCCCAATTGTTTGGCATCCGGCCAGGTTCCATTCTTGAGGTAAATCAACAATGGTAATCCTACAATGCTAATGAGACACGAAGTGATGCTAATGCGCTTGAGACGGGTCACCAAATCGCCCATGGGAGCCTTGTACAAGAGTTTCCACTCCTTGCTACTATTGTCTGTCGAAGTCCATCGTTTGGAACATGATGTCGTCGTACTATTGCCGATTATGAGAGGATGCAGAGGCAAGTAGGAATACTGCTGCTGCTGCTGACAAGCCGGCAAGTTCACAACCATGGAATGACAGCCGCCGACACATCTTGTCGCCGGCCGCGCTGCTGTGGCTCCAACAGCATGAATCGATCGTCGTCTCAACGATAATGATAATGATGATATCGTCCGTACTACCATGGGCCCCTGTTGCCATGAACGATGAGACAACATGATGTTGTAACAAGAGAAAGAGAGGCTCCTTTCTTGAGAGGCAAGAGTAGTAAAATGGGAGGCCAGGCGAAACGAATGACTGGAATCAAAATCGCTGTTGTGCCTTGCATGGTCGGCGGTTGGACGGATGGACGGATGAGCGCGTTCCACGCGTCGAGCAATCCAATCGAATGAATCAATCATCTCTCTCATCATTTCTCATGCGGATAGCGAGCGTGCCGATCCCGTGGGCTGATGCCGATGCATTGGTTGTTGCGGTCATCATCTCGACGATGATGTGCACAATGGCATTGCTTTGTCGGCAACCAAGGGCAAACGATGAAGAGACGAATCATCGGCAAGGATTGGTGGAATAACACGTTTGTGATGCAACACACGAGCTAGACTTGCGACAACGAATCAGTCATTCGTCAGTGCGCTCCATCATCAGAGTCACTCGCCCACGGATAGCAGCCAGTAGAAGTGATGGACTGGTCGATAAAGATGAATGCTTCATTTCTACTTTGGGTGATTCCACTCTCCTGCATGGGTTTGGCGCCACCACTGCCATTCCTTTCTCTATGGACTCGTGCCGATACCTTCCGTCACTTATTCTGGGGCACTACCAGTAGCATTCTTCCGACAAGAACGTCCCATCGTCCCTCTCGCATACTGCCGCAGCAGAGCATGATTGGTGGTTCCAGCAGCAACAACAACAATGCTGATATTCAATTCAGTCTACGTTTTCTTCCCGTCAGTGGTTGTTTTGCCTTGCGTACCACTCTCACTCGAGTGAATGACGACGACAATGGCGAAGAGTCGTCGTTTTCATATTATGCCATTGTGGATACCGGATCTCCCTTTTTGACAGCTCCTACTCGAGCCCTGCCAATGACATTAGCAACAAACTATTCAACTACCAATGAACAATATGGAGAATCTGTCGGGGGTATGGAATGGCGACGAGCCGATATTGTTACATGGATTGTTGTCGAGTCGTCGTCAAACGACAATAACAACATTTTGGAAGTGTCCGAGACTTTGATTGGCATTGCTTCCGAACAAGTCATTCAAGAAACGGGTGGAATCTTTGTGGGACTTGTAGATCAAGACGACAATCATCCCAGTTTCTTACAACAACTTTCTCTGCCATTTCGATCCATAGTCTTGGACTTTGATCGTCAGCATCCCAGTCTACGTTTATCGACAAAGACATTGCTATCCAACAACAACAACAACAACAAATGCCTGTCGTTATTTGACTTGTCTCGTTATGGTCCCAATCTATATCATTATGCCGTCGAGTGTAGTTCCTTTCAATTGCAGTGGCGCAATGGCACATTGACAGAGTATTCCAAGGCGAACACGTCCAATGATCGTCCCGTCGTGGTAGTCTTGGATACGGGTTTGACGGGATGTATCCTTTCCAAGTCGTTGCAAGACGAATGGAATGATGAACGGTTGACAACGTCGTTTCTTCAAGGCTTGTCGGTATCACTTCCAACGACCACTGGTTGTCCAGTAACACTACATTCGGATGCAAAGTATTGGCAAGTGGCTTGCTTTGAACTTCCGTGGTTTACTTCCGCGGACAACAACAAATACTATCAGAAAACCCCACCCCATATTATCGCTATTGGAGCTACAGTATGGGCCAGTGGTACCGTGAAATCCTTGACGATTGATCTTGCTACTCGTCTTGCTAGGATTCATGTAGTGCCGGATGATACGACGACGTAAATGATTGTTAGTAGTAGTATACACTATATGTTACGTGCCCCGTGTTTCTACCACACTGTTATAGCATGGCTTGAGATACCTTGTAGGATCCTTCCGGACAAGTCACCATCTTGTCGACTTGTGGATCAAAGACACACGGTCCTAATTCACACTTGCCCTTGAGGGACCGATATCCCGGTGGACAAGCTTCTTGACATCGTCCCCATACTTGTACGAGTGGCTCGGGACACTTTCCGCCATGTTCCTTGGGACGCATCGAACTAACCCGCGATTCACTTTGAGCTTGACGTTCGCATTTTTGGGATGTCGCATTGTAAAAGAACTTGCCCGGAACTTCTGTTAGAGATTGTGCATTTAAATTGCACTCGATCAGAGGACAATCTTGACCTGGAATGCAACAATAACTTTCATATCTGTGATATTCCGGTGGACAAGTCATGTATTTAGCATTCAAAACGTCGCGTGGCAAAATGCATTGTTGAAATTGTTGCTTGTAAAATTTGGAAGGACAATTCGCCTGACACTTGTCACTAAAGCGTTGATAGCCAGCAGGACATTCCGGCTTGATTTTGTGACTACGAACGTGACGTTGAAGAGGACGACACCATCCATTCCGATATTCATGTTCGTCGGGACATGTTGCTGGAATGACTTCTCTCTCCAAAACTTGACGATCGCGAACGCACTGTTGTCCATTGTTGTAATAGTCGCCAATCACCAAATCGCCTTGAGATTCTTGAGGACAATTTGCCAAACGAACCGTGTCAGAAGACGCGGGCACGAAGATAGAAGACGACAATAAAAAGAAGAAGGAGAAGCGCAACATGGTCAAGATGAAATGAAAGGAAGGCTGTGTGTTGTGTGACACGTATATTATCCCATGGCGGAATAACTACACGATGCAAACGATTCCCGCAAATCTACGTTGCGCATTGGCGAACGGTACGGTCGGTATCGTATTGGAAGCAGAAGGCGTTCAAACGAAGCGAGGCCGGCGCGAGATCAACATGCTCGCCAAAGAACCCGGATAGGACATGACTCCATGGACTGCTGTGTCTGGTAGAGGGACAGGCCGTGGGCATACCCCCCCCCACGTAGCTAGCTCAAATTTTATGAAGAAAAAAAGGGGAAAAAGAAGGAAAAGAATTCGAAACCAAACGACTGCCTTAAAACGAGCATAATTACTACCAAACAATGTATTTTAACGACCAATTTTGCAAGGATATAAATGGCGTGCCAGCGCGCGCGCATTCATGCCATTTCGGCGTGCCACCATACAGTATGAGTGCAGATCTTTCAGCCACAAAAACACAATGACGGCGTCGACGATTGCAAGTGCTGTAGTAAGTATTTGTTACCGCCGTTTGTCGCAATCGCTCAACCACTCATCGAAGCCTATTTGAGCCGCTTCTCTGGATATTGGAGCTCGTTTCGGCGGAGAACGGTTCTAATTACTCGAGGCAAGGATTTGATGAAAATTCCTCGTCGACCAACGAGGTTGTTGATGCGGTTATCGCTCGTTAGAGGACGATTCAGAAGGAACAAACCAGGTAAGTTGTCGTTCGTGTTATTATAGATACGTCTATTGTTTTGGATCTTTTGTAAAGCGCTCATTCGTGATGCTAACGCCGCCTTTATTTTTATTGCATCTTTGTCTTCTGGCTCCTATTATCATCTTTGGATGCCATCACGACGCTGCCTTTGGTTTGCCGATCGATTTCAAAGTCACTGGAAAGGACACTGGAGACGATGGAAAGGTCGTGGGACTCTACAATCAACCATCTTGGTGGTACCATCGTCGGCTCTTAGCGGGATGCTCTTGAACGCCTGCGACTGTGTTGTTAGACGATGGTCAATTTTCGAAAAAGAATGTTCTACAATCATTCCGGCGGGGTTTCTAGTTCCAATATTCCTCTGTTGCGGGTACTGCAAGTGGTATGAATAGTACATCCCGCTTTTGATGTAGAACGACCCGTATTGGGGCAGTCAGAGAGCCTCGGCTGAGGGAACAACAAAAATGACTTTGAGAACCCAATAGCGGACAAATTATATTCAAAGAGCTATTATTTGTAGACCTCTAAACGTAGGAACATCTTGGAATAGGAATAGCTAGACAAAGTGTGGTGTGATATGGATTTTGACCGTATCATACAGTGCACTTATCACACGACAATTGCTAATATTACGAGGTTACTAAGTCGCTGAGATTGATTGCTACGAACCTATAAACCTGGCAGCGATGGGCTATGGTAGTTAACTATATATCCTCAAAATCGCAGCACCGTAGTCATTCTATAGCCAAATCTAGATACGAAATGCTCAACCCCCTCTTTTGGGCTGTTTTGGAAGCTTTTCGCGCGATGTCTCGTGTTAAGAGTTTTTGGATTTGCGGGATTTTTTGTGGCTAAACGAGGCAGGTTTTGGCAGTATATTTAGTGATTTCCCATTTCAAGCCCCTTTGTGTCAATACACTAGCAGTTTATTCCGTTACACTAGCAGTTTATTTCAAAAAAAAACATGAAAAGAGGGCTCTTTTGGACGGAAACAGCGTAGTTCTGTCAGAACCCTACCAAGTGCTACCTACGTGGCCGACGGTTGGCCAGGCCGGGCATACCCCCCCCCACGTAGCTAGCTCAAATTTTATGAAGAAAAAAGGGGGAAAAAGAAGGAAAAGAATTCGAAACGCCTTCCGATGATTCTTTTGTGAATCAAGAACAAGGCCCGTCCAGTTAGTCTCAAGGATGCTCTGCTGGACAAGTATGAGTGACATAGACGACGATGCACTACACGTGTTAGCAGCACTGGATCTTCTACCGCCGCATCAACTGCTGCAGTTACATCGAGGCCGGTGGTGGTAGCATCCAACCTGACCCTTGCTCAATCATCGGCGCCAAAGAATCCGAATCATTCAGCGACGACGATGCGGTGCAGTTACAACTCGGCCGGCAATCCAGCTTGGCCCTTGAGGAATCATCGGCACGGGCAAGAAGCTTCATCTCTCAATCGTCTTTCATCATTGCAAGGCTGGCAATTGACGAAATCCCAATCCACCCGAGGGCCAATCGATATCACAGGCGTTCCTTGAGAACTTCTGCCATTGTTGGATTCTCTTGGATGGGCTTTGACAATCATTTAAATTCTTGTACATGGTGCATCGTCCACATCATGTGGGCATCTACCATGCTCCAGAATGGTAGAAATGACTGTGGTGGCTTCGTGGGCGTGGTGCCCCAGAGCGAATTCCGTTTCCAGCATCAGGCGATTGTGGAGGGCTCGACAAACATTATAGTCCAGGGACCGGTCCCCGCACTAAACAATGGCAGATATTTTCAAGGAACGCTTGCGATGTTCGCCATGCTGAAACGCCTTGAGCAGACCCGTCAGCATTTGCAATTAACCTTTCATGGACTAGCTACACTGGCTTTGGGCCGCAAGCTTGGGGACAAGCATCTGGTCAGTCAATGCCAGGTAATGATGAAAGAATCGGGAAAACTCGATTCCATCGGAAGTTTCAATGCCCGGCCCGCCTATCTTTGGCTTCTGACTGTGGACACGCAAAAGCAGTCGGCCTACGACGAGGCGATTGCAGCCTGCTACAAGTCGCAACTAAGACACTTTGAGGCGATACTGTAAGAACAATGCGGCCTCATCACGAAAATGAACCCACGCAGACAAAGTCATCTCTAAGCAGACAGCGAGTGGGGGGCGGATCCAAGGAGGCTCATTTCCGCAAACGATACGATTTCTTATCTCCGTCAAGCGGCGACGGCAGTATCACGAGAAGGAGTGAAGCATTTCGAGACGATGAAGTACGTTTGAGGACGTGACTGGGGTTCCTTTCTTCGAACAACGGCACCGCAATCTAAGGAGTTCTTGAGTGACATCGACCGGTGCGGTCGAGTGGAAACGGCTTGCAACAATCATCCCGATGACGTCCTTCAAGGCCTCGGCAATGCCCTTGTAAATATCTACATGAACGTTTTGATCTACAACAAGCGTCCTCCGTCGCCGTTGTTCTGCCGTCTAGCAATATGAGAGCGGCGATGAAAAGAAAGGAAAGAATCATCGATTGCCCTTGTTATGTCGACCGTTACTACACTAATGAGGCATATTCAGTTGATACAGGAGGACAACAAGAAGATCGACTTTGATCATTCCATCCTCCCAGCACCACGTCTTTGGTGTTGTTCACGACATCATGTCCTCGTCCATGATAAACACGCCGTCGTCCCGGTCTTGAATGCCAATTTCTTGACATACAGCAGTGGTAGTGGGTTTCAAGGGCTCTGTTACACCAGTGGAATTGCGTCGTTTCATATTAGTCGCGAAACAGGAGGGACAGAGGCAATTCACTGGTAAATGGCGGTTCCGAGTAATGTTGCGAATGATCGCTCGAGTAGTCTCATCATCGTCACAGCTGTGGAGCTTGGTCCACCAAGAACGGCGTTCCATCATTCCATTCACAATCCTGGTGTACATACAATGGTCCCGGTAGTCAGCCATTGCCTCGTCTTCCATCAGCTGAAGTTCCGATGCTGTGCACTTGATCGAGTCAGCAGCAATGGGAATTGCTTTGCTGGATGCTGTTGTTTCGGTAGGAAGGGGAGGAAACAAGTATGCCAATGATGGTCGCCTCCTTAACTTACCAGATGCAGACATCTTGTCTTCTTGATGCTGTTTCAGGCTGAGATGCATGATAACAAAGTTTTGAGAGTTTGTCGATGCCGTCTCACGCAGGCAAAAGAAGAAAAAATAGTGCCGGTGGTGTTGGTGTAGGTTTGAAACCACACTCTGTCGTTACGGCTGCTTTCACTAATGAGAGATAGCTCGATAATTGTCTCGACTCTGTAATCTTCCTCTTGCATAGCATTCTCTGGTATGTTTGGTTTCGAAGCTAATCCTTGAGGGCTTCATTGGTTCGATAATGAAGAAAGGAGTGGACCCCGATCAACACGTTCTTCGATGAGGCCTCTGCCAGGCCGTTTAGTGACATCTTAAGGCCTTATTGTTATATGCCCTCACATAAATATCGCATTGTTTCAATAAGCCCTTTATCAGCCTTGTAGCACGCGTAACACGCGTTGCGCGCCAGCGGAGGGAGCATCAACGAAACAGGCGCCCGCCCGACGCGTGCCGTTTTGTGGGGCGCTCACGGTTGGTTCCAATGAGTCGGCTTTCTCTGCTCGGTTTCTCATCGTCGTCGTTGCGCGCCGCCGCTTCTAAATAAAGTTAGATCGCCGCATGTCATTGCCACAATGATGATGTCGTTGCTATTCTTGTTGTGAACAACGCTACAGTTACAACGACCACCATGACGGCTGCAGTAGCTTCCCATCGCCCCCCTGATGCAGTGAATGTCGTGAGTGACGCAGACACTGTGATTTTACCGCCTCCTTCGGCATCGAATCCCTTGCCGAGTTTAGGCGCTGCCCTGAGGCTCGATAATCGAGACCAATTGCTGCGCTTGTTGCAATTGGAGGGCGTCAAGTCTCGTCAACTCCTCGTCTTTCAAGACGATGCTTTGCGCACCTTGTTGTTGCGTCAAGTCTTGAACGATCCCCATGCGAATGCGCATAATTCTAGCACCAACAAGCAGACCAAAAAGAACTGGGACAATTCCAACTCCTTCCAGTATCCAAAGTCCCTGCAAGGCAGCATTGTGGGAACGCGCATTTTACAACAAACGACAGCGTCGTCACAACGTTCTTCCTCGTCGTCTTCTTCGACCCCCCATAGTACCATCTTTTCGAATATTTTGGGAGGTGGCACCGAAGTTGCCCTGAGTCCAAACAAGAATCCTTTTGAGGATGAAAAGACGGAAAAGGACGTTTTGGTAGCCAGTGATGCCACTCTACTACCGATTGGACAACACGTCGATGTCGTGACGTACTTCTTGAGGAGTCAAAGTGTGGCACCCACCACACTCTTGGCGACGGCCGTCATTCCAAAGTGGAAGGGGGCCGTTCAACATCGACTGGTGTATCTTCCACAACCGACAGCATTGATTCATCAAGTTTTGGTGGACAGTGGACTGGCGGCTCATTCTCATGTCCAAATCAAATCTTTGCAATTGGATTTGTTTCCTCTCGAGGCCGATATTTTGAGTATGGAATATCCCGCCGCTCTAGCGGAAGCCACCTTGGAAGGAACTCCGTCGACGTTAATTGCAACGTGTGCACGTACGTTGCTGAAATTACAAGATGTCGTCGGACCGATTCCGCGCATTCAATCGTTGGGTACTTTAGGAGAAGAAGTCTTGACCAAACTCTGCAGTGACGCCGTCCAAGAATACTTGAACAGCGGCAGTAGTGGGAGTGATGGCTGTAGTAGTTCGAGTGCCACACTGGTGCCACCGAATCACTTGGCCATGATGATTTTGGATCGACAAGTTGATTTGGTGACACCCATGGTCACACCCTTGACGTATGAAGGCTTGCTAGATGAAGTGCTGGGTATTACAGCTGGATATTTACATGTTCCTTTGCAAACGATCAATCCGGATGAAACTACTACTACAAGTACGCCGCCAAAGTCCAAACCCAGCAATAACAATGCTACGGTAGCCTTGGGTGTGCATGCGGGAGATTCTCTCTTTGCGGAGGTGCGAGATCAACACGTCGAGAAATTTGGTTCCTTTTTACAAAATCAAGCCAAGGCCTTGCAAGAATCGCACGCTAATTTTACTTCCAAGGGCACCAAGAAGGATTTGAGCGAAATTCATCAATTCGTCAAGCAAATTCCGGCAAGTTATGCATTGGTACTACTCGTGCGGGGATGGATATGGTTCTAACCATCTTGTTGCTCTATTTCCACTAACGCAGATGTTTACTCAAAATCTACGAAGTTTGACCAATCATATTCATTTGGCGGAACTCATCAAGGCCCACACGGAACATTTCTCCTTTCGAGAACAATGGTCAACGGAACGTAGCATACTTGAAGGAGAATCCGCCTTGGATACTCTGGAAGAATGGATTTGTTCCCATCATTCCATTCATAAAATCTTGCGGGGACTCGTGCTTCAAAGTATCTGTGGTGGAGGTCTCAAAGCTAATCGCTATGATCACTTACGGGCCTTGATTGTACAAGGATATGGCTATGAATATTTATTGAAATTGCATGATTTGGAAAAGTTAGGGTGGATACGACGCAAAGATACCTTGTGGATGGATAGTGCGAGTTCGGCATTTCCTCTATTGAGAAAATCACTCATTTTGATTCATGCCGAAGTCGATACCGTCGAGCCAGATGATATTTCCTATGCGAGTTCAGGATATGCTCCGCTCACGGTACGATTGGTTCAATCGGCCGTACAAGGATGGACCAAGACGCGACGACAAGAAGTCTTACAACAATTGCCGGGACGATTGATTGACGTACAAATGACCATGCCACCACAGGATTTGTCAAGTTTGATACAACAATCGCCAAGAGATAGTTTGGGAGATTATGCCAAATCCTCTGGAGAACAACAAGAACGATACAAGCCTACTTTGATTGTCTTTTTTGTGGGAGGGTTGTCGTATATGGAAGTGGCGGCACTCCGTTTCTTGTCGAAACGACCAACATTTCCTTTTCGCATTGTCATGGTCACGACTCAAATGATCAATGGCAATACACTGTTGCAACAAACCTCGTTGGAACAATAGCAGTCGACTACTAGCGACGACTTGCGTGTGTAGCTGGGGGATGAATTGGAAGGAGACGAAAGAGAAAGAAACGCAACAACTGCAGTCAATGTAGACCATTAGTAACAGCTGCGTCAATTCCATGGAGCTAGTTTCGATTATAGTACCATGAATGAACCCTGCATCAACGGGGTGGCGCTCTAGTAGGAAGGCATGGCCCAGCTCGACCGTGAAAGATCGATGGTTCTACTAGTAGTATCAGCAAAATATGGTTATATGATATGTAGTAGCCGCTCATATTGAATAGCGTTGTAGCTGCTGCATTCGAAATAGCGCTAACCGAAAATTTGACGAAAGTAACCGAGGCGATCCTCGAGAGCAATTAGCGAAAAGCGAAACGTACCAGGTAGACGCAGCACTACAATAGGGACGCAACGAATGACTTTTTTGAGCTCAATATCGTGTTTCCCATCGCTAGCTTGTCAAAGTCGTACCTTGTAGTAGTGAAAACCCAGATACAACTAGCAGAGGGCTTTGTTAGCTCGTTCGCAAACCTAGAAGTAGTAGCAATTATAGCTGTAGTTTATGTTTATCAGCTTCGTGCTTTGATGCGGTCGGGAGTAAAAGGCTCAAGGCCCTCTCCCCGGTGAGGCCTCAAGAGGCTTTTTTATGCACTCATATCTGTCCTAATAGCGGAGACTTGCAACGGCGGATGCATGCTTGGCGTACCCAAAGTCTATTGCGGACAGCCACGTGGCGAGAAACTGGAGAAGGCCCATCCAAATGACTACCGACAATTCAAGCACAAAGATCCACAAGACGGGGTCGACGGCAGCAATTCCTGAATGGAAACTGTGCTTATTAAAATATGGTTTATATTCATTCTACGCTTGTCCCCGACGAGCTTGAGTGCGACGAAACTGTCCTGGCAACAGAGTGGACCTTCCTTGCTTCGATCTCCGCTACCATGTTGGCGACAATTTCTTCACCTCGCACGGCCCATTCATCCCTATTTTTGAGAGCGTAGCCCAGGTATTCATCGCTGCTGACACCAAAGACGTTGCAGTCTTTCAACTTCTTGGCAAGTGGAATGATGTAGTTGTCAAAGAAGCCGATCTCTCCCTTGTACCAAAAAGTTGTAGGATCCGCACCCATGCGGCCCGCTTCCCATGCCTTGTGCAGCTCTTCGAAGAGCATTCGGTTCCATTTCTGATACACATGCCAATGCTGCATGGTATGGCTGACGTCGGACGCTTGGATAATGTGCTCCATGACGATAGTGGCTCGCATGTCATCTATCATCTTTTGGGGCAAGTGAGAATGTGGGTCGAACGCACGCTCCCAGCGCGCCTTTCGAAGATCTCCCAGTTCCTTATCAAAGATATCGGTAGCAAGCACGACATTGACGATCAGCTGGCGAAAGCGCATCAGCTCGGCCTGCACACCAAAAATGTACTTTCGGAGCTTGTCAAAACGTTTGGACATGAGCATATCCCAAGCGACGTCCAAAGAGTTTTGCTCCGCAACGCTCTTATTGCGGTACATCCTTCCCATCTCCGGCTCTTCCTTGATGAGCTGAACGTTGGAGATTCCCTGGTGATCAACGTCGTGAATCAGAGCCGAAAAAACAATTGCAAAGGAAGCCATGGGATCGGACGTGATTCCGTGTGTAAAATTGTGGATTTCTGCTGCAACATCAAACATCTTGCGAGTCGATTCGGGTTGCTCCGCTTCCGCAAGATTTGGAGTGACTACTCTGCCAAGAAGTTTATTGACCGACATTGTTACGTGACAAGCGTGCTTTGTGATTTAAACGAATTTCAAGACAGTGTGAGCAAGGCTGGATCGAAAATAGTCAATCGGGCGACCTGTCTACATACCTCGAAATTGTGGAATGGGTTGTGTCTGTAACCTTGGGCAACCATGGCGACGTACTCTCGCAACGATAACAACATTTCCTCGGGGACTTTGACAAGATTCGAGTCCAAGGCAGCATTTGTCACTTTAGCATTGAAAGCCGGCATGTGAATTGCCTCCCTCACTTCATCGAGGCAGATCTTTCCTGGAAGAAGCTCGTAATGCGGACTTGCGCCGTGATCCATGATCATGATGCTATCTCTCCTTGTGCATCGCTGCCTAACGATTACAAGCTTTTGAATGTGCTGGACGAGGATATCTGCCATCCAATCAACAAGGCGCTTCTCCTTCAATTCAAGTCGACGCTGCTCCCGCTTCCCCGGGCTGGCAAGAAGTTGATCGTCGCTACGTATCAATTTTCCTGGTTCGACTTTGGCATCCGCTTCTTTATTTGTCCCAGGGCCTCGCAGCAACGAGACCCAATATGCCTGAACGCTTCCCTTGCCTGCGATGCGCACAACATCCTCACGTCGGGTCAACCAAGATTCTTTGCCAGCCTCCCTCAGCAACTGAGCTGTTGCTTCAGAACATTGGATACGGCCCGTCTGCCCAGTACTCTCCATTAGCTCCGCCGTGTTAACCGTGTCCCCAAAGAGCTGAAAGCGGGCTCGGTCGATCTTGAGAACCCCCGCAGTTACAGCACCACTATTCAGACCAAATCGCATGGAGAGATCACCTGTATCCGGACAAAGATTGTTAAGTGCGATGGAAATGCGGGCTTTGGACGATTATGGCAATTTTCTTACCTGTATCTGGGCCGAGAGTAACTTCCAGATCCTTGGTAACTTCCTCCATTTGGGTCAAACAGTCCCATGCAAATTTCACCATTCGAATGGCGTGATCTTTCTGTGGTTCGGGCAAACCCGTAACAGCGAGGTACGAGTCGCCGATGGTTTCCACTTTAAAGACCTTTCTGAGCTGGGCCAGCCGGTCAAATCGTTGGTATACATTCTGCAGAAGAATGAAGACCTGAACTGGCTCTCGTTGGGAACTCCAAGCTGAAAATCCGGTAATGTCGGCGCACAGGACGGTGCACGCAGGAAAGAAGTCCGCAATCGGCTGGTCTCCCTCGGCTTGGCCGCTTCCATCCAAGAAAGTCTTCAAGCGATGATTCGGTGCTGCCATTGCATTTCCTTTTCGCTTATCGTGTTCAACAGCCAAGAGGCGTTCACCAATTTGTTTAGGAAACAAGGACGATACAATGGCAGTTGATTCTGTAGCTTTGGCGAGAACAATTCTTTGTCGCCGCTCAACAATGTGATCAAAAGCAAGAAACATGACGATCATCAAGCCGAAGACCACCGCACATATACAACTGATGATGATGGGGTCGTTCGTCGTGAACGATACCTGGTATTCTTCTGTAGGGTACACGTGGAACGAGTATCGACACCCGTCTTGATTGAGACGGATTCCTTCGAGAGTGCCATCTTCGATCATTTTCATCGGAAAATTTCCATCTAATCTGTAATTGTCGAAGGTGGTACCGTGTTGATCACCAAAGCCAATGACATGGGCCTCGGGACCGTCCACCTGGTATGTGAAGTTCCCATCGCATGAATTCTCAACCACCACTCGAATGCCAAAGTCTGTCTTCGCCAACATGTTACGCAAGTGTTGGCGCCAATGAATTGTGGACTTGAGAACCGCTACAACCTTGCGATCCGTCGCATTCAGTGTATCGAAAATGGGGATGACCAGATGAGACATTGGGTCCCCAAGGTATTCGACCTGTTTACCGTCCCAGATGCTACGAAGAGTAGCAAAGAACGAGGTCGTGGGATCAGGATGAGAAGTGGATCCTGGAGGCGCAGTGACGAACCCCCCGAAGACGGCCGACTTGGTTTCGATACAAATCCTTGCAATCTCAGCCACGGAGGGATTCTCGAATAGGTTCTCATTAGCCATGCTCTTCTTGAGTACCGGGGAGGTTTGCCATCGAGGCAGAAACAACGGGCCATCGCTGGTAGAGGGTCTCGGATTTCCAGCTGCGTCGAAAGTATGCAGAGGATCCACGGCGGAATCCTCTGTGAGCCAACTAGCTTCAACACTTGCGGGATCACTGAAGTCATTCAACCCCCGTGTTTCTTGCAATTCAAGCCCTTCGTTTCTGAATGGGAAGTTATATGGCAAAAAACATGAGTTGCCTTGATCATCGAACCACATCATCGTCTCCTTCACTTTCGTGATAACGAAGTATGAACTTACATCCAAGAATTGAACTCTTCTCTTTGAACGTACGTCTCCCACATTGGCAGCTGATCTCTTTCAACGATTGGGTTGATGCTAACGTAAATAGAACCGGAAATGGACCTCGCGTTGTTGGCTTGCTCCCGGAAATGCTTCAAGGTGACGAATGGCCATCCCGAGAACTCGTCTCCAACATTATTGGCTTGATCGAACTGCGCATAAGATGTGGCCAAAACAGCAAGCCCGCTGACGGCAGAGACTTCGACAATCACATTCTGGAATGCGTCCATCACCTTTCGAGCGACTCCTTGATACTGAATCTCAAACTCTTCAGCTTGTGCATTGCTGGTGATAAAGTAGATCGAAGTCGAGATCGCGGCAGCTGCAGCCAGAAGGATCAATATGAATGTAGTTCGAAGCCGGAAGACTTGTTGGCTCTCTTGTCTACCCAAGGCATTCTTAATCGTTTCGTCTGAAGCACATGTTGAGTTGTGCGTTTCTTCGGTAGAGCTGTGTCCCTTGCTGGAACTTCTATTGGCAGTGCTTGCGGAGGAACTTTCCCCCAAGCTTCGTTCATCGTAATATACCTGATTCCTCATGATTGTTTCGTAACTTTATGAGATGTCGGCTAATAGATCCATCAAGTAAGTGCTGTTAGAAACGGCGGTGGGGTACATCTACGTGCTTTGCACTTGTGTAGCATAAAACAAAGATATTGAGCCTTTTCCACGGGTTCGCGATTCAAGAAACAGAAGGGGCTTTGGGCCCAAGCGCGAACGCTTCTTTTTCCATAATCAATGCCTGCGATGCTCGGTGTTGGCGCAGCTTAGCATCTTTGACACGGGCGGAAGGCGTTGGGCTACAGGAAGAGAACTGCGCCACGGGATTTAGTTTAGGGTGTAGCGCGTAGTTCGGGCCCTTCAAGAAGCTATGCCGGTGAGCCGCCACCATCAGAATGCGTTGTGCTCTCGTAAATATGCCTCGTCGAATGCCCAACAAAGTTTTATTAATTTCGTTGTTGTCAATGGATTGGCGCCGAAGTGCAGGGGAAGCACGCAAAGGTGCTATTCTTCGAACTTCATTGCTAGCCTACTATCACCAACAAGAATCTGCTATCTGGAGATAATTCAATCATTCCCGTTTCAACCTTGGCGATAGATAGACAAGCAAACCCACTTTGAGTCTGGAGAGATACCGCCGGCAGATATTATTGCAAGAAGAAGAACGAAAGAAGAAATGATTGCCACTGTCGTACTATTTTATGGCAGAAATGCTATGCAGCGTGCCGAATTAGGATACTCCATTAGAAATTGGGGTAGTTGGTAGCCATTGTAGTGTAAGCTGGGGCATCAAAGCTACGACCAAAGTAGCAATTGCAGTTGCAGGCGTCCTCAAAGCGACAGCTCCGAACCAGACATCCCGCCTTAAATACGTATGTATCGTATAGGGGTGTATACGTATCTTAGCTTCCGTTGGCCGTCTGTCTGTCCACACCAAAATCGTCTACGCCGACTTCGGAAATCGAATGAATCAACTATTTTTACCGACTACATCGAATACTCAAGAGCATCACCGAGAGACGCGATCTCCCATCGACACATCAATGTCCCATGACGATGATGATGCGATGTTGTCTTCTCGTCACTCGTCTTCCTTCAAGGTTTCTCTTTCCCCGACATTTACCGTCATTGTAAATCATCACTGGAAGAATTGCTGACACTTTCTAGCGTTCTTTGATCTTTGGCTAGCCAAGAGCACGAAACTCGACGTCTCCAGAGTTCCTCACCCGATCATGAGATCATCGGCGCAGCGAGACGACGAAGAAACGGGCGCTGCCCCCACTTCATTGACTGGTCTGTTTGCGTCACCGCCTCTGGTGATGTCTTACCAGGCTAATACTGAATCGACGTCGAGACAAGAGCCGCCTGATGCGGCGCCGTCAGAAGTCGTAGCCTTGAGCAGTTTGTTCGTCCCCCCGCCGGCACAACTCGCACCGCCGCCGACATTTGACAACGTCACGGAAACAACACCGTTGACAAGTCTCTTTAGTCCGACGACCCCGATAAAATCCAATGAACACACGTCGTTGTTATTTCCCGATAATGCAATGGGAGGGGGCGACGACGATGATGACGACGGCGGAGCCTTTGATCGATTCAAACAGTCTTCGAAAGCAGTTACTGTCCAGATAGGACAAGACTCATGGTCGCTTTGCTGGAATCGATTCATGCGGCGTCATCCAATCATTCAAGCCATTTTTCAACCCACAACCTTAGTGGGATCTCTCATGTTTCTACTCTATCACGTCGTCTTTGTCTTGGCGTTTGGATCTGCCATTATGCGACCCCATGGCGCTGGTAGCATTTTGGGCGTCGTGGCCAAATGGACTACAGTGGGCATTGTCGGGGCTGGTCCTCTTTTTATTTATCGACTCAATCAAGATATTCCGGCCGTTTATCCGTCGGTGGACTTGTTCTTGGCACCATTTTTTGCACAGGCAGCCGCCATTGTCGATCAAAGTCTCTGGGAACAATCCCAAGCGCAAGGGCACGACAGCTATCCAGATTCTCTATTCTTTGGAACCTTTAGTGTACTCACGTCGGTGGGTATGTTCATAACGGGCACCTTTTTGTGGTTGGGCAGTCGCTTCAAGTTGGCCAATCTAGGGGCATACTTGCCCTATTCGGTATTGAGTGGATTCTTTTCCGCAGTGGGTGTGCTGTTGTGGTGTCTAGCCTTCGCAGTCGACACCAGTGGCCACACATGGAAAATGGTTTTCTTATCAGGCGATTGGGCCATGATTGGAAATGCTTCGTTACATCACGCCCCGAGTTTAGCCATGGGGATCATTATGAATCGATTGGGACCCAAGAATCCATTTTATATCATTTTGTTGATCATCATGACTATTTCAGCATTCTATCTGACTCTGTGGGTCGCTGGAAAGACCTTGAAAGATGCTGCCGAGGCGGGATGGTTTTGGTCGCTGGACGAACTGGTCTATCATCATCCGACGAATGAGACGATTGCCGTTCTAGTAGGAAAGCCGCTTGTTGACGTTCCGTCTTGGTCATTGCCACCGTGTCCCTTTGGAAGCTTTGCAGCCATATTGGCGGGTAACGTCAACTTCCGAGCCGTTTTGGCCGGATTGGGTAACATGGTGGCGCTAGCCTTTTTATACTTGCTCCGATCTTCCATCCATGCATCAGCCATGAAGAAAAATGTCAGCAATCTCGTCATGCGGATTCCCATCAAACCAAATCAACCCCGCAGCCCCGCACCAACTACCCCTGGTACGATTGATTTTGGCAATGATGACGAGGCTATGAACGCTACGATTTCGACCGGAAACGCAAGTCCCCATACCTCACGTCCCACAGTATTTGAGCGTGTCACCGAAAGCGTCCGAATAGTCAATATGAGCATGCAAAACAAAAAGCCCCTCCGAGTGATCAAGAATGATCGAGATGCCGAACCAGAGTACACGGAAATCAGGGCCAAGGCCCCCCGACGGTCTCTTGAGGGTATCTTTAGTGAGTACGCCTACACTCTCTTTGCTGTTGCCTTTGTCGGAGGCTTTGGCGTCTGCCCGACCGTCGCAACTAGCAACACCATGTACGCCATAGGAGCGTCTGCACCCGCTCCACAGTACGGATCAATACTTTTGCTGCTATTCTTTTACTTTTCCGACTTCCGAATGGTTGAATACATTCCCAAAATGGCGTTTTCGTCTTTGTTGGTGCTTGGGGCGGTCGATACATTGGTGGTGTGGTTCTTTGGGGCCTTCCGCAAAACGCAAGATCTATCCGAATGGCTGGTAGTTCCATTGATTGCTGGTTTTTCTCTCTTTGTTGGATTTTTGAATGCCGTCTTTTTGGGCATTGCCATTTCCATGTTTGTGTTTGTGGCTTCCTTTTTCAGGGTGGGAGTCGTAAAATATTCCGCAAGTGGTCTCGAGATTCGCTCGCGCATTGAACGGTCCGTGGCAGAATCTGCATGGCTCAATGAAAATGGCGACTTGTGCCAGGTCCTCGTTCTACAGAACTATCTTTTCTTTGGCAATGCCTCTTCTATCCTGAATTATATTGCTACCATGTTTGAAGAGGTCGACGAGACGCAGTCGCAACGACTCGACTTTTCCTTGCCACCCATTCCCAAGATTCTAGTCCTGGATTTGTCATTGGTTAGTGGTATGGATACTTCTACCATTGACATTTTTGCCGAAATCTATGAATTCTGCCAAAACAATGATTGCCAATTGTACCTTTGTGGGTTGTCGTCGCGAATGAAAAAGGGACTCGAATTGGGCGGCGTCAAGCCGGATCGTCGCGCCGGACGACACAGGAGAAAAAGCAAGAGTAGTCTGCGGTTCTTTTCAGATTTGGATACCGCGTTGGGGCGTGCCGAAGATACATTGATTGAAACCCAAATGATGGTCAGCACCGGGGACGAGCCTACACCCCGGCGGATACAAAGCAACAAGAGCTTGGAGAGCATGGAAGGGAATCTTGGCTTTCGACGGGCATTGAAACAGATAGACGAGCTTCACGGCCTTAGCTTGACGCTTAGCCTTATGGACTTGGAATCATATATCGAGCCGATTGAATTAAAGCCGGGCGAGCGATTGTACGCATGCGACGGCGGCGTGGTAGAAGAAAGCCATCGTGGTTTGCTTTTTGTTGAAGAAGGCATGCTCAAGATTGAACGGGATTCTACCCATTCCTTGACTTGGACACGGTCAAGCATTGGGGGAGGGTCCTCGCAATATACGCTTAAGAATCAACACGCTCGTATGGGTAGCCTGGCACGTCGGGCTGCTTTAGCGCGTGAAGGCAAGACCGCCGCCACCACGACAAATTTGAGACTTGCCCGCCTCGGGCCTGGATGGTGCGTTGCTTCGTAGTTTGTTCCGGAGATACTGGGAATCTTGCTAATGTCATTCTTTGTCGTTTATCCCTTGCATAGGGTTTGTGGAATAATGGATTTTGGTACAGGTATTCGATCGTCAGGTATCACCGTTGCCGTCACCAAATGCAGACTTCACCTGCTTCCGTTTGCCGTTGTTGACCAACTTGAAAAGGAAGATCCAGCTCTTGTATTGTGCCTCTACAAGTTAGTGACGCATCTGAGAGCATATCGAGAAGAAGCTACTATTGAACAGCTCACAACGCTGAACAACATTTTGACGTCCCCTGCTCATTCCAAACCCCTAAGTCGCGCGGCTATTCGGGCCTTGGGACCTTGAGTAACTACTTTGCCTAGCTTTAACCACTACTGGACAGAGATATTTGCTTCGTTATTCGTCCCGGTGGTAATGTCGGGATAGCTAGAAAGCCTGTGGAATCAATGAGAATGTTCACATTTTCCTGGACCGCAATCGCCTTGACTGCATATTTGGGGGGCGCTTATGTAGCTAGTGCGTGGACTGGCTGCCACGCGGAGGTCTGTGGCGCGTTGCTTATTGGGTCCCTCCGTTCGCGCTATGTGTCACACGCATTGGGCGCATGTTCAATCCTATTTGTGTCGAATACTTAGAGAGTCACTTCAACCGTTCATCCGTTGGCGTTGGTAATTAAAGCAAAAATGAGGTGGTCGGCGTACTTTGCTTGTGTATTGCAGCATAGGATCGGCGAAAAGTCAGCGATAAAGAAATCACGCAAGCGAAAATGATGACTGCTGCCAAGAGACAATACTAGAGGATGTCCTCGATTTCATCTCGAGAGGTGAGGGAAGTCATGGAAGCTGTACCATCCGATGATTCACGATGCGGTGGGTGATTCGGTCGGGGGCAGTGGTATCCATTGAAAGGAAGACTGAAACTGCTGCTCGCATTCTTCAATCTACGAGTGGAGCTCGTTCTTTGGACCATTCCCGTCGATTCGTAAAGGCATAGCCAAAGTTTTCATCGCACTTTACAAACAAGCTCGCATTATACGTTATCGTCCGCTACTTCCATCTCTCTCGCGGAAGAACATATATTGAATATTCCGAGTAACGAACTACCGATACTATGATATCGTGTCGAAGGAACAATTCGGTGCAGGCACTTTCGTTGCTGTGGTGATGAAGGGGGATCCTTCATGCAGTTTTAGTAGAAATGGCGTTGACCCAGTACTCCATTTTAATGGTAACTTCTTTCTAGTATGGACACGTATCCTCGTTCAGTCCTCCAGAATTTCCAACGGTCTACAGTAGTATCTTACATGTTCAAACATCCAACAAGAGAAAAGTGGTGGGTTCCGTACGATACAGGTAGATTGTTGCGTAATAGAGAGGTTTAGAATGCAGGATTTGATGGTCTTCAGATAGCGCTTTACCAACTACAACTCTATTAGGGAATCGATGTAATAGTGGAGAGGTACGAGGATAGGAAGAGCGCGTTGCGCGCGCAGGACATTTCGGTGGCCGACTGAGCGAAAATGATGTCACTGCTGCCAAGAGACGATGGCGTTGTCATCGGTTTGATAGCAAGAGGATGAGATGGAAGTCGGATGGAAGCTGCACCAACGGATGCTTCACAATCTGCAAAAGCGATTTTACCGGGGGGCAGTGGTCTCTATTGAAAGGAAGACTGAATCTGCTGCTCGTATTCTTCAATCTACGAGGCAGTGGAACTTGTTCAGTCCATTTCCCTTTCATTTGATGTAAGGGCGTAGCCAAGGTATTCTTGGCTGCTGATTTCGCTGTACAAACATACTTGCATTATAAGTTATCCCCTGAGCTGGAAGAGGTGGAGGTTGTGCTATCCGACCTAGTTGAGTCTGTTGATAAGAAACTCTCGCATTCTTCGATCATGGATCGGAGCAGCTCTTCACCGCGCTCGGACCATTCCCTCCGATTTGCCTGGGCATAACCGAGGTATTCGTCGCTGCTAACCCCAAAGACGTTACACTCTTTCAGCTTCTTGGCAAGTGGAATGATATAATTGTCGAAGAAAAGCAGCTCGCCTTGGTACCAGAATTCGCGAGGATCGACAGCCATACGGCCAGCTTTGTAAGCTGTGTACATTTCTTGGAACAATTTGCGATTCCACTTGTGATAGACGTGCCAGTGTTGCATGGTGTGGCTCACATCGGAAGCTTGGATGATGTGTTCCATGACAATCGTGGCCCTCATGTCATTCACCAACGCGGGAGATATGGTTCCATTGCCGTGGAAGGCCCGTTCCCAGCGGTCCTTACGGAGTTGTCCGAGCTCCTTGTCGAAGATATCCGTGGCCAGTACCACGTTCACAATCAGCTGTCGGAAACGCATCAACTCGGTTCGCGTCTTGAAGATGAACTTGCGAAGAGGCATGAACTGTTCCGTCATCAGCAGATCCCAAGCGACGTCAACAGAGTTTTGTTCTGCTACACTCTTGTTGCGGTAAAGTGCCCCCACTTCAGGCTCCTCCTTGATTAGCTGAGCGTTGGAGACTCCCTGGTGGTCGACATCATGAATTAGTGCTGAAAAGACAATGGCGAATACTGCCAGCGGATCCGAAGTTAGCCCGTGCGTGAACGCATGGATTTCCTCGGCAACTTGGTCTCTTCCCTTTTTGAGACCGTCTTCAAGGTGTTGTACCATTAGGTCTGGGGCTACTACTCGGCTCAGAAGTTTGTTGACCGACATTACCACATGGCAGGCATGCTGGAAGAGAGATGGCGAGCAAGACAATGTTAGGATTGCAAGGAACAATGACTGGCACTGGTCACAATCGTTGACGCACCTCAAAGCTGTGAAAATGATTGGAACGATAGGACCGGGCGATCAGACTGACGTACTCGCGAAGCGAGCTGTTGATTTGTGGAGGGACCTCTACATTCTTGGAATCCAACGCGGCGGATGCAACGTTAGCATTGAAAGTGGGCATGCGGATAGTCTCAACGACTTCGTCTAGACAAATTTTGCCGGTGGGAGGGTGATAGCAGAGATCGCCCTGGACCTCGGGCTCGCCCCGGCATTTTGTGGCTGCTACCACTTTCTTCACATGTTCCAGAAGAAGATCAGAGATCCAGTCCACCAGTCGAGTTTCCTTGAGCTTGTCAAGACGAGGCGAGTTATGATGTTTAGCCTTTGGGCCCAACTCAACGACTTGATGCTGCTCCTCGCCTTCATGACTCGATCCCGCCGAGCTTAGTCCCGCCCCTCGTTTCATGACGATCCAATATGTGTTGAGTAAGCCCTTCCCCTTAGCGTTGACTGCATCCTCACGCTTTTTCAGCCAAGCTTCCTTGCCAGCGTCTCGAAGAATCGTAGCCGTGGACTCCGAGCACTGAATGCGTCCTTTGACTCCCGTGCTCTCCATTCTTGCCGCGGTGTTTATAGTATCACCAAAGAGTTGGAATCGGGCACGGTCGCCTTTGAGTACCCCAGCCGTTACGGGACCACTATGAAGGCCAAATCTCATGCCCAGGTCACCTGTATCCGGACATTAATGTTTGTTAGTGCGAGTGAAATGTTGGTTCTGACGAGTCGGGCAATGAGCTTACCGGTATCAGGCCCAAGTGAGACTTCTAGCGACTTTGTGATTTGCCCGAATTGGATCAAGCAATCCCAGGCGAACTTTGCCATGCGGGTAGCGTGGTCGATTTGTGGCTCGGGCAAACCCGTCACTGCGAGGTAGCAATCTCCGATCGTTTCGACTTTGAAGACTCGGCGTCTCTTGCTGCAAGGGGATCACAGGACGATATGTGAGAATAGTTGAGATGAGCGAGGCTACCAGAAAACCGTGAGTTCACGTACCAAAGAATGTCGAAATTTTGGTACACAGTCTGTAACAAGACAAATACTTGCGCAGGTTCTCGCGTGGAACTCCAAGCGGTAAATCTGGTGGAGTACAGTGTGGGGGGATCGAGTAAGAAAATGGATTCGAAGAAAATGGTAGGCTCCTTTTCCGGTTGTGTAGGACGTAGGATTTAATGAACATTCGTGGTGATACTTACCCAGCAATGTCGGCCATGAAGATGGTGCAGTTGGGAAAGAAATCGGCGATGACATCATCGGTGTCACCTTGTACAGTTGTTTCACCGTTCAAGAACGATCCGAGCTTATTCTTGGCCACAATCTTTGTCTCGTTTGTTACCTTTTCGCCTTCTATGGCCATGAGGCGGTCCCGAACTTGTTTGGGCTGAAAGAAGGACTGTTAGAAATTCTTCTTGTCGGTGCGTTTGCAACATTAGGGACGAGAAGACTTACAAAGAGCGAGGACACAATAGCAGAACTTTGTGTCGCCTTGGCCAGCACGAAGCGCTGTCGCTTTTCAACCACGTAATCGTATGCAAAGAAGACACAGATGGCAAAAAGAAAGACGGCGAAGACAGAGACGCTAATGATGATAGGATCCTTCGTCATGTGGTGCTCAAGGTCCTCAGTTGTGGCGTACACGTGGAAGGAGTAGGGACAACCTTCTTGGTTGAATCGGATCCCATCCACAGTGCCATCTTCAAGTACTTGAGTTTGAAAATCTCCAGAGACTCGGAGATGGGCCAGGGCGGGATCGTGCTGGTCACCGAAACCGATGACGTGGGCATCATCACCATCCAACTGGTAGGTGAACGTTCCATCACACTCGTTTTCAAGAACCACTCGGATGCCATGTTCTGTTCCCGGAACAACAATGTGGCTCAAGAACCACCTCCAGTGAATGGTTGACTTGAGAACGCCGACAACCTTGCGATTATCGCCTTGCAAGGTATCAAAGATTGGTATGACTAGGTGTGACATCGGGTCACCTTCGTACTCGACCTTCCTTCCTTCCCACATGCTTTTAAGGTTGGCGAAGAAGGCTGTGGTGGGGTTAGGATCGGATGTGGAACCCGGAGGAGCCGTGTGGAATCCACCAAGAATTGCCGACTTAGTTTCGATACAACGCTTCACAAGTTCGTCTACATGAGGCTTTTCGAAGAGGTTCTCGTTAACCATGCTTGTCGGAAGAACAGGTGACGTTTCCCATCTTGGCAAGTATGGCCCTTCCCCGGTCGAGAGTTTGGGCTTCCCCGATTTGTCGAAGGTGTGGAGTGGATCGACGATATTGTCGGTGAGCCAGGTCTCATTGACTTGAACAGGGTCCCAGAATCCATTCTGTCCCATGGTATTCTGGTAGTCCATACCTTCTTGACTGATATCGCAGGAACGTGGACCAATGAGAAGGATTGTGAGAATACTTGTTTCTCTGGGATGATCCACCAAGAGCCAAGTCGTCGCATACTTACATCCAAGAACTCGCCTCGCTTAGGGTGTATTCTTCCCAGGCATCAATCTTATCTGAACTAACGATCGGGTTGATACTGACATAGATGGCACCTGCTATTCCTCTAGCGTTCACCGCTTGCTCTTGGAAGCCGCCGATGGTAACAAAAGGCCACGGGCTTGCAGACGTTGCGTTTGCCGCACCAGGTATGTCTTTGTTGTGCTTGACTTGATCCAGAGCGCTTTGAGTGGCCATCAAAGCGAGGCCACTAATAGCTGACATGTCTGCCATTATGCCTTCAAAGGACCCGATAATCTTGTGGGCTACACTCTCGAATTGTGTTTCGAATTGCTCATATTCGGCCGTGCTTGTAATATAGTAGACGGTCACGGAAATGCTCAATGCCGCAGCTAGAAGGATAAAGATGACCAAAAGGCGAAGATGAAACACTCTTTTGGACTCGTGCTTTGCCAGAGCATCCTTGATAGCATGCGCATCGTCGTCCGAGGTACCAGTTTTGTGCGATTCAGTAGTACTCCTCTCGTTTGTGCTGCTGTCTTCGGCGCTTTCTACACTGTCATCGTTGTCATCTCGTTTGACGGCCTGGCTGCCATTGTTCTCCGGCGCTGTCGCAGCGATTGCTTGCCGAGAATAGCTGCTAAGCACCATGATTTCCTTTCGCAACGAGTTGTTAGAGCTTGTTTTGTGATCACTTTTCGTTTTGTTCCCAAAAAGAAACTCGGGAATGCCGGCACCGGAGATAAAAGCTTGGCTTCTTTTATCGATTTTGTTCTAAAGGAACACGGGATGATTGCCTTACAGCAACGAAATTGGAGTGGTTCTTGTGAGTTGGGATTTGTGATTTCATTGCATGGTAGGTAGTAGGCAAGGCTATTGTTGTTTGTGCTGACCGCATGGAACGGGGGATATTTTATCGATTTTGGTGGCGCTCCACGAACTTAAGAAGTATTAATACATATGTGTGCCTCCTGAAAACTATTATTACCACTGACATAACAATGACCACTCGAACGAGCGCGAAGAATCGGACCTTTCTCGCGGACTTTTTCGTAAAGGAACTAGAAGGGCTATATTGAAATACCCCGGTGGAAGCTAACCGGTACTCAGCTTCCGTTGGTTCTAATCTACTTTCTAATTATCTTTATCATCCCACACCATCCTCGGCGGAAAGTTCAACTCACAAAATGAGTGGAGTATCAAATATGAAAGGATAAATGGATGCGTGCAGCAAACCATAACGCTAGTTTTAGCAATAATCCAATTCATCATCGAATGACTGCATGCATACCAGGTACGCTATTTCTTGGTGATTCAAAGTCATAGCTTTCAATATTGCAAGCAGCTGTAGTAGAAACGGAGCACGACCGGTAGCATCTTATTTATTGTTGACCAACAAGCAACAATCGTAAAAAGCATTCACAATCGCGAACCATTATCGTACTACTAATATTATTGGTAAAATGAGACCGGGATCGTATTATCTGGTAGCCCGGCCACACAGTCTACGTCATCATACCCCATCCAAAATTGGAGTATTGGACCCATAGGATAGGGCGAGCGGGAGTATGAAAATGCAACGAGGGTCTCATCTGCAGTCGTATAAATATCGATGGAAATGAGACCCTACCACGAGAAAATAGCGCTACACTCCAAAAAATGAGACCCAGTAGCTAAAAGAAGAGTTGTGACTATGCGGTAGCTTGGCAACTCCGAACCTTAGCGAAAGTAAAATACTACTATATTTAGCAACCCCAGAGAGATTGAAAGTAGTGACCTTGCATGTTCATGTTTTCCTTCTGATAAGGTCACCGAGTCACCGTCATATCCGTAAAGCAAGTACTATCACTCACCATGCAGGGCTAGTATTGCTCGCCTTTGATATACCTACTGAAAGCTAGTAGTTGTAGTACTATGATTGACCACTATTCCGTACTATAGTAGTTTGTAGTCCTTCCAAGTAGTAGAATCCCCCGCCATTTTCTTACAAACTGCGAATGGTAAAGTCTTCCAATCCCAAAGATTTTAATTCCAATCCTTTTTCATTCGCCAAGTGCAAGACACAAATAAAGTGAGACGATAGTAGGGTCATATCAGCTTGGCTTTGAGTCGTTTGCATTTTGCGTGCAGTATCTTGAAAGGACAAAAAGGGCGAAGGAGCATCTTGGTTGGTTTCCGTAGAAGTAGGAGATCGTAGAAGGCTCTGGATCCAAACTCTTCTCATCGTCTTCATCCATGAGTTCCTCCTTTTCTTCATTAGCAGCCAACGACTGTCGACGCGCCTTCAAGGTTCGCTCAAGTTTGTCCCAAAGATCCTTCTTGAGACGCTTGGCATCTACCTTTTTTGCAACCGTAGCATATCCGACCCTGACCTTTTCCACCTTGCGCACTCCCTCCAAATCTGGTACCACAAAGTCACCATCATCGTTGCCTGCTCCAAAGGCATCATCATTATCATCCCCATATGGTTGGTTGTTGCAGCCACCGTTGCCCCAGGTGGAGTTGATAGAGAATGTTGTTGTTGTGGTGGTGGTGGTGGTGTTTGCATAAAACTTTGTTGCGTCGCGATGACGGATTGCCTCCGATGCTGCCGACTGACGCGTCATTGCGCGACATATGGTGTCGATGCGTAGTGTGTTGGGCAGGTTATGTAGACTTTGTACTAAGGTCTACAGGATCTCATGTACGGTGTTATTTTTTTGAGGTTCATAGCCAAATCCCTCACGGGTAACGGCATCGCACCTGATCTACCCTCTAGAGTAGCAGTTGTACGTAGTAGCTACCACAGCAGTTGCTAGTAGTACAATGAGTAGTAGAAGTACTAAGGACCACGCTCTTGACTGCTGTTCGTGCTGAGTAGTAAGAAAACCAGCAAACGTGTACTAACGAAGAACCGTTCTTCGTTACGTTTGCTGGTTTTCTTACGGGTGACCCGACTGCTACTACTACTCTCTAGTAGTACGCAGTTACCAGCAGTTACTGCAAGCCAGCCGCGATCCACGTCACTTCCAATAGGTAAAAGCAGTGACGAGTTAGTAGTTGTACCAAAAAGAAGTCCCGGCACACCAAGAGCACCTCCTCCGCTGGGCCAATAATGATAGCATAAAAATGCATCCACAACAATGAGGGCTTTGAGGAGCCTCTGTCTCAAGTGCCTGTCACTATAGCAGTTAGTCTGTTTGTGATGACGCAGGTACGTCTGCCCAGCTGCAGTTTCGGGGTTTTAGTCCCATTGGTCTTAACGTTGACGACGGGCGGCGGCAACTACCGGTAGCAATCCGTATCAAAGCACCATGTAACAACTACTTAATAAAAGTAGCAGGAATATTGCAGATAAGCTAGCTAGAGTAAGAGTCTTGAATTCTAGTTGTGGTGCTAGTTAGCTTGCGACTGTTAGAGTAGAGTAAAAGAAACAGCAGCAGCAGCACCTCTTCCTTCTACTTCACCGTAGCTCGTTGAAAGACAAGAAAAGCAATTTGATTCTGCTAGGTTTGTCCTACGCCAGTTGTATTATACTGCTGTTCAGTTGCCCACCGCCAGTGGAAGAAGATTTCAAATGTACCGCTGTCGGCTGCAACTGCTGTTGCTGTAACAACATGGTCATTAATTCGCCATTGTCGTCATCATCTTCTGTATCGCTGAGCGATTCTCGAGCCTTGAATTGCTTGAGTTGCTTTTGCTTGATATTTTCCCACTCGACTCGCAACAAATTCCAAATACTCCGTCGAAAGACTTCCAAGAATTGAGTACACAACACAAAGGCATCATGCGAGACAAACAAATGCTGCCACGAGACAAATCGCAGCAACCAACTAAAGCGCAATACCACATCGGCCAATACAATGAGCGCACTCATGGTCAATCCAAAGCGAAGACGTGGTCGTAGTACCAAATGATGACATTGCATTCGTTTGGCATGAGGATACATGAGATGATGATCCGATGATTCCTTGTCGATGGTTCCATCGGCAAATTTCACACTGCTGCTAGTGTTGGTAGTGGCAGCAGAAGCGCTGGTATTGGATGTGGCTATACAAGCTTGAGAGACAACGGCGGTAGGATTCTGCATCATTCCCCAGTCCATGACGATATCCCAATACAAGGCATACAAGGCATTGACACTATATGAAATGACAGCAAAGAAAACAAGGCGAGTGAGTATTTCATTGCATTTCTTTCAGTGTCGACCATCAACAAACTCACGTTTGCAAGAAATAGAGATAACCATCCAAATGTTTCGCCGCAGCAGGATCTTCCAATGTCTTTTGATAGGCAGACACTAACAACGGCCATATCGATGTAGAATACTTGATGGCATTGGCCGCATGCTGATATCGCTTGGGATCTTTTTTGAGTCTTCCAATCGACCACATCAACAAACATTGTCTAGCTCGAATCAAGAAGGGAATTGCCGCAAAGGCACTTGGAATAATGATATTGTGTGCGGCTTGTGGTACTGGATTTGGATAATGACTGGCCATGAGCAATAACATGCCCCAGTCAAAAAAGACTTTACTCATGGAACACATGGCATCGGCAAAAAAGACATCCACAAATGGAATGGCCCTGGGTGTTCCCGAACGACAATACCAGCATCGGGGCACCAATAAGGCTCCGGTCCGTTGCAGAGTAATCCAAAACGCTCGACGAAGCCATTGATTGGATCGGAGTGGAATAAAAATGTAGATGATCACAGTGACATAGAAACATAGAACAGCCCCCACGACCCCTCGTCCAATAACATCCATCCAAAGATGAGTCGAGTAGTGCAAGAGCACCAACAAAATCATGGAGAAAATGACGAGTTTGTACCACGTAATGACGGCTCCTGAGGAATACGTCGACGTGGACGACCCCGCACCCACCTCGGGTAATAGCGTGGCGTACTCGAAACTGGTATCCATGTCCTTGCCGTCTCCTCCTCCTCCATCGTCAATGGACCCCTTGTCTAAGGAGTCCTTGGATCGAATGCTGTTGGTGCTGGGGGGTGCGGGGGGCACTGCAGATGTCTCTGACGTACTAGCAGCCGATTGTTGTTGTTGTTGTTGCTGCTGCTGTAATTCTTGTTGCTTTTGCTGCTGCAAATCTCGTTGCTCTTCCTTCATTAAGTCGTATTGCAAGACATATCGGTAATTGATTCCAAAGAGTTGAAAGAAGAAAATGTTCATACCCCAGAGACCCACCGAGACAATTAACACGGTAGGCGATCGTAACATGGCATGAGCTGGGCCACTGCCAGATCCAAAAATGTCTCCGACTTCTTGTGTACTGGACATGGTAATAGAAGAATAACACGGTGCGTATTAATTGCAAAGATGAAGCAAGGAGTCAACGTCGTGGGGGGAGAGTGGGGGTTTTCTCTGAAGGAGGAGAGAGCGAGGGTCATTGTCGTGGATTTGAAAAACGCCAAGCGAGTGGTTGATGGTATGTATTAGCCGTTTGACCACTGTCACCATCCTGCGGGCGTGCGCGCCTGCCGACCTCAGCAAAAGTTCCGACGGCTGGCGCCGTGATTTGATTGGCTCTCTCCCCCACTGCTTGGTAATTGCGGTCGAATGAGACGTAACTTACCCACCAAAAGGCAACTCTCTACCACTACTAGTAGCTACTTTTACTCGCAGGCATGCTAGTAGCTAGTAGAACCTTTCTCCCCGAACTTAGTCGCCTGATGCCTGTGTCATCTTTTCATGATATATTTTCTGTTTGTACACCACTCGGGGCAGGCAACAACCACAAGAGCATAATGGGCATCGCTGCTGTCCTAATCTGGTGGAACACCAGGTGATCGGCGCCCCGTGCCATTTGACGTTGTTCTTGATCGAAAGCCGTGGATTTTTCTTTGCTACTGACTACTTTTCTTTCAATCGAACATGGTGCTTTACTGTTATTGTTGCTACTATTAGTAACTACGTATGAAAAATGGCTGCCGAATCATGATAGCTACTTTTCTTGTTTGGGATTGAAAATGTCCTATACGGCACCGAACAAGTACAGCCATCGCACTGCACAGGGACTGCCGCGGCAGGATTAAAGAATTTACAAATTTTTGGGGTGGTGCAAGTCGAGGGGCACGCAAAATCCAAAATAGTCACCGAAGTGGCCTGGTCGATACCGACATTTCGGCACGAAATTGCATCTGTACAGGCCCCATTGCCAATGATTACGGAGGTGGCCTTGTTCTGGCCAACCCCGTAGCACGCATTCTCACCACCGGTGCACGATGCGCCTCCAATTACCACTGTACTTGCCTCCTCAAGGCCGACCCCAAAGCAAGAACTTTCCCCGATACAGGACCCTCGGCCAATCATGATGATGGTGGCTTTCCCGCTGCCGACAAAGTCGCAAGAAAAGTACCCTAGGCATGATCCGTCACCAACTATTACAGCGGAGGTTCTAAAATAGCCGAGGTAATAGCACGATAGATATTCGTTGCACGATCCTTGGCCGACTGTGACGGTCGTAGCTTCTTTGTGTCCCACGGCACGTAGTAAGGCTCCGAATAGGCCGTCATAGCTGCTCCAAGCCACACATTGAAGCTGGCAGGGCAGCAGCCGATTGCCGTCATCGCAGCGACTTGTTCTGCAAGGCTTGTGATGGAAGCAAGTTCGCACCTCATTCCTCTGGCAAAGACCTTGTGGAAAGCATGGCTGGCTTCTAGAGGGTTGTACATGTATTCGACGTTTCTATCGCACCCGGCACAAGAACCACCGATGGGAGTTAACAAGGAGCTACAGTCGAACTCCTCGCCCATCAAGTTCTTGCCACTTTGTTTCAGTTCGAGCGTGCCTCTTGCCGCTTCGACTTCCGGATAGCACTGGCAAGGGCCACAGGTCACGGCGTACTCATCGCTTTTTCCGGTTAAAGGTTCACCGACTTGGACAGGGCCCTTGGTTTTATCGTAGCACTTGGAACTATAGGTGTCGGGACTAGAGTCTTTGAAGATGCAAATGGCATAATAGTCTGCATCACGTCCAAACTCATCGACGCCAGTGAAATCACATCATCCGGACCCCCCTTGCACAGGAGGAGTCGGTGTCAAGCGGCGACGAGCAAGAAGCGCGCCCTCCTCTGGAAGTTGCTCTTGCAGATGGCTGCTGGGGGGGGGGTCCACCAGCCAACAAAACAACAACAAGCCGAACGTCAAGACCAAATTATAAACCTTCATGGTGGTACAAGTATCTTCTTTCTTCTACCGGTGTATCTTCGTCCTGGTGGTGCGCTTCCTGATGCCGCTGTTGCTGCTCTCCTTCTCGTTGCGAGGAAGAAATAATGAACACATCCGTGGGTCTTTTCGCAAGATGACTGTCGAACGCTGGTGGCGATATCGAACCACTGCTGCAAACTTAAGGAGGATAAATTATTATCGAAGGAGAAAATGGAGATGGCGTCGGTGAACCGTTTGTAGGTATTGTCAATGAGATTCCGAGAAGATATCGAGCTTCGTTCATTTGTAGGGGGGCATCACACGATGTCTCAAAGCATTCAGATATTCCGAAATTGTCTAACGGTTCAAGGGTCCTGGACATTCCCTAAACAAACAAACAATCCTGGTCAGACTATACAGTCAGTAGCAGCCTTTGAAGATTCGGAGGCAACATCTTTTAGTAGCAGCCGAATACTCTTAACGTAGTTCAACTTTCGCTCCCTGGTTGTTATGATGATGGTGGATTCGTAAGGGCGGGTAGATGCTAGCCACATCATTCGTCAAGATCTATCGTTTGCTATCGGCCGCCACTACACTACGACCGCTTCCAAACCTCCATTGCAAACATCATTATCTTTAACGTATGAAGCAAGGGGTTGTCGTCGCGAGGGAGGCATGGGGTTTCCTCTGACAGGAGGAAAGATAGTGCCATTTTGTCATCATCGTTATCGCCGTCCGTGATGTCCATCATGCTTATTCGCAATGACGCGCGAGTGGCGGTAGCCGCGTGACCACTGTGACCACCCTGCCAGTACCGTGATTTGATTGGTTCTCTCCGGGGAACCGGGTCGTGTGAGTCAAATTTGATTCATAAGACCGAAACTTTCATGGTCACACGAGTCGAATTGGCGTGGAGCATGTGCGTGGCGCAAAGAGAGCGGCGATCTGCGTCCCATGTTGATTGAAACTCTGCCATAGTTAATTTGATTTCCTATTACAATTCTTTTCCCTCTAGTAGACTGCTACTTACTCACAGGTGTAGTCTTGCCCAAAAGGGGTTGTCTTCTTACCCTGGCATCGCCGACAGTGGATGATGCAGGATGACGCTGAAATTAGACAAAACAGGCAGTGATAATCCTTCCATCGCCACTCTATACCATTTCGAAACAATTCAATACAGCTCACCAGAAAGATTGCCAGCTCGCCATTCCTTGAAACCGACACCGTCGTCCTCTTCTGAAATACTATCTAGGAATAGAGTCTTGTGCGGCACTTCGTCCATCCACCAATCGGGCAAAAGTCCCACTCCCCATGGGAGCGGGCCTACAAATAGGTTCATGTTCTTTCGTCTTCGCTCTCGCTCGGCTTCCATGGCCTCTTTTCGTGCTTGTTCTTCCTCCTCCTTCGCGCGACGCTGTGCTTCCAAAGCTTCCTCGGCCTGCTGCTTTTGTCTGGCAAGCTCCTCGGCATTAGCCTCTCGCTGAGCACTTGACAAGGAAGCCAGACGCAATCGCTCTTCTTCGGCTTCTTGTTGTTTCCTGCGGGCAGCTTCCAAAGCGGCCGCTTCCTCTGTGGCGGCATTGGCTTCTCGCTGAGCACTAGCTAAGGAAGCCAGACGCAATCGCTCTTCTTCGGCTTCCAGCTGTTTCCTGCGGGCAGCTTCTAATGCAGCAGCTTCCTCTATGGCCTCACGAATGCGTTTGTCTTCAGCGCTTTCTTGCCGTTGCAACCCTTCAATCATTTCTTCCACCATTCGAAGGACACGCATACGAGTTAAGGCCGACCGCATGCCGGCCTGAATTTTCGTCGCCGCTTTGTTGTAGCGCTCCTTTTCGGCTTGGGTAGCCGCATACCGATTTTCTTTGGCCCGGCGTTCTTCTACCTTGGCCCGAATCTTGGCATATTCCTTCTTGGCCGTGTTTGCTCGCATCAAGGCTTGTAGCTTGGATGCCGTCTCGTGTTCCTTTGCTCGCTTGGCCCGATTGGCCGCAGCTTCTCGCTTTTTGGCCGCAACTCCTTTGGCAAAGTACATGCGGGCAATCGATTGAATATCCGTGGCAGCCAATATCTTTGCTTTTTTGGAGTTTCCAAAACCATATTTACTGGCAGCCTTGCGTCGTCGTTCTTCACTTTCCTTTAGTCTTTGCAGTTCCATTTGCCTTTCCATTTCGCGACGTTTTCGTAGTGCTGGGTTGGTACGTCCCGTATTTGTCAATTCAGGTTCTTCGGATGCCTTTCGGTTCCGTTCTCCACTAAAAACTTTAATACGATCCATAACGGAGCCCTTGGGTAAATCTTTAGTATTCCAATTTTTGTGTAGCTGTCGCAATTGGTAAGGCTCTTCGTCGTCTTTATCGCGGGATGACTCTTTGGCAGCCGCTGCTGCTGTAGGGACTGCGATGGATGATCGACGCTTGTCAATGGGTGCAGGGGTAGGTGCAGGTCCCCGGGCAGGGAGGGCGATGGACGATCGTCGCTTTTCGGCCGATAACGGTTCCTCCTTGATAGCTGCAGGGGAGAAGGATGCACGAGCCTTGGCGATTGGTTTGCTGAGTTCATCATCGGGCTGAGACGAAATCGAGGTCCTTGCGCCGGCAGGGAGGGCGATGGACGATCGTCGCTTTTCGGCCCATAACGGTTCCTCCTTTATGGCTGCAGGGGAGAAGGATGCACGAGCCTTGGCGATTGGTTTACTGAGTTCATCATCAGGCTGAGACGAAATCGAAGTCCTACTAGAGATGGAGGCTTTCGAGATTGGGATGCTAAGCTCATCATCGGGCTGCGACGAAAAGGATGCTCGAGAGATTGATGGGCGGGATTCGGTTATTGAAATTCTCATGGTTGCTTGCTTGCTGTGCTGGTGGCTGCCGCCTCTCAATCCTCGTACTACTACAGCTAGTCCTCGTTTTGGCAACTAGCTAACAAAAGTTACAGTGTTGGTGTCGTTTGATAAATCAATTGTTGAGTGCATGCAGTGTTGCTTTGACGATGTCGAAGAGAAAGTTTGTCGAGCAAAGATGACAATGGGAATTGGGGGTGCACTCACTGAAGTACATGCATAGAAGTCTTTTATGGCGAGCATGAGTCATGGGATGAAAGGAGGGTATGCCCGCTCGCTATGTGACATGAAATTTATGAGTACTTACGTTCTCTCTTCCTTCGCGCCAAATTTAGTTAGAAACATTGAGGTCGGCGTACTTTCAACGGAATGAGGAATCGATAAGTATTTTAGCTTGCCAACTCCGTTGCGAGCGTGTCTTCGGCCACAGGCAAGCGATGAAGGATTGCAAACCGCGCATTTGCCCATGAAGTTGATGTGGTCGTTGTCCGTATCCTATTTTGTACTGCTTGTCTCCCGATCGACATCACGCTGGTAGGGAGTATGATTGAAAAGAGTAGATGGTAGTGCTGCTGGAGCCGGTGCCGTCCGCGATGAATTCATTGGCTGGTGCTCGCTCCGAGACGACGGCCGCGTTGTTCTTACGACGACGACGATGACGACGTAAATCTCACTTACAGCGCCCAAGAAATACCAGTGATTTAGCTGCATCGCAAAATCAAAAAGACCGATGCATCAGTTGATGTGTTGTTTGTCCTTTACAGCGGTGAGGGCGCTTGCAATCGTCTCGTCCTATCGTTCTTCGTCTTCGTTCGTCGTGGTGTGAATCGCCGGCGGACTGCTGCTGAGTCCTTTCAACTTTTATGATTCATAGACCATCATGGTCAAACAGTCTTAATGATATCTTAGTCTCTCGAAGCGTAGAAGAGAGTTGAGAAGGTGATCGATTGCCGTCGATTGATGTTTTCGAATTCGAAAGTCATCTGCTGCTTCGGCTTTCATCATCAATCCGTCCCCTCGTGCTGCGATGTAATGGTTGGGGCAGGAGGGCAATAGCAAATGCCGGGAATGGAACGAAGGCACGCAATTGTTCATAGTGTTCATAAAGAATGGGACGTAGCACCAGCCTTTCGGTATCCGCGTTCCTGAATTACATATGAACCGGCTCCTTGAAGAACACTATGGTTGGCGCGCAACGACTAAATCTGACGTGGCCTGCCACAATTCGTTGCATATTTCCACGAATCCCTTCAAATCTTCGCTGGCTTCCTCAGTCTTGCCGAGGTCTGTTTTAATCCTTTCGGCATCACATTTTATGTTGCGAAAACCCATCAAATGGTGGAGTAGCACAATACGATTCCAGAAGAAAGAACTTCATTCCCTCAGGTCGGTACCACTCCGATCATTCCACAACAATAACAACAACAAAGTGACGATAGACTCGTCACAATTGAAATGAAGCCGAGTCTGAGTTCTCGGTATTATCCACAGCAACATCATTTTCGTCTTATCGCGAGGAACTTCTTACACCACCAACAACAAACAATGAGCCAGCCAATCAAGGAACGCTACGAGATTCCCAACGAGATTCCGTTCCCACTGCGACTACACCTTATGCTTCAGCAAACAGAGATTGCTGGACAGTCCAGCATCGTCTCTTGGATGCCGTCTGGAAAATCCTTTCGAGTTCATGACCGAGAGGCATTTTCCAAGGAAATTCTGCCTGAATACTTTCGATCGAGCAACTTTCGTTCCTTCCAACGCAACTTGTCCGTCTATCAGTTTTCTCGAATATGGTCAGGGCCGGAAAAGGGTGCTTATTTTCACGACAACTTTGTTCGGCATAATAGAGTATTATGTGCGGTGATGAAACGGCATGTGCCACACAAGAAGGATCATGTGACGCTGGACCCAAGCAGCAGCTCCAAAAAGGTGACATCTGCAGCTGAAACTACTACGATACAAGAAACTACAATGGCGCGTGGGGGGCAAGCAGACATGGACGTTGCTGACGATAAAAATACGGATGACGGTGATATGCTGGCGCCGGAAACGACAAAGGGCAGCGAAACAGGGGCAGCAGAGCAAAAGTACAGTGGCAAAGGCACTGCATCGTCGTCATCATCATCATCATCATCGTCAACTTCATTTCGAAAGCTGCCGCCCCCAGCAGCGACAAGGGCTTTGTTACAGCCGGAACAACCACAACGGGAGCCAGTCGTTCTCCTGCAACCTACTACTACCAACGGAGGACTGCAATTAAGAGCAGGAAGTGAATTTCCATTGGACGCCTCTGGGATTGCTCGAGTGGTGGATCACTTGCCAGGCGTGGGAATTCTGGCACCGACAAGCCGTACGGGAGAAAATGGTAGCTGGTCAGGTAGTACCTCTTCGTCGTCGTATCGCGGTGAAGCTACGTTTGCCCCTGACAAAGACGTTGCGATATATTTCGGAGAAAGAGATCAGCAGCACCAGCAAGGACGGCGACTACGGCGCAATTCCGCACCTGCTTCCACCTTCTTGCAAGTCTATTCTGCCAATGAATCGGGAGGTTTTGACCTGAACCAGCAAGACTCCACTAATACGCTTTCTGCTGCGAAGGTTCCGACGACGTTTGGATCCAGCCGCACCAGCGGCGGAGGTAGAATTGTTGGTAGAGGTGTGACGACGACCAGCTTCACTGGCATTCCACCTAGTAGCAGCTCGTCAGATGATGACCCATTTTTGTTGGATCGATTGTGGTCCCAAACGGTCGATGCAACAACAAGTACTACTGTTGCGTCGAAAGAAAATTCTTCCATGGAGGACAGCATCAGCCGGCGAAGAGCAACAAGAACATTTCGAGACGGCTCCGACGACGATCGAGGTAGACTTTTATCGTCGCCTCAAGGAATCCCATATTCAGATGACAAGGCTAGCTGCAGCGAGGAGCCAAGAGAAGAGTCCTCGTCTTCCAAAGATGATGATTCAAGCAATAACAAACACATGTTCACTGCTGCTGGTGACACGCCATTGCATTATCATTCCTTGGACGACGACGCTGGCGGCGGTGGCGGCATGACGTCGCCGTCACCAGAAAAGGAAGAACGTCGGTCAAGAGGACCTGATGGACGAAGAACAAACCGTCCTTCCTCGTCTAACAACCAGCAGGGATATTCTTCGTCGTCCGGCGATGACACCGCTTCATTTTTGAGGGACTTGTGGTAGACGTATCTTCAACAAGTAGACGATAACACGATAGGACATTAACGCTATCAGCTCCTACAATACTCTGCTTTCAACGTTTCGCGAAATTCCCGTCATCTCGGGGATACGATGCTCCACAACAGCTTTTGAGCATTGGATGGATTGCCGCAAGTATGTTAACAGGGAAGAGTCGTAAGGCTTATTTAGTCCCAGCGGTTCTTCTACCTTCCCGTCTGCCCTGGGCTCCGCGTGGCTAACTGGTTCTATTTCTATGCTCAAAGGTCCCTAAGGCCGCCCTCGTTGATGTAAAATTGTATCTATTCACTACTTTATAGTTCTTTGATCCGCATTGTCGTCAGGTTTCCGTTTTTGAATAAAGCGGACACTGCACAAACGCAAGCGCCCCAGTCCTCCCCCCAAAAAGAGAGCGCTCGTCTCTTCTATAGTCGTGTGCCTTACAAATCCAGCATTTCGTCCAAGGCTCGATCCAACAAATCTTCCAAAAACGGGGCCCCGCCGTCTATGCCGACGGCATCATCCTCGTCAAAGTCCAAGATTTCGGCTTCATCGTCGTCTTCAACGTCTTGTCGTTGCATTAGGGGAGGAAGTGCATCGTCGTCCTCCTCTTGTCGTCCTGCTGCTGCTACTGCGGGTACTGCACCTTCTTGTTCTCCTCTCTCTCTACCTGGGCCGTGCTCCACGCCTGCAAAGCCCCATCTAACCTGCTCTCTTGCTCCCCCTCCCAGCCATCGTTGTCGGATTTCGTGTAGACGTTCTTGACGTCCATCGGCATGTCTACCGATACGAATTTGTAAACCTCGAGGTTGGCGTCCACGTGCTCTGGCTGCACGCATGGGAGGTTGAAAGGCAGCCCGTTGATGATGAGGAGGCCAAGGATGATCCTCAATGGGCCAATCGCGATGATGGTCATCCAGTTCTCTAACTTCGAGCCTGAATAGATCTTGTGGATCTACCGCTTCGGCAGCCGAAGCATCATTATTAATGCGAGATGATCGTGTCGTTGTGGTGAGTTTCAAATTTTCATTTGCGCGGCGCAATAACGTCAAGGTTTCTCCTAAAGGTACCCCCAAGTATTCGGCAATCAGTCTCTTGAAAGCTTGAGACGTTTCTACACCCCGATCCAACATGGTCAAGGAACTTCGTAATTGTGGTGGTTGATGGGGTCGTGCAATGGCAATACCTCTCAAGAAATCTTGACAAAAGGTTTGATGCAGCGTCAATTGCTTTTCAATGTGTTGCTCCAAGCGTGGTACATCAATGGAGCCCCCCAAGGTGGATGCAACAGTCGCATTGTTACGACTATTGTTGTTGTTATGATTGGCCACGGCCAAGACTTGTAGCTCTAGATTGTGCCTCAACGACAAGGGAGCAAATCTTAGGACGCGTCCATCCAATTTCAAGGCTTGTTCCATAAAGTCTCGATGACGCAACAAAGCATCTCCCACCTTGTAAACTTCGGACCAGTTGTACTTGGCAACCGCCAATGGCAATTCGAGATCGGCCGGTGTATAGGGGGGTTGTACAACCAGCAGGGGTTCAAAGGCTTCCAAGACGCGGCCTCCGCGTTCGAGCCACGCCAAACAGAGTGGACGACTGGCGCTCCATAAATCGTCCGGAATATGTCCAGGCAAGTACCGCAGGTTGCGGGGTACACAAAGTTGAATCGCTCGAATAGCAATTTCGACATGTTGACGAATAATGGAGGTCGGAAGTGTCTTGAGGGTATTCCATGCCGATGTGGGTGTAATACTCACTAACACCAGTTGTGGATTGACTTGCAAGCGCTCCGATGCCAAACTTAACAGAGACGCCTCTCTGGAAACCGCAATCGTCATGAGTTCCAAATCGTCAGTAAAGGCTTGAGAGGAAGGCAGGGCTAAGACTTCTTGTAGATATTCGACTGTTCCTCGTTGACAGAGTGCCTGCATAACGGGCCGTTCCCGGGCCAGACTCGGACAATGTCCCAGTGCCTTTGCGTGAATATCCGGCGTAGAATCGGGTGCAATCACGGCTTGTCTAGCCAAATGCTGTTGCGATTGAAAGCAAGGCGTCAATTGCAAATACAAATTGGAGTTTGCTTCTAAGGCTTGTTCCAAAAAGCTCAAGTCTTCCCTAAAGATTTTGGGAACATCTCTCCATCCTAATCCGTGCTTTAAAGCCTGTAACAACAATTCAGGATCATTCTGCAAAGCGGGGGGTGCCAGTTTCCACATGGGACCTCCCCCGGGATTTGCCAGCACGACATTTTTCATAAAGTCTCTGTTGGAAGTCAGAGAATCACGAGTCGGACCCGGAGGACAAAATTCCAGAGCTCGACCATGCGATTGACAGGCTTGTTGAACAATGATGGCATCTTCTTGCAGTTTCAGTGAGGCGTACTGCAATTCTAACCCCCCTAAGGAAATGGCGGCTTGAACGACTTCGACGTCGTTGCAAAGCTCTTCCGAGCATTCCTGAAGACTTCGTGGAATCTTACGACAATACGCCATCATGACTTCTTTATCGGAGGCTAAACAACCAGGAACGAACAAGTGACGTTCTTGAAATAGCTCCTGAAAGTCAGGGCGATGACAAAAGCCCAGCACGACATCGCGATCGAATCGAAGCGATTGTGGAAATTGACGTTCAAAGTCCGATTTACAAGGCAAACGGGGCGAGTTGTGCAGAGCTTTTAAGATGAATTCCTTGTCGGTTTGGAGTTCGCGGGGAAGCATCGTCCAATACTTGGCGGCATCACGGCCGATGCGTTCCAGGGACTGGAGCCGTTCATACGATGAAGAAGACGAGTCCATGGTCTGGTTGTTGTCAATGTTAAAGAGTATAAAGGACGTGGTCCTCTCTTGTGGGTATTGCAACGACAAAACCACAAGTTTCGCATTTGGAGCCCCACAGGCCGGCACGGCCGGCGAAGTCAACGAACGGGTTCTTCGATTCGTTGCCAACGTTGCCGTAGAAAAGTGGTTGGACGGGTGGTTGACACGACACCGACACGACACAACGCAAAGCCACGTTTGTGTGGTCGATGACGCAAGCAGCGAGCGCAGCGCATCGAAGGATGGACCAAACATAGACCTCTCTGAACGTGGAGCGATTAAGTTTTGGTCGAAGCGGTCAACTCTGCCTGTCGATCAATGCTATTGCAACCTTTGCAAAGCGACTACATCTAGCTAGCTCCAGTCTTCTATATACATCACGCTAGACCTATTACTATTAGTACTACTTCACAGTCGAAACCTCCTTTCAAATGGTCATCCGACAGTTGCGGCGGCAAAACGTCGAGGATTGAATCATCATGATTATGGACACGGACGATTACTGGATTGCGCGCATTCGTCGCAGCTTTAATAGTAGTAGTACTCTTCAGAACAGTAGACCGGCGTTGGGCTTCAGCCCTGCAATGAAGCTCTTCTTCAATGAGCTTTGCTTTTCCTTCTCTCAAGTCCGGCTTCCCTCCTGGCCAGCCAGCCCTTCAATGGATTTACGCTTTTCTTCCTCGATTCTAGCACCTTCTGCTCTGGGCTTTGCTGCTAGCTCCGCGGCAGAGCTAGTCGACGTCCAACCAATCCAGACTTGCGCGTCGGCGTTTTCGTTTATCAAGCTCCAACAAGTACTACTGTACAGTCGCCACTTTCTTTTCGTGTCGAACAGCATCGGCAACCAATGCCAAGGTCTCCCCCACGCTCTTTTGCCAATTCCTCACATCCTTGGCAGTGGACTGCCATAACAGTCCGTGTTTGGGTTCGGCCTTACAACAACGTTCTTTTATTGCTGCTTGTTGCTCCAACGTGCCATGTTCCAATTCCAGAGCATAGTATCGGGCCCATGAATCGCCCAAGTCAGGATCCAACACCACGGCACGTTCCAGCCATTTGCGAGCCTTTTCCAATTTGCGTTCCGAAGCAAACAACGACGCCACGGCAGCAATTACCAAGGGAGATTCGGGGCAGCGTTTAATAGCAACCGTACTCTTGGACTTTTGGTCCACTTTGGGGGCCGTCCAAATCGTTTCCGCTAACAGCAAGCCGGAGTCGGGACATTCTTGCAAGGCACGAGCCATGAGGGTTTCGGCCAATTTACTAGTACTAGCCGCACGACGTTCCAGTCGAATGGCTTCCAACCAGAGTTCGGGTGTTTTGGGATTCTTGAGCCGTGCAAGTTCGAGTAAACTACGAGCCTTGGTCACTCCCACACCCGCAGCCGAAGCCGTACCATTCGTACCATTGTTGCTTCCTTTATCCACAAACGTATGAGCTTGCTCTTCCAGTCGACTCGCCAAGATCCACAAGACTATATTGTTGGGACACTCCGTAATGCCTCGTTGGTACATTTTGCGTGCCTTTTCTAGATTGGATTTGGTCTTTGGTTCCATTTCATTGGAATAGATTTGACCCGCCATCATGTAGAGTTTGGCGAACTTTGGATATTCCTCGAGACCTTGTTGAATTAGATCGAGTGCCGCGTCATATTTTTGACATTGTCTTTCCAACATGGCCGATTTCATGTAGACACGTTCGGTCGGAGCACGTTCTCGGGCACGCTGCAACAGCACTCGGGCTCGTTCCGTTTCTCCCGTTTCCCATTCCAATTTAGCAGCAGCTAACCAGACACTTTCCGAGTCGGGATTGGCTGCAAACGCCTGCGTCAAAATCTCTCGGGCCACCTCCACTTGTCCAGCCAACCAACGTTCTTTGGCCCGTAACAACCAAAACAATTCCATGCGAGGTAATCGTTCCGATGCAGCTTTCAAAACATCATCCAATCGGTCCGCAGAACCATATTGCCGTTCCAACTCGACCGCTTGCATCCACAAGGATCTTTTGGTAGGAAAATGTTGGAGCGCATGCGTCAAAATGGCTCGAGCCGTGGCTACCGAACCACGCCCTAGTGCTCCCTTGGCATCTTCGGACCATGTTCGTTGTCGATCTTCAGCTTCGACCCCCATTCCAATCGAATGCTCAATAATGGCTGCCGATGTCAAGGGCGCCCCAGCTGCTTCTGCCGCTTCGGCTTCTTGTAACCATTGATCTCGCGTCACCACCACTTCATCGTCGTCTTGTTGTTGTTGTTGTTGACTAGTATCGTCTTGTTTGGATTGTTTATTGTATAAGGAACTAAAGGCGCGTGCCATGATTTTCTTGACCAAATCATGATGATGTTGTCCTTCTTCCAATTTGGCGGCGGCAATCCAAATACTTCGTTCCGTCGGCAAGGCCCGTCGGGCTTGATTCAAAACTTTGCGGGCATTGTCATAGGATTCCAATCTCGCTAGAGCCAACCACAACTCTACAGAGTGTGGAACTCGTTCGACCGCTACACTCAGCAGGACTTTGGCATCATCGGCATCTTCCAAATCAATCGCGGCTTTCCATAACGTCAAACTGGTCGGATTCGCTTCTAGAGCCTTGCGCAAAACAGCCTTTTTGGCTGATTCATTGACTTCTAAATCGGCAGCTTTTAAAAACAATTGAACGCTGGTAGGAATGCGTCGAACGGCCGTAGCCAAGATACTCTTGGCAACTTCGGGTGGATGCAATCGTGCGGCTTCGAGCCATACATCTTGTTGATCTGCACAAATTTGACATCCTTCTTGAATGAGCTTTCGGGCCTTTAATAATTTTCCGGCGGCTTCTTCGACTCGTGCCGAAGCAATCCAACCCGGAGCATGTTTGGGATTGGTATCTCTGACACTCTTCAATAGCAATCGCGCCTTTTCAATGTCTCCTACAGCTGTCGTCGTGCCCATGCCCATGGTCGCTGCTGCCATACTGGTCAAGTAGCCTTGTGGATCGACTACCGTTTGCCCACTGACGGAATCACTCATTTTATCCAAACTCATTCCCAAGACGGTTCCACGAGCGGCTCCTAGACCTTGCAAGGCCATGGTAGTCGATGCCCCATCCATTGCTGCCGTTGTAGATCCAGCGGGTGGTGCCATGCTATTCGCATTGGCGCGGGCTTCAATTAGCGAGTCACTCAATGGCGTAAAAGTATCTTGTCTGTGTAGACTTTGATTGCCTTTCTTGAATTTGAGAGAATGATCTCCCACTTCAGGAATTTTGAGCCATTCGTCTTCGGTGACACTGGCCAGCTCTTGTTTGAGTTCTCGAAACTGAGCTCCAATCTTGGCACGAGCAGTCGCCGCCGCGTCTTCTTCTGGTAGCTTGCGTTTTTTCTTTTTAGCCTTGGCAGCATTCATGCGATCATCAATCGCTTGCCAAATCAAATCGGCTTCATCGTCTTCTTCATCTGCTGCTGATTTGGGGGGATCTTCGGCTAGTTTGGCAGCTGCAGCCGCCGCCGCGGCTAGTTTGGCAGCGCGTTGTTCGGAAGCCCGAGACCCTGAAGCTGGCATACTTGCTGCTTCTTCATCTTCCGCCGGCTCTGCGGTGGGCGCCACAATGTTGCCGATATCCGATCGAGTCGTAAATCCACTCGCTCCTCGTCCTAAACCTGGCACGTAACCTTTGGGGGGTTCGCCCCATTTGGATTTGTAGGTGGGGCGGTCATCGACTTGCCCCGCTCTGCCCAGGGAGGCCATGATGATGTTACTAGTATTGCTAGAGTAGAGTCAAACCAAGGGCATCTATCGGCAATGTGGGTGTGCCGATTGCATGGAGATGAGAGGCAAAACACATCGTAGCATTGATGGATGGCGGCGCGCGGACTTTCCAAGATGACTACTTCGACCATGATTTGGCGGGATTCTCCCTCGCTTCGCCATACCTGGTACGTCCGTGCGTCATGCGGTCGATTCGCAAAAAGATATCGGTCATTCTCATACTCAACTCACCAAAAAATGTCTCACTCCTTCCGTCTCGCTGTACGATAACATATCTTTCATATCTTTCATTCCTCTGCTACTACACCATGATGATTGACAGAATGATGCGCATGCGCTCTCTTTTGCTACTACAGCTACTGTTGCTGCTACAAACTGCACTAGTAGTCACGGCCCAAGAAGAAGCGCCCAACGACTGCGATGAATTTCTCGCCGGTGACTTGTACTTTACGTTTTTGTCGGCCGAAGTTCCCAATATCGTCGTGTTGTTTTCTTTTGTGGATATCACGCCAGACAAAATACCCACCTTGTACTTGACGAATAATGCCTGGACGGGAACGGGCTTTCAAGCGACCGAAGGAACATTGGAGGTAAGTGGGCGTTAGTCGCAATCTTGCCTTCCGACTGTTGGTGTCACTGTCACTTAGATCGTTTCTTTTTCTTTTCTATGGTTAGTTGACAGTTCCTGCCGAAGGAATTCTACAGGGATCTAATTTTGGATATGGCGCAAATGCCAAATATGGCAGTAATTGGACCATTGTCGAAGGCAATTTCGTCCTGAGTCCACTCGGAGAACAAGTCTTTTTGTATTGTATTGGCCGCACTACTGTCGTTCCATTGGCTGCTATTAGTTATACGGGATCCTTCCAAGAACCGGGTTTAGAGGCCTATGCCTTTAATGAATCCGCCTTGCCGGAACGATTGGCATCCAATGGTACCGTTACGTTACAACATTGCGACAAGTGGGAGTACGATGGAGCGAGTCGTGCAGAAATCAGCAAATTGAGAACTTCCATCAATAATACACAAAATTGGAAAGGAGAAAAGTGTACCTTTTCATCGGCAACTGCGACAACTACGTGGCTAGGACTATTGGTTTCCCTGGTAGGGGCAATGTGGATGTGGTAACTTCAAACTATATTTCCTGTGCATCTTTTGGTCGAGAGTCTATCGGGGCACTGTGAGTTGTGGTAAATGCTTCTTTCCTTTGTAAGAAAAGAGCTTCTCAGTGCTACTAAAGTAAAACACATTCAATGTCAAATTGGTTTGCTTATCATGATAACGGGCACAAAATTATGAGTTCTGCTTCTTCTTTTGCTGCTGCTCGAGGCGTTTTTCCTCGAGGCGAGCTTGGACAAGTAGTGTTACATCAATGCCAAGAATCGTCGCGTGATTCTTCAAGACATCCATTTCCTTGGCGCTAATACTAGTAGACTCCTTCCTCTCTTCTACTTCTTCGTCCGCAACAACCACGTTGGAAGTGCAAGATCGTTTCGACAGGGCGACACTTGAATGAAGACCCGACAAGGAATCCCCAGCGCTAAAAAACGTTGAACCCAAGCTAGACAGAGCGGCACTGCCTGTTTGCATCAAGTCGGGAAACGTCGATGCGTCACGAGAGGCTTCCTCTCCTGTTCTTCGAGCAAACGAATCAATAATGGCTGCTGCGGCTGCTACTCGTCCTCCTTTGGTGCGATAGGACGGTGCACCAGATACCTGGCTCGGAGGACCTGAAGGTCGGCTGGCAGTATTCGACTTCAAAGTCGCTTGGCCGTTGTAGTTGTTGTCGTGGCTACGACGAGAACCATGACGGGTTCTCAAGGGAGGAGCGAAGGAATCATTAATGGTAAGGGAGCCTGGCGTTTGGGACGCGTTGGCAATGGAGCTTGGTTCGGTGGTCGTCAAAGGAGGCGCCAAGGAATCATGAGTGGTCCGAGAGCCTTGTGTTTGGGACGCGTTGGCAACGGAGCTTGGTGCTGCGGAGACCACCGTCCTCGTCTCTTCTGGGAAAACCACCACATTTTCATCCCAATCCGCATTTGCGTTCTTTGCCGATTCCAAGTCAGAGGAGCCTGTGGACCGAACCAAGCCATTCGATCCTTGCCGCAGAGGAGCTCTTAGGACTTGCTGCTGTGCATCTTTCGAGCCTGTCGCCCAATCGGAAGATGCGTCGAGAGATCCTTCTCTACTAGACCTCGTCGTGGATCGAACCACACTGTTCGATCCTTGCCGTTGTTTCGTCATCTTTTTGGCTACTAGCGCTTTCTCCGCACAATCGGAAGGAGATTGGACAAGACTTGCGGACCCTTGTCGGCGGAGTCTTTCCACCGTGTCCAATTGGTAATAATTTGGGGTAACGGGGCGGCGGCCTGGGCCGACTCCGCTGGCAGGCCGGTACTTTGTGGGCGCATGATAGACTGAATTTTCGGCCCTCGGTCGAGACTCGTCCGATACCTCCTCGGAAACGTTTTTGGTGATATTATCCATCGTCTCTTCTCCGGAGTAGGAGTCGTCAGAAGAAACGGAACGGTTGTAGTAGTAGCTGCTGTTGCGACTTTCTGCCGAATGACTTGCCTGGCTCGCAGGGGAACGACGCTTCGAAGAAAGAGAGGCAACGCGCTTTTGTTTGTTCATCGATGGGTTGTTGCTATTGAGAGTGTCGTCGTCGCTGTAGTCGTCTGTATACTCAGAATACAAAGAATCTTCTTCCTCAGTCGTGTCATCGGAGCTAGAATTGTACAGCGCACTCTTGGGAGCAGGGGCAGCTTTCGGTAGAAATCGCATTCGTCCCTGACCCCGACTTTCAATCATTTCTATGAGAAGCGCCTCGTGGTCCGCACGGGTACTTTCCGGGGCATTCGTTTGTTTCATTGTAATATCAATGTATCTATCCATAGCATACTTCTTTTGTCTTGAGTTGGCAAACTCCGCTTGCATAATGCGAAGTAGTTCTTTCTTTTCCTCCTCGTTATTAGATTGATTCATGTCGTCTGACTTCGCTGAGGTTTTGGTGGGAGCCTCGCTCGTTTCCTTGAAATCGCTTTCGACATTGTTGCCACAGGCATATCCCTCCAACATTGGATTAAGAACTTCGTTCAGGGTATCGCCCAGGGCGTTGAAATCCCAGCTTGATACGAAGCGCGGACCAATTTTCTTAGTCTCGTCTGCTGCTAGTTGTTTTTCGTTAAGCGCTGAGAGTTCTTCCACAACCTTGTCGCCCTCAGCAGAATGGTTGAAATGAAATGATTTCCGTGCGCGGCTCATTCTTGCATGATCAAGTTTCCATAGAGAGGAACAACAGATGAGCCGTGGGCGCAACAAGGGACTGGGTATCCAGCAAAGCACATTGACTTACAACTCAGAGCCAGCAGAAAGTACAGGAATCAGCAAATCTCCTGCATGGTTGGCTAGGCTAGAAGGGTCATCCTCACCCTTCGCAGATTCTTTTGGCCTGGTAAAAACTCCTTGGAGGAAGTTGCCCTCCTTCTTCGTTTCTACAGCTTCGGACCCGCCGTGGTCGGCTTCAAAAAGACGACGAAGCGAAAACCGCGTTCCGAAAACGTTTGCCTTCTCTGTCGTTGCTTCCATTTCCACGCCCTCGCTTGTTGGCTCGTCATCCCCACACGATGCGGCGGACCTTGCTCGACGGAGAACATCATCAAAAGCTTTGGAAAAAGAGCCATCTGCACCTAATGCGGGGAGTGAAACGTCCGATAAATTCCTGCCAATACAGGATTAGCAGTGAGATTTTATTCCACTGAAGTCTATCAGGATTGTGGTAAACTTACCCTTCCGACAGCTCTTCTGGCGAAAACTTAAATGCCTCGATTTTAATGTCCTCGACAGGATGCTTTTTCGGACGTCGCATGAATGGTAGGGTGGCAAAGCGTCCTTTCGTTTGATGCATATCTGTATGGGGAGCTCCAGACTCCACAGATCCATCGTAGTCGACAGTCACTGCTTCTCCACTGCTTTTGACGCCCAGGCGAATACAATGCAAACAAGATTCTGAGTCTTGGCTGGGGAAAAAACTATTTCTGAGTCGTTGGACTGACACCCGACTTACGTTTCTGACTGAACAGGACTTGAGCGGAATTTCTCTTTGACAGAAGGATCGCCCTGCGCTCTTGTTATCATATTCGCAAGAGCTTTGATTGTCCGCTCTTTTTTTTCGCTTTTCGTTTGTCCGTATACATGATTCGATAGCGCACTCGACTCCCTTAAGATTTTCGGTTCAGTGGTGTTAGAATGCTCGTTCATACCAGCAGTTTCTCTTCAAGGTGACTTCCTCCTTACCTGGTGGCCGACGCCTGGACTCCAATCTCGGAGGGATAACTTGGACTGATTGGCTTCTGAACTTTGTTGGATTCAGTCTGTGGTAGCGAGGCAGCGGGCATTGCCCGGGTAAATTTCTTCACTTGCACATTTTCAACTGCTACCGTTTCTATTTCATTTATGTCGTCTTGCGCCACTGTCGCAATTGGGTCGTCTCGCTCCTCCGGTAAACTTGCATATGCATGTCCGACGCTGTCATCTGAAGGATCCCGGATGTCGTTCCTTGCACCTCGCCTCGAATTTGTCATGAATGATGGAAACAGAGGCGGCTTCCCAACAGCGGCAGCTACTTTTCCAAGGATCTTCCTCCCTCTCCTGGTGGTTTTTTGTTTCTTGTATGGAATGATGGGCCTCATTGTCCAGGCTTCGTCTCATAAGAAAGGAATCGAAGTTAGGAAGCTTTATGCATGATCGATGCGATAAAATTGTCAATGGTGTCTCTCGAGCCTGAACGCACCCTGGCTTTTACCTCCACCGGTCTATTGATTTCGCCAAATCCTCACAGGAGATCATACATTCTGCCCTCAGCTCATATTAAAAAAGAGAGCCGCCATGCGTTGGAGCGTTAGAATGCGCGTGTGCGGTCGACGGGCTCGTGCATGTGATAATTAAACAATTTTATTTAGGAAGTTCGGACTTCCGTTGCAGCCGTTGGCGATGGGTAGCATCGTCCATATCGATGCAGGCATGATCAAATAGGCATACCAAGGTAAGATCTTTCTCTCTAGAGGTAGAAATGAGAAAAATTCATGCCGGAAACTTTGAAATGTAGCTTAGGACCACTGCTGCTTTGGACACAGCCACTATCTCCATCCCTATTATAGCATTTGGCCGCTAGTAGTAGTCGTTTGGCGTTTGTTTCTTGCGATCCAACATGTAAATAGCAAACGACATGTGCCTGTTTATTGATTGAATCAAGTCATATCATGTAGAGCTACTTAATCTAGAAGGAGTTCTCTAGTATTCTGTGATCATTCGTCATGTCAAGTGTTAGAATGCCTTGAAAAACTCATCCCAATCGTACTTCTTTCGGCGCGTCTTTATATCTCGATCAGCGCGTCGGCGCTCTCGAATGCTATTATCGATACTGGAGTCATCGTCTGATGAGTTTATGACAATCTGGCAACCTATGACATGCGACATGCAGTCGAAGCCTCGGTCAATGAGTTTGTCACCACAACCAGCAGCTGTGCATGACTCTGGTAAGTGATGGCGGCCTTTCATTTTCTTCTTCTTATGCTTCTTCTTAATTTTTTTTCTGCGGGTGACGCTGTCGGGGGTAAGTCATCCTGCATGTGGTAGCGATACTTTGAACTTCCGGGATGCTCTTCCCGTTCTGATAGCTCACTGTCTTGTGTTGAGGATCGATGGTCATCCATAGGATCTCGCGACTCTTCATCCTGATGTTCAGAACCCTTCGGACTGCGATAAAGTTGGGATCGCGGCGCTTTGTTTGGGCTGAGTGAACGAAAGTGGGATTTTGTACTCTCCCCCCGAGATATAGCACGAAAAGCGGCTTTTGGTTGTGTCGGGCTAACAGCTCGCTGCGCTACACCCCCCAACGTTGCCGACCGTCCCCGGGCAGATGTCGCCGGCGTAGTAGCTGCTGCGGCCTTTGATCTGAACACACCTTTAACGGATTGGCGGCTTATACTAGGTTTCCACCCTTTCGTAGACTTTGCCGTCGATTTAGTGGATCTCGTAGGTCTTGATGTTTTGGTGGAGAGTTTCGACGACTCCGGCCCTATAGCAGGAATAGCAGGAATAGCAGGATCATATTCCTCGGCCAAACTTTGGGAATCAGTCCACTCATCGATAGCAGGAGGGGACTTTGCTGAAGCCGCCTCGATCTTTGATTTCCGCTTTGTTCCAAATCTCATTTTGCTGTGGGATAGCTTTTGGTTGAAGTTTTATATGCTCGGCGGCAGGCCAGTTGTTCTAGATAAGAGAACGGCCATCAATGGCGGCCTCTCCCCATCCAGACACAATGGCAGTCGTATGATATTTAAAGCCAGTTCAAAATTGCCAAAATATATTCCCTCGCCGATGTGGCACTGTTCCTATCCGAATAATGATGTGCTTTTCCATAGCCAACCGTTGGTAGGCACCGTTGGATCGACAACATGTTTTGCATTTAGCCGAAATGGCATGTGGAATGGCTTTGGAGCATTTCCAAAGAAATTGCTCCAGCGATCGATCGCTGAATGGGGGAATTTGTTTTTGTGTCGTGGCGGGAAAAAGAAAAAGCGCGCGCCGAGCCAGGCGAAATAATGAGAACCCTACAAAAGGTTGATGGCGAGTGCCTATTGTACCCATAGTAGATCCTGTGAACGGAAGGAAGTTGGCGAAGCTACTTGTTCATTCGTGGATATCGCTTTGTTTCGCCCCCTTCCAACGCGATCTTGCTTCATAGCACGGATGGGAGCCGTTAGAGCTCATCGTTCATTGATTGATTCTCATAAACCACGATTTCACTACTCTAGCTAGAAGAAAAACAACTCCACAATGACTTCCATTACCAAAACATCCCCCGCTATCGATGATTCTATCGGAAGTGCCGCTGAAAGGCCATTGTCGAATGACGCCATCCAAACCCCAACAATGATTATGCACCGCCAACGATCTAACGAGGACGACCGCATTGCTCTGATTTCCAATTTGCCAAAAGAGGCTACTGAATTGACTCTGCGTCACTTTTTGCTTGGCGTCATGACCCGCAAGAATCTGAAACAAGTCGGATCGGAACCGCCTATTTCCATGGTTCGATTCCTCCGTCCGGCGCACGACACTGACGAGGTGACAACCACATCGCCAAGGGAGAATCACGCACCATCAGCCAACACCACGGCGTTGGTCCAGTTTGCAACGAGCAATGATTGTCATGTAGCCGTGACCATGTTGGAACAAGACGATGGTATTTCCTTTCACGGCAACAAGCTCCGCATTGAAAAGTTGACGCAAAAGCATTATGTCGATCATGCGGACCGCAATGAATCCATTCGAATTTCCATAAACAAGAGCAATGGACTGAGTCGATATAGTACCGACTATTCCAAATTGGACGCTTCGCACTTGAAGCAAGAAGTGGAACGACTCGAACAATCTCTCGCATTGGAACGAGTGGCGTTACATCAACTGCGAAATGAGCTCTCGAAAGAACATGACCGCCAAGCGACTGCCGATCAACTGCTAGCAGTAGAACAAGCTCAACGAGCCCAGTTGGAATCGCGAGTAATGAACTTGGCGAACTCGCTCGATCAGGCACGAATAGACACGGAACGCTTAGCCAGGCTTCATCTTCAGGATCAATCCGAGCTCAAGCCCCCGCCAAATGATGGCGCTGCTGGTGTTGTTGACACGTCGACGTCAATCCTGAACGACAAAGATATTGAAAACAATCCCGTGTCCAAGCGACTTTAAGCATAGTTCCATGTAGATATAAATATGAACGTATGCACACACATATCATAGCTACCTCCTATTCGTCACTCCCACCCACTGCGGCGCTCGAGGCTGCCCAATCCCAACAATACCAAAGGTACTACCCAACCTTCCCACCCAACACGTCAGAATCCGGCGCGCATGGTAATCCAACCCCATTACAACAACGGTTTGCGCTCCTTGTTTCCACATGGTCTCGACGTCGTACAGGGCCGTGGTATTGCTGGACTCCTTAGTAGCAGAACTACTACTATCTTACCACAGAGACTCGCACTGAGTTGGTTGTCATCGCCACGATGGGCCTTCTATCGCCGGTCTCATCAACAGTTGGCGAAGGCGTAAAGAGGTGCCGATTGACGCCGCGGCGCACTATCAGACGTGGTACGGAGGGTGGGGATGTGGCAGACGGTGCCGCGAGACCGTCCAGATTTTTGAGCAGCGAATGCGATTTGGACTATGATGCTTTGCTCTGTGGGACCCATACTCAAAATCATGTCATCAGTGTTATTACTACTTGATTATTCATCACAACCCTTGCGAAACAAAGTTGTCAAAGTTGACCTTCTTTGTGCTTGCGCTGAAGGCAGATCGCACACGAAGATTTACCCAGGTCACCCCCGAAGGAAGAGCCCATTCGATATTACCCGATGACGTCCATTTTTTATTGCTCGTGAAAGGGGCAGTGCCATAGGTGAATGTGCCGACTGTCACCCAATCGACATTGACATCCGACTTGTATTCGACGTAAAACTTTTCACCTGCCACCACATTCTGGGTATAAAAATAAAAGCTGACGCGGACGCTGGAATAGGCCGAAACCGGCCAATTCGAAGCAGTGTATGCGTACGAAGTGGTCTTGCCAGCGTTGAGTTCCAAACTTTTCGAACCTTGGTAAAAGAGAGTGGAGATTTTGCATTCAGTGCTGCTGGCGGCCTTGAAGATTGTAAAGCCACTTTCAAAACCGTCAGAAAACATTGGATTCCAGGCTGCCGGGGCAACGGGTGGAACGGTAGCAACTGGGGCAAGTGTAGCAACGGGAGCCGGTGACAACCCTTCCAATGCAAAGTTGTCAAAGTTGACCTTCTTTGTGCTTGTGCTGAAAGCAGATCGCACACGAAGATTCGCCCAGGTCACCCCCGAAGGAAGTGCCCATTCGATCGTGGCAAGTCGCCAGACTTTATTGATCGTCAAAGGGGCAGTGCCATAGGCGAATGTGCCCACTGTGACCCAATTGGTATCGACGTTCGATTTGTATTCGAGGTAGAACTTGTCGCCTGTCACCAAACTTTGCGTGTAATGGTAAAAGCTGGCGCGGAGACTGGTGGAGGTGGAGACGTCATAGTTCAAAGCGGTATAGCCGTATGAAGTGGTCTTGCCGGCGTTGAGTTCCATACTTTTCTTGCCTTGGTAAAAGAGAGTGGAGATTTTGCATTCGGTAGTGCTGGCGGCCTTGAAGATGGTAAAGCCACTTTCAAAACCGTCGGAAAAGATGGGCTTCCAGGTTGGTGGAGGCGTTGGCGGGGGGGTTGGCGGTGGCGTTGGTGGCGGAGTTGGTGGTGGAGTTGGCGGTGGCGTTGGAGGCGTCGGCGGAGGGCATGGGGGTCCAAACTCGCTTACGATTGGGGCACCGTGATACCCTGCGCCCACAGCAACTGTCAAGCCATCAAACGTTGCTGTGAAATTCGCGTAGCTGCCCTGAGGGGGGAGAGAAGAGACGCTACCGCAGGGAAGCCCCCATTTGTTGTCCTCAATGGTCAATCGGAACCGAGAACTGCCTTTCATCACCGTGTGGAAGGTTTGATATGGGAAATTGGTGCAGGAAGTCCCAGAAGGGCCAATGGTATTACCGTTGCACAGATCTTCTAGTTGCCAATATGTTGCCTCTGGATGGTCATCCATAGTCACAGTCATGGTAAAGTTTCCGGGGCAAGATGACCCTTGCCATGACCAGGAACATGTAAAAGAGGTACAAGTAGCCGCAAGGCAGGGATCACCATATACACCGATGCAATCGGAATCGGTGACGCACTGGCTATTGATGTATATGCGCACATCAGCAACTGGGGAGGGATTGTTGTAGATGAAATTGACTTTGATGATGAGCGCCCTGTAGTACCAAAAGGACTCGACCAAGTGTTGCTCTCCCGACAAAAGCTTCGAAAGGAGTACAGGTTCGTTGTTTCCTTGATGCAAAGTAACTGTCACTTGGTTTTGTCCCGTCAGGGGATCACTATCGAAGCCGACATGGATGGTGGGCCCACCAGGAACAGTCGGGACTATTTTCACCGTCACGTATGTCCCTGCCGTTCCGGGTTTCTGATAGTCAATAAGGTCAATCAATTGTCCACTGAAAGGTCCTTGGGTGCGGACATCCCAAGAGAGGATTGCCTCCGTTGGAGGCGTTGGCGGTGGTGTTGGTGGAGGCGTTGGTGGAGGTGTTGGCGGAGGCGTTGGTGGAGGTGTTGGCGGAGGCGTTGGCGGTGGTGTTGGTGGAGGTGTTGGTGGAGGCGTTGGCGGTGGTGTTGGCGGAGGCGTTGGCGGTGGTGTTGGCGGAGGCGTTGGCGGAGGTGTTGGTGGAGGCGTTGGCGGAGGTGTTGGTGGAGGCGTCGGCGGTGGTGTTGGTGGAGGCGTCGGCGGTGGCGTTGGTGGAGGCGATGGCGGAGAGCATGGAGTTCCAAACTCGCCAACAACTTGCGAGCCAAAATCGCCTGTTCCCACAGCAACTGGTAAGCCATCAAACGTCGCCGTGAAATTGCCTTCGATCCCAACATTGAGCCCGTCACCTTTGCCATCTGAGAATGTCAGTCGGAACCGAGATCTTCCGAGAGTTGCTGAGCGTACGAACTGTTTCCGATTGTCGGTTGTGCTTGAATAGGGGCCACCAGATAGGACTGTCGCGGTCCCGTTGCACAGATCTTGTACTTTCCACGAAGTTTGCTGTGGATAGTCATCAGTAGTCAGGTCCATAACGAAGTTTCCGGGGCATGCCGCGTGGGAGTAGGAACAGGTGCCAAAGACCCCACAGGTGCCCACAAGACAGGCGTTGCCATCTGTGCAGTTTGCATTGCTGGTGCAACCGTTGAGCGATATGTTCACATTAGCAGTTGGAGGATCGCCAGTGGTAGAAAGTGTGTTGACCTTGATAACCAGCGGGGCGCTGTACCAAAAGTTGTCCACCAAGTACTCCTGCCCAGACTGGAGCTTCGCAAGGAGCAAGGACCTATGGTCTACTGGCTGTGACGTAACCGTCACCTGGTTTTGCGCTTCCTTTGTCTCATTATTGAAGCCGGCTTGAAGATTGAAGCCAACATAGATGGCGGGTGCACCGGGGACAGGTGGGACAACTTGTACTGTCACGTACTTTCCGGTCGCACCTGTGTGCTGGTAGTCGACAATGCCAATCAGATCCACGGTGACAGGTCCTTGATTAGAGAGATCATCCAAGGAAAGGCGGCGCAAAGAGTACCACCCAAGTTGCCAACTTTTGGCCGGGTTGTAGCACATCCTAGTAGTGTCGTCAGTATAGCTGATTCCCATCAAGCCCGTCCGGTCACCGTAATCCAGCGCTTCGTAGTCACCAGCATGGTTCAGGCCCAGGTTATGCCCGATCTAGAAGAAATCAAGGTTGATTAGGAGACACCAGTGGGAAACAAGATAACGGTAAGTTGCGCATTTCTCACCTCGTGTACTTGCCCAGAAGGATGGTTGCACTTCTCATTGTTAAAGACGCTTATATGCCATGTCATATATGCTGGAATAAGAACAAGACAGACGACGGTTAGGCTCTATTGATCGATAGGAACTACTGGCTGCCAACACATTTCTGTCCACTCACCATATGCGACCCAAGTTCCGATAGTTCCAGCTGGCAAGCACAGGATAACATGATCGAAAGTGGTGCGTAAATCTCCGAGATCACTTGTCAATTGGGCAAGAACCGCCTCTCTCACAACCGAATGATCCTGATTGACAACCAGCGTGTTCGGAACAGATACTTCATAAACGCCGTCGGAGATTGACTTGCCATTGAGCGTGCCAGAATAGGGCTGGATCACAACCTCGCCATACGAGCAAGTTTCCATTCGTTCCTTCAGGTTACAGGTGTCACCGGAGGTTCCAAACCACTTGTTGCTGATTTCCGATAATGTCGAAGTTGTTGTGGCATCTTGGGCTATGACCCGAACGGCCAAAGCCTTGCGAGGCACCACCGCTGGGGCCAACTCACGACCACGTTCTTCTTTAGCATTGCCATTCCGTTTGGCCTTGTCGGCTGGCCCACCGCGTCCTCCCTCTTTCTTGAAATGCTGGGTTCCTCCCTTTGGAATTTTCAATGTGCCATCTTGGATTACTGCCCCTTCGGCTAACAAAGTAATCGCTTCATCAGCCCCATGATCCCCGGCAAAGCCTCCAAAGTCCAAACCTTCAACGTCCACTAAAGTCCGTCCAGCACTAGCCGCATCGGCACCTTGAAGTTCGCACTGCCACTTTTCCTCGGTGGTATGGTCAAGGTATTGAATGTGTACCTTGTGTAGAAAGCACTCCACAGTTTGGACCAAGCGTCGGCCACGATGATAGGTGTGCTTGCGCTTTGTTGTCCAGAGAAGGATTTAGCAGCAAACAGTTAGCGTTACTGCTATAATGAAGTAGAACCAAGAAATGAAATACAAAACAATCCTTTCAACAACTCACCGTAGCGGACTTGCTTTCAACAGGAGCCACGGCCAGCAGCAGGGCTGTTGCTAGTGAAAGCAACATCACAACACTCTTTGTTTCAAATACCAACATCTTGTTCTTGGTACCCCAGTGTAGTGGCAGCGTAGTCGTAAGGACAGAATGCAGCTTTACTTCAGTTTTGTTTTTAGAATTTGTGAGCTGATGCCAAGAAATCCAGCTACAGTAGCGCCAGGAGTCTCCTACTTCTACTAGCTACTAGAGAGGCGTATGGAAAGGCCCTGCCCACTTGCGAACTATCACCATGGACTTTGAAAGGGTTCGTATGACTTCTACTCTACCGGTAGGATCACGACCTGGATAAGAACAGGGCCAGAGGAGGTCCGACAACCAGAAGTCTACCTATCTACCTATTAGCACCACGATGCACTTCTTCCTCAACCCACAAAATAGAGGTTCGGTTTGGCTCCTCCATCTCTACTACTACATATCCCCTGTCGGATGGTGGCCCTTCGATCACCAGGTATTAAGAAGGAGGCATCCGGTCTATTTTTTAGCTCTCGCAGCAAGTACCGTCGCATGGGCGTGGGGAAAAAGCAGGGGGAGGCATAAGTTTTTTGGAACCAAGGAGTCATACAAGTAATTACACCGACGTTCGCAAAGAGGCCCTACGGGCTTTGGTAGAAACTCCTCAATGGGATGATTCGGATGAGAGGAATTTTAACAATTATTGCGAAGTCCTATTCGACGTTCATCTACCGACATGAAAAGAATAAATAAAACATCAATCTGGCCCAAAGCTCTGAACCAAATGAGATCCGATCACGATGTATGACAACAAGCATAATTGGAAAAACATCAATTGGGCCCAAAGAAATAACAAGTGGTACGCCGGTAGGTTATGTTGTCGCGGATTTGTCAATTTCGTCTAGTCGAAGAGGTCGGCAAAACACGAATTATATTGCCGCGCCCGGACACGCGCATCGCTTGTACTTGGTACCCCGCCCCCCGTCCTGTGAAGGGAGGGCAGTCAAGGCATCTTTATTGGGGGAGGGGCCCCAAAAAGCGCGGGGATCAAAAGTATGTAGGTCATCGAATAAGCAAACCTGGAGGGAGGCAAAAAAATCGATTAGGAAAATCGACGTTTTTGGACCTATCAAAAAAAGTTAACATACGATTTCCTTTAAAGCTTTCCTATGGTTACTTGGCGCCATGGCGGGTCTTTAGAGACAATATTCTATACGTCGTAGCAGTTCAGTTTGGGAGCTAGAGGCGAAGAAAGAACGTCAGTTGGGTTAACGTTGCCGTTGACTCTGGGGAATTGTAAGAGAATCGTAACCGCTCGATACCGGTCGTTCTCTTTGAGAACCCTTTGTGAAACTGTTGGTTGTTGTCGATCTCCTTTCAGCTGTGATGTGAGGTGTTGGGGCCATGAAAGGGAATGTAGCAGTGGCAAATTGCGAATAAGTGAATTATAGCAGCAACGGAAGAGGGGTCGAAATGGCAGCATTGGCTAAAGTTGTCGATGTGGTGGTTTGATAGAGCCAAAAGTCGGTTGATGTCGCGGGGGCAGCAAATTTGATGCTATGTGTCTGTCGCCATTGCCGTAGCAAAATTGCGCTTTCTGGACTGTGATGGACAGACCGTTCGGTGACTTTGATTTGATGATGGTATCATACCCTGACGATGTCTTCTTGAAAAAGTTTTACTACTACTAGTGATCCCAAGTTTCTTTTCTGCCATTTACCATCAAGTTCAGTTTATGACTAAGCTTCACGCTTGTACTGGTCTGTGTTTCCTACTTGAAGATTGAGTGGATCCGGCCTCTGTTCCAACAGTATCAAGTCGTAACATCACAGGAATCCCACCACTTTCAACTCTAGTACCTTTGCCAATTCTCGTGGCGCCAACAACGGTAACAATATTAGGTGTGGAGATCCCAGTTCATGTTGTATGCAACGAGCCGGTGACACTGAAATGGAACCAGTGGATGCTGCGGCATGCTGCTGATTTAATGTCTACCTCTTGGGGAAGGAGTGGAGCAAGCCAGCTAAGATGTTGGGAATCGTCTTCTTGTCCAGCATGGGCCCCTTCATTTCTACAAGTCCGATCGCCCCGAATATTCGCACATCGTGAACCACTGGTGGCTCTCGACACGGTTCCACTTCAGTGACGAGTTGTTTTCAATGTTCTTGACCATTTCGGCTAGAGGATATGATTGTAGGGCAGCCAACAAGCTGACAGCACAAGCCAAAGGATTCCCCATAAAAGTTGGGCCATGCATCCATACGTCTGCTGATCCTAGTACAAAGACTTGGGCATTCCTTTCATTGGTGAAAACTGCGGCATAACTCATAAAGCCTCCCGACAGTGCTTTTTCTGTACACATAATGTCGGGTACAACATCAGCATGTTCCACCGCAAGCATTTCCCCGTCCTACCAAACCCAGTTGCAATCTCATCGCAAATCTACAAAACGTCATAGTCGTCACGTAGCTGTCGGACAAATAGACACCTTTTTCTAGGCTGCAAACTCAACACGTAGGCGATGGAGCAATTCTTCATTGCTGAGTGCTGCTGTTGTGATATCGATAAATAGCCGTCGGTGTCGTTGCTTCTTTTACGTCGTCGTCAAAGTTGTTGGTTGGCTTGCCAAATGGCTTGTGATGGCGGTTTGACGTTGTGGAGATGATCTGGAAGGACTGTACCACTTTGGGTCACACTCTTGAAATGGCGTTTGAACAATAGTAAATTGAACAATGGCGGGGCATGTAGCATCCGTGATATTGGGACCACGACAACAGTCAAAGAGATGCGGATTCATCTGCAGCAATTCTCGGACGCCAGAAGATATGGAAAAAATGATCGATATGGAGTAAAACTCCATACGTTGCGTTTTTTGACTTTGTCGTGCAGTTTGCGTAAATCTTTTTCCAAGGTCTGATCAAGTGGCACTACCTCCGTCAACTGCCCGGTTCTCGAGCTTTGGTGGCATAAGCGTAAGTCAAATTCGCTGGCAAAACTTGCCTAAACATTCAAGAGAAAGAATACGTCCAGAGAGACTGAGGCTCCGTCGGATTGCCATTGCAGAAGGCGGCACCGGAAGGATAAATTGTTGAACTTGATGTTGACGTCGTGGGCTTACTATCTTCCGTATTGACCCCAACGGCACCTGAGGTTATTTGGGCATTGTCATCTGCTCCTCCCATTCGACCGCGGCAGGTCGCCATACTTTATTGCTCGTCAAAAAGGGGTAGTACCATAGGTGAAATTGGCCATTGTTGCCAAATCGTTGACATTCGACTTGTATTGGACGTAAAACTTTTCACCTGTCACCAAACTTTGGGTGTAATCAACGAAGCAGAATATCACGAGGCATATGTCGATTATGCGTACCGCAATGAATCCATTCGAATTTCCATAAACAAGCGCAATGGACTGAGTCGATATATTACCGAATATTCGAAATTGGACGCTTCGCACTTGAAACAAGAAGTGGAACGTTTCGAACAATCGCTCGCATTGGAAAGAAAGGCGTTGCATCAACTGCGAAATGAGCTCTCGAAAGAACATGACCGCCAAGCGACTGCCGATCAACTGCTAGCAGTAGAACAAGCTCAACGAGCCCAGTTGGAATCGCGAGTAATGAACTTGGCGAACTCGCTCGATCAGGCACGAATAGACACGGAACGCTTAGCCAGGCTTCATCTTCAGGATCAATCCGAGCTCAAGCCCCCGCCAAATGATGGCGCTGCTGGTGTTGTTGACACGTCGACGTCAATCCTGAACGACAAAGATATTGAAAACAATCCAATGTCCAAGCGACTTTAAGCATAGTTCCATGTAGATATAAATATGAACGTATGCACACACATATCATAGCTACCTCCTATTCGTCACTCCCACCAGGCTCAGCACCCACTGCGGCGCTCGAAGCTGCCCTATCCCAACAATACCAAAGGTACTACCCAACACGTTGTGATGCCGTCACCTGTCATTGGCGCACCTCTGCTGACGTATGCTTCCACTGACGCATGTCCTCCCTCATTAGTTCACCGGCATGGTGCCCTCCTGCCTCGTAGCCCTCATAATACTTGATAGTTGATTGTCTCTCACGCGTAGTTCACGTCAGACTCCGGCGCGCATGGTAATCCAACCCCATTACAACAACGGTTTGCGCTCCTTGTTTCCACATGGTCTCGACGTCGTACAGGGCCGTGGTATTGCTGGACTCCTTAGTAGCAGAACTACTACTATCTTACCACAGAGACTCGCACTGAGTAGGTTGTCATCGCCACGATGGGCCTTCTATCGCCGGTCTCATCAACAGTTGGCGAAGGCGTAAAGAGGTGCCGATTGACGCCGCGGCGCACTATCAGACGTGGTACGGAGGGTGGGGATGTGGCAGACGGTGCCGCGAGACCGTCCAGATTTTTGAGGAGCGAATGTGATTTGGACTATGATGCTTTGCTCTGTGGGACCCATACTCAAAATCATGTCATCAGTGTTATTACTACTTGATTATTCATCACAACCCTTGCGAAACAAAGTTGTCAAAGTTGACCTTCTTTGTGCTTGCGCTGAAAGCAGATCGCACACGAAGATTCACCCAGGTCACCCCCGAAGGAAGAGCCCATTCGATATTACCCGATGACGTCCATTTTTTATTGCTCGTCAAAGGGGCAGTGCCATAGGTGAATGTGCCCACTGTCACCCAATCGACATTCACATCCGACTTGTATTCGACGTAAAACTTTTCACCTGCCACCACATTCTGGGTATAAAAATAAAAGCTGACGCGGACGCTGGAATAGGCCGAAACCGGCCAATTCGAAGCAGTGTATGCGTACGAAGTGGTCTTGCCAGCGTTGAGTTCCAAACTTTTCGAACCTTGGTAAAAGAGAGTGGAGATTTTGCATTCAGTGCTGCTGGCGGCCTTGAAGATTGTAAAGCCACTTTCAAAACCGTCAGAAAACATTGGATTCCAGGCTGCCGGGGCAACAGGTGGAACGGTAGCAACTGGGGCAAGTGTAGCAACGGGAGCCGGTGACAACCCTTCCAATGCAAAGTTGTCAAAGTTGACCTTCTTTGTGCTTGTGCTGAAAACAGATCGCACACGAAGATTCGCCCAGGTCACCCCCGAAGGAAGTGCCCATTCGATCGTGGCAAGTCGCCAGACTTTATTGCTCGTCAAAGGGGCAGTTCCATAGGTGAATGTGCCCACTGTGACCCAATTGGTATCGACGTTCGATTTGTATTCGAGGTAGAACTTGTCGCCTGTCACCAAACTTTGCGTGTAATGGTAAAAGCTGGCGCGGAGACTGGTGGAGGTAGAGACGTCATAGTTCAAAGCGGTATAGCCGTACGAAGTGGTCTTGCCGGCGTTGAGTTCCATACTTTTCTTGCCTTGGTAAAAGAGAGTGGAGATTTTGCATTCGGTAGTGCTGGCGGCCTTGAAGATGGTAAAGCCACTTTCAAAACCGTCGGAAAAGATGGGCTTCCAGGTTGCCGGGAGTGTTGGTGGAGGCGTTGGCGGTGGTGTTGGTGGCGGAGTTGGTGTTGGTGTTGGCGGAGGCGTTGGCGGAGGCGTTGGCGGTGGTGTTGGCGGAGGCGTTGGCGGTAATGTTGGTGGAGGCGTCGGCGGTGGTGTTGGTGGAGGCGTTGATGGTGGTGTTGGTGGAGGCGTTGGCGGTGGTGTTGGCGGAGGTGTTGGTGGAGGCGTCGGCGGTGGTGTTGGTGGAGGCGTCGGCGGTGGCGTTGGTGGAGGCGGCGGCGGAGAGCATGGATTCCAAACTCGCCAACAACTTGCGAGCCAAAATCGCCTGTTCCCACAGCAACTGGTAAGCCATCAAACGTCGCCCTGAAATTGCCTTCGATCCCAACATTGAGCCCGTCACCATTGCCATCTGAGAATGTCAGTCGGAACCGAGATCCTCCAAGAGGTGCTGAGCGTACGAACTGTTTCCGATTGTCGGTTGTGCTTGAATAGGGGCCACCAGATAGGACTGTCGCGGTCCCGTTGCACAGATCTTGTACTTTCCACGAAGTTTGCTGTGGATAGTCATCAGTAGTCAGGTCCATAACGAAGTTTCCGGGGCATGCCGCGTGGGAGTAGGAACAGGTGCCAAAGGCCCCACAGGTGCCCACAAGACAGGCGTTGCCATCTGTGCAGTTTGCATTGCTGGTGCAACCGTTGAGCGATATTTTCACATTAGCAGTTGGAGGATCGCCAGTGGTAGAAAGTGTGTTGACCTTGATAACCAGCGGGGCGCTGTACCAAAAGTTGTCCACCAAGTACTCCTGCCCAGACTGGAGCTTCGCAAGGAGCAAAGACCTATGGTCTACTGGCTGTGACGTAACCGTCACCTGGTTTTGCGCTTCCTTTGTCTCATTATTGAAGCCGGCTTGAAGATTGAAGCCAACATAGATGGCGGCTGCACCGGGGACAGGTGGGACAACTTGTACTGTCACGTACTTTCCGGTCGCACCTGTGTGCTGGTAGTCGACAATGCCAATCAGATCCACGGTGACAGGTCCTTGATTAGAGAGATCCAAAGAAAGACGCCGCGAAGAGTACCACCCAAGTTGCCAACTCTTGGCTGGGTTGTAGCACATCCTAGTGGTATCTTCAACATAGCTGATTCCCATCAAGCCAGTCTGATCACCGTAATCAAGCGCTCCTGCGTCACCAGCATGGTTCAGGCCCAGGTTATGCCCGATCTAGAAGAAATCAAGGTTGATTAGGAGACACCAGTGGGAAACAAGATAACGGTAACTTGCGCATTTCTCACCTCATGTACTTGCCCAGAAGGATGGTTGCACTTCTCATTGTTAAAGACGCTTATATGCCATGTCATATATGCTGGAATAAGAACAAGACCGACGACGGTTAGGCTCTATATTGATCGATAGGAACTACTGGCTGCCAACAACTTTCTGTCCACTCACCATATGCGACCCAAGTTCCGATAGTTCCAGCTGGCAAGCACAGGATAACATGATCGAAAGTGTTGCGTAAATCTCCGAGATCACTTGTCAATTGGGCAAGAACGGCGTCTCTCACAACCGAATTATCCTGATTGACAACAATCGTGTTCGGAACAGATACTTCATAAACGCCGTTGGAGATTGACTTGCCATTGAGCGTGCCAGAATAGGGCTGGATCACAACCTCGCCATACGAGCAAGTTTCCATTCGTTCCTTCAGGTTACAGGTGTCACCGGAGGTTCCAAACCACTTGTTGCTGATTTCCGATAATGTGGAAGTTGTTGTGGCATCATTGGCTATGACCCGAACGGCCAAAGCCTTGCGAGGCACCACCGCTGGGGCCAACTCACGACCACGTTTTTCTTTAGCATTGCCATTCCTTTTGGCCTTGTCGGCTGGCCCACCGCGTCCTCCCTCTTTCTTGAAATGCTGGGTTCCTCCCTTTGGAATTTTCAATGTGCCATCTTGGATTACCGCCCCTTCGGCTAACAAAGTAATCGCTTCATCAGCCCCATAATCCCCGGCAAAGCCTCCAAAGTCCAAACCTTCAACGTCCACCAAAGTCCGCCCAGCACTAGCGGCATCGGCACCTTGGAGTTCGCACTGCCACTTTTCCTCAGTGGTATGGTCAAGGTATTGAATGTGTACCTTGTGCAGAAAGCACTCCACTGTTTGGGCCAAGCGTCGGCCACGATGATAGGTGTGCTTGCGCTTCGTTGTCCAGAGAAGGATTAAGCAAACAGTTAGCTTTACTGCTGGCGACATGAAGAACCAAGAAGTGAAATACAAAACAATCTTTTGAACTCACCGTAACGGAGTTGCTTTCAACAGGAGCCACGGCCAGCAGGGCTGCTGCTAGTGACAACAACACAATACTCTTTGTTTCAAATACCAACATCTTGTTCTTGGTACCCCAGTGTAATGGCAACGTAGTCGTAAGGACAGAATGCAGCTTTACTTCAGTTTTGTTTTTAGAATTTGTGAGCTGATGCCAAGAAATCCAGCTACAGTTGCGCCAGGAGTCATTCTGGACTACTCTGAAAGTACTAGAAGGACTACTCTAGTAGGATCACGGCCTGCTGGGGAGAAGAACAGGACCAAAGGAGGTCCGGATTCCCACTTCAGTACAAGAAGTATCTACTGGTATTAGCACGATGCCGCAGTTCCCTCCACAAAAGAGGAGGTTCGGTTTGGCTCCTCCATCCTCTAACAAATCCCCTCGGAGGGTGGCCCTTCGATCACCAGCAGGCACCGTCGAAAGGCCGTGGGGAAAACGGTAGGGGGAGGCATAAGTCTAGGAAACAAGGAGTAAAAGTGTTTTGTTCCATGTGCGCCGACGTTAGCAAAGACGCCCAAACGGGCTTTGGTAGAAAATACTGAGCTTTCACCAATAATTCACAAATGATAAGCCGTCCGATGTGCCGGTCATTAACCGACATAACCTGCTGGAGAAGAACAGGACCAAAGGAGGTCCAGATTCCCACGTCAGGTACCCGAGAATGGAGACAAAGCGACCTCTATTGTGGCGCTATTCAAAGAGGCCTAACGTCTTTCATGGTTACTCAGTGGGATTAGGGGCCTAAGTACCACTCACCTTTAACTAGTAAAGGCATATGGGGCGCCATCATCACAAAGTATGACGCGCTTTTCTATTAAAACATGAACAGGTTTAATGCGCCCTCTGTCAAACTTTGACCAACAGGCGGCTTCGTCGTCGCGTCGCGGACTAGTCGAAGAAGTCTTTTCCCCTTTCGAGTTGCGATGATGAGAGCCCCCCTTCACTCATATCCCTCCCCTTTTTCAATGCTCGTCGTCAAGCCATCCGCCACCCATATCGTTTTGTATGTGCTTACCTCTCTTCTGATGCCATCACTCCTTTGATGCGTTTGCACTTGATGAAGCGGAAGAATACAATACTTGGAGGACTGTGATTCCCTTCGTCAAGGCGAAAAGAGTTGTTCGTTGTACCAAGAAATCTCAAATGAAATCTAGCGGCGGACATGCTACAACGAGACATTGATTTCGCCGGACGCCGGCCGCTGGAAATGAAAGGCTCGCAAAAGTTGTAGCCACACGGCGGATTCACGGCGACTTTGGACGGGTGCGCTGGTGGAACGGGGCGTTGGCTATGGCTTGGGTGACTTTGTTTCCTTCGCTCTCGGTCTATGGTAAGGGTTTGTCACGGACAGCCTGTGGCTGGATGCCGCGTCTTCTGTTTGTTTCTGTGAATGAGAGCGATGCCCAGACTCAATAAACATTGTCTGTTACTACTAAACTGGATTATTCGTTACAACCTTTCCAACGCGAAATTGTCAAAGTTGACCTTCTTTTTATTCGTGCTGAAGGCAGACCGCACACGAAGACTCACCCAGCTCTCGGAACCACGGGACCATTCGACCGCTGCAGGTCGCCATACTTTATTGCTCGTCAAAGGAGCAGTGCCATAGGTGAATGTGGCCACTGTAGCCCAATTGGCGTTGATGTTCGATTTGTATTCGACGTAGAACTTGTCACCTGACACCAAACTTTGGGTGTAATAAACGAAGCTGACACGAAGACTGGTGGAGGTAGAGACGTCATAGTTCCCAAAGGTATAGGCATTCGAAGTGGTCTTGCCGGCGTTGAGCTCCAAACTCTTGGTGCTTCCGTAGCCAATAGATGCAATTTTGCATTCCGTGCTGCTGGCGCACTTGAACGCGGTGACAGTGTTTTGGAAATCGTCGAAAAATGCTAACTGCCCGCATGGAATTCCGAACTCTCCTGAGATTTGGAAACCGAAATCTCCTTCGCCAACCGCAACTGGCAAGCCATCAAGAGTTGCCTTGAACGATCCGTTGGGTGAACCGCCAAGGCCGTCACCATAGCTATCCAAAAAGGTCACCTTATACCACGACTTGCCAAGAGTTTTCGAGTTCGTATACCGCTTTGATTTGCTAACATAGGCTCCTCCAGATTGGACAACAGCTCCTCCATTGCACATGTCTTGGACTTTCCAAGACGTTTCTTCAGGCCAGTTGTCGGTAGTCAAGTCCATGACAAAGGTTCCGGGGCATGCCGCGTGGGAATACGAACAGGTACCATAAGTGCCACAAGTACCCACAAGACAGGCGTTGCCATCTTTGCAGTCTGCATTGCTGGTGCAACCGTTAAGTGATATCTTCACATTGGCCGTTGAAGGACTTCCCGCGGTAGAAAGCGTGTTGACCTTGATAACCAGCGGGGCGCTGTACCAAAAGTTGTTGAGAGTGAACTGTCCGCCAGACGAAAGCTTCGCACGGAGCGATGAGTATCCATTCCCTGGCTGCGATGTCACCGTTACCTGGTTTTGGCCTTCTTGGGTATCGCTATTGAAGCCGGCGTCGAGATTAAAGCCAACAAAGATGGGGATTGCACCGGGAATAGGTGGGACTACTTGGACTGTCACGTATTTCCCGTCAGCTCCGGCATTCTGGTAGTCGACAATACCAATCAGATCCCCAGTAAAAGGTCCTTGATTGGCGAGATCCAAGGAAAGGCTACGCGAAGGGTACCACCCAAGTTGCCAGCTTTTGGCCGAGTTCATTTTGTGTAGTCATTATAGAGCAGAAAACGACGTTTTGCGCTCTGTCCTGATGGATGATTGCCGCGCCGCCATCGTGGTCATCGTCCCCCATTCGCCCAATGGTCGTTTTCAAACAATAGACGACGACTACGTAGAAGTACAATGATGGTCATCCTCTCAAAGGACAACGGGTGCAGTATTGCTGGTCTCCTTAATAGCAGAGAGACCCATGTCAGGGTGTATCCTACCGGTAGCTCATTGTGGCGTCATCGTGCCGATGCCAAAGATGCGTTTCGATCCAGGCCACGTGGAGGTACCAGGTACGGATGGGAACGTACGTGCGACGGGCGGACGGCGGCACGCACCACCGAAAAAGATACGCTTCGATGACAAAATGAGAAGATGGAAGACAAAGATAGATGTGATGGTGGTTGAGAAGCTAATGCTCGTCCGCACTTTTGTTTTGACTATGCTGTGGTACTACTAGTTTATTCATGAAAGCGCTTCAAAGACAAAGTTGTCAAAGTTGACCTTCTTTGTGCTTGTGCTGAAAGCGGAACGAACACGAAGATTCACCCAGGTCACCCCCGAAGGACGAGCCCATGTTATAGCACCAGACGACCGCCATACTTTATTGCTCGTCAAAGGGGCAGTTCCATAGGTGAATGTGCCCACTGTGACCCAATTGGCGTTGGTGTTCGTCTTGTATTCGAGGTAGAACTTGTCGCCTGTCACCAAACTTTGCGTGTAATGGAAAAAGCTGGCGCGGAGCTGGCTGGAGGTAGAGACGTCATAGTTCAAAGCGGTATAGCCGTACGAAGTGGTCTTGCCGGCGTTGAGTTCCATACTTTTCTTGCCTTGGTAAAAGAGAGTGGAGATTTTGCATTCGGTAGTGCTGGCGGCCTTGAAGATGGTAAAGCCACTTTCAAAACCGTCGGAAAAGATGGGCTTCCAGGTTGCCGGGAGTGTTGGTGGAGGCGTTGGCGGAGGCGTTGGCGGGGGGGTTGGCGGTGGCGTTGGCGGTGGCGTTGGTGGCGGAGTTGGCGGCGGAGTTGGCGGTGGTGTTGGTGGCGGAGTTGGTGGTGGTGTTGGTGGCGGAGTTGGTGGTGGTGTTGGTGGCGGAGTAGGCGGAGGGCATGGAGGTCCAAACTCGTTTACGATTTGGGTGCCGTAATATCCTGCGCCCACAGCAACTGGGAAGCCTTCATAAGTTGCTTTGAAATTTGCGTAGTTGCCATTAGGGAGAGGATCCAAGCCATCCCAGTCGACTTCGCCAACGGTCAGTCGAAACCGAGAAGCGCCAAGATTTTTCGTGTCGAAGGTCTCATAAGGGAAACTCGTGTTGGAACTCCCACTAAAGACAATGGCATTCCCATCGCACAGATCTTCTACTTGCCAAGCAGTGTGCTGTGGATGGTCATCAGTAGTCACAGTCATGGTAAAGATTCCGGGGCAAGACGACCCTTGCCACGACCAGGAACAGGTGAAAAAGGGGCCAGGGGTGTTACAAGTAGACGCAATACAGCCTTCCCCATATTGACCGATGCAACCTGCATCGGTGTTGCAAAAGTGTCTAAGGTATACGCCCACATGAGCACTTGGAGGATTGAATTCATGTTTGTAGTCGATGTAAGGTACGTCGATAACGAGCGTCATGTGGTCCCAAAGGTCCCAAGAGGACTCCACGTAGTACGTCTCGTTCATCGAAAGCTTCGCAAGGAGTTCAGGTTCGTTGTTTCCTTGCTTCGATGTAACTGTCACATAGTTTTGTTCACTATCGAAGCCAACATCGATGACGGCCGCACCAGGAACAGTTGGGACTACTCTCAACGTCACCCATCTCCATCCGGCTGTCTGATTGACGTCATTAATGTCAATCAGTGTTCGCAATGTACGTCCTTGGTTGCGGACATCCCAGGTAAGGATTGCCTCCGGTGGCACTATCACCGGGGGCAAAGTTGCAATGGGCGCCGGGGCTGGAGTAACTGGAGCGGGCGTGACAGGAGCTGGAGTGACTGGAGCCGGCGTGACAGGAGCTGGAGTGACTGGAGCCGGCGTGACAGGAGCTGGAGTGACTGGAGCGGGCGTGACGGGAGCTGGAGTTACAGGAGCGGGCGTGACAGGAGCTGGAGTGACTGGAGCCGGTGTGACGGGAGCTGGAGTTACACCAGGAGCGGGCGTGACGGGAGCTGGAGTTACAGGAGCGGGCGTGACGGGAGCTGGAGTTACAGGAGCGGGCGTGACAGGAGCTGGAGTGACTGGAGCCGGCGTGACGGGAGCTGGAGTTACAGGAGCGGGCGTAACAGGGGCGGGAGTAACTGGAGCTGGAGTGACTGGAGCCGGGGTGACTGGAGCCGGAGTTACAGGAGCGGGCGTAACAGGGGCGGGAGTAACTGGAGCTGGAGTGACTGGAGCCGGGGTGACTGGAGCCGGAGTGACTGGAGCCGGAGTAGGAGGTGCTGGAGTGGAACACGGAGTTCCAAACTCGCCAACGACTTGGGAGCCAAAATCTCCTGTTCCCACAGCAACTGGTAAGCCATCAAACGTCGCCCTGAAATTGCCGTCGATTCCAACCGCCAGACCGTCACCATTGCTATCTGAAAAGGTCAGTTGGAACCGAGATTTTCCAAGAGTTGCTGAGCGTACGAACTGAGTCCGTTTGTCGGTGGTGCTTGAATAGGGGCCACCAGATAGGACTGTCGCGGTCCCGTTGCACAGATCTTGTACTTTCCACGAAGTTTGCTGTGGATAGTCATCAGTAGTCAGGTCCATAACGAAGTTTCCGGGGCATGCCGCGTGGGAGTAGGAACAGGTGCCAAAGACCCCACAGGTGCCCACAAGACAGGCGTTGCCATCTGTGCAGTTTGCATTGCTGGTGCAACCGTTGAGCGATATGTTCACATTAGCAGTTGGAGGATCGCCAGTGGTAGAAAGTGTGTTGACCTTGATAACCAGCGGGGCGCTGTACCAAAAGTTGTTCACAGTATGCTGCTGCCCCGACGAAAGTTTCGCAAGGAGCAGGGACTTATGGTCTACCGGCTGTGACGTAACCGTCACCTGGTTCTGCGCTTCCTTTGTCTCATTATTGAAGCCGGCTTGAAGATTGAAGCCGACATAGATGGCGGCTGCACCGGGGACAGGTGGGACTACTTGGACTGTCACGTACTTTCCGGTCGCTCCGGTGTGCTGGTAGTCAACGATGCCAATCAGATCCCCGGTGAAAGGTCCTTGACTGGCGAGATTCAAAGAAAGACGCCGCGAAGAGTACCACCCAAGTTGCCAACTCTTGGCTGGGTTGTAGCACATCCTAGTGGTATCTTCAACATAGCTGATTCCCATCAAGCCAGTCTGATCACCGTAATCAAGCGCTCCTGCGTCACCAGCATGATTCAGGCCCAGGTTATGGCCGATCTAGAAGCCACAAAGGTTGAGTCGACAGCAGCAGGAAACAAGAGAACTGGACTACGCCTACATTTACGTTTCTCACCTCGTGTAATTGGCCGGACGGATAGTTGCACTTCTCGTTGTTGAAGACGCTTATATGCCATGTCATATATCCTGGAATAGGAAGAGCAACGCACGGTAAGGCCCTCTATTGATCCACACGAGCTACTGTCTGCCAACAACTTTCTGTCCACTTACCATATGCAACCCAAGTTCCGATAGTTCCAGCTGGCAAGCACAGGATAACGTGATCGAAAGTGTTGCGCAAATTCCCGAGATCACTTGTCAATTGGGCAAGAACGGCCTCTCTAACAACCGAATTATCTTGATTGACAACAAGCGTGTTCGGAACAGATACTTCATAAACGCCGTTGGAGATTGACTTGCCATTGAGCGTGCCAGAATAGGGCTGGATCACAACCTCGCCATACGAGCAAGTTTCCATTCGTTCCTTCAGGTTACAGGTGTCACCGGAAGTTCCAAACCACTTGTCGCTGATTTCCGATAATGTCGAAGTTGTTGTGGCATCTTGGGCTTTGACCCGAACGGCCAAAGCCTTGCGTGGCACCACCGCTGGGGCCAACTCACGACCACGTTCTTCTTTAGCATTGCCATTCCTTTTGGCCTTGTCGGCTGGCCCACCGCGTCCTCCCTCTTTCTTGAAATGCTGGGTTCCTCCCTTTGGAATTTTCAATGTGCCATCTTGGATTACCGCCCCTTCGGCTAACAAAGTAATCGCTTCATCAGCCCCATGATCCCCGGCAAAGCCTCCAAAGTCCAAACCTTCAACGTCCACCAAAGTCCGCCCAGCCCTAGCCGCATCGGCACCTTGGAGTTCGCACTGCCACTTTTCCTCAGTGGTATGGTCAAGGTATTGAATGTGTACCTTGTGCAGAAAGCACTCCACTGTTTGGACCAAGCGTCGGCCACGATGATAGGTGACCTCGCGCTTCATTGTATAGAGAAAGATAAGCAAACAGTTAGCTTTACTGCTGGCGACATGAAGAACCAAGAAGTGAAATACAAAACAATCTTTTGAACTCACCGTAACGGACTTGCTTTCAACAGCCACGGCCAGCAGGGCTGCTAGTGCTGACAGTAACAAAATACTCTTTGTTCCAAATACCAACATCATTATGTTGCTCTTGTTGCCCCAGTGTAGTGGCGTCGTAAGAGCAATTTGTGAGCCTCATGCCAAGAAAACCACCAGCAGTTATTCTTCAGGGTATGAAAAGGCCCTGCCCTCGCGAACCATCACCATGGACTCTGTGCTCTCTAGTAGTAGTACTATCGTACGACTCTACTACGACCCGCTGGAGAAGAACAGGACCAAAGGAGGTCCAGATTCCCACTTCATTCAGGACATCTACCGTACTGTAGTATCTCCAGCACGATGCCGTTCCCTATAATACGAATCATCGGCGCACATTGAACAAAGAAGTACACTAACCCTTGTTTCCTAATAAAACCTATGCCTACCGCTACAACAAGTTTGTCGGAAGGGCCTTTTCTCTCTCCCTCGAGAGAACTTGTTAAAAAAGGTAGACGGATGCCTTCTCCGGTCGTGCCTGGTGTTGAAAGGCCACATCCGAAAGCGCCGCCGTACCATTTCTCTTGCGCTCAGAGAACGGAGCCAAAGCGATCTCCATCGTGGAGCAATTCAAAGAGGCCCTAAGGGTTTTGGGAGAAAATACGGAACGTCTTTCGTGTTCCTCGATCTTCCTCAATGGTACTATGATAAAGAGAGCCTCGATAGGGATTACGGGCTTAAGTAATAGTTACACTTGAATGCCAAAAGATAAAAAAATTACGGATGCAGTCCGAATTTTCACGGACTACCAAATGAGGCATATGATTCATCACTATGTATGGTGCGCTTTTTATTAAAAACATGAACAGTTTTAATGCGCCCTCTGTCGAACGTTGTTTCGGAGCGGTTTCGTCGTCGCGTCGCGGAATATGCAAGTCGAAGAAGTCTATTTCTCCTTTGAGTTTGGCTGATGAGCCCCCCTTCACTAACATATCGATCCCCCACCCCTTTTTTCACCGACTGTTCCGTCGTCCAGCCATCGCGCACGTTTTGGGTATGACCTCTCTTCTGTTGCAATCATTCATTTGATGCGTTTGCAATTGATGCAAGAGGAAGAACACAATGCTTGGAGGACTGTGATTCCCTCCTTAAAGGCGAAAAGACTTGTTCGTCGTACGAAAAGATCACCAATGAAAGCTAGCGGCGGACATGCTAGAACGTCCGAGGATAGTGATTCCGTGGGACGCCGGCCGCTGGAAATGAAAGGCTCGCAAAAGTTGTAGCCACATGGCGGATTCACGATGACTTTGAACGGGTGCGATTGTGGGACGGGGCGTTGGCTATGGCTTGGGTGGCTTTGTTTCCTTCGCTCTCGGTCTATGGTAAGGGTTTGTCACGGACAGCCTGTGGCTGGATGCCGCGTCTTCTGTTTGTTTCTGTGAATGAGAGCGATGCCCAGACTCAATAAACATTGTCTGTTACTACTAAACTGGATTATTCATTACAACCTTTCCAACGCGAAATTGTCAAAGTTGACCTTCTTTTTATTCGTGCTGAAGGCAGACCGCACACGAAGATCCACCCAGCTCTCGGAACCACGGGACCATTCGACCGCGGCAGGTCGCCATACTTTATTGCTCGTCAAAGGAGCAGTGCCATAGGTGAATGTGGCCACTGTAGCCCAATTGGCGTTGATGTTCGATTGTATTCGACGTAGAACTTGTCACCTGACACCAAACTTTGGGTGTAATAAACGAAGCTGACACGAAGACTGGTGGAGGTAGAGACGTCATAGTTCCCAAAGGTATAGGCATTCGAAGTGGTCTTGCCGGCGTTGAGCTCCAAACTCTTGGTGCTTCCGTAGCCAATAGATGCAATTTTGCATTCCGTGCTGCTGGCGCACTTGAACGCGGTGACAGTGTTTTGGAAATCGTCGAAAAATGCTAACTGCCCGCATGGAATTCCGAACTCTCCTGAGATTTGGAAACCGAAATCTCCTTCGCCAACCGCAACTGGCAAGCCATCAAGAGTTGCCTTGAACGATCCGTTGGGTGAACCGCCAAGGCCGTCACCATAGCTATCCAAAAAGGCCACCTTATACCACGACTTGCCAAGAGTTTTCGAGTTCGTATACCGCTTTGATTTGCTAACATAGGCTCCTCCAGATTGGACGACAGCTCCTCCATTGCACATGTCTTGGACTTTCCAAGACGTTTCTTCAGGCCAGTCGTCGGTAGTCAAGTCCATGACAAAGGTTCCGGGGCATGCCGCGTGGGAATACGAACAGGTACCGTAAGTGCCACAAGTACCCACAAGACAGGCGTTGCCATCTTTGCAGTCTGCATTGCTGGTGCAACCGTTAAGTGACATCTTCACATTGGCCGTTGAAGGACTTCCCGCGGTAGAAAGCGTGTTGACCCCGATAACCAGCGGGGCGCTGTACCAAAAGTTGTTGAGAGTGAACTGTCCGCCAGACGAAAGCTTCGCACGGAGCGATGAGTATCCATTCCCTGGCTGCGATGTCACCGTTACCTGGTTTTGGCCTTCTTGGGTATCTATGTTGAAGCCGGCGTCGAGATTAAAGCCAACAAAGATGGGGATTGCACCGGGAATAGGTGGGACTACTTGGACTGTCACGTATTTCCCGTCAGCTCCGGCATTCTGGTAGTCGACAATACCAATCAGATCCCCAGTAAAAGGTCCTTGATTGGCGAGATCCAAGGAAAGGCTACGCGAAGGGTACCACCCAAGTTGCCAGCTTTTGGCCGGGTTGTAGCACATGCTAGTTGTATCCGCTGAATAGCTGTAACCCATCAAGCCGGTCTGATCAGCATATTCGACGCCTCCTTCATTAGCATGATTCAAGCCCAGGTTATGTCCGATCTAGAAGAAACAATGGTCATTGAGACAGCAGAATAAAAATACGAAACGCTACCAGGTCGGCACGTGATTTTCTTACCTCGTGAACTTGGCCCGACGGATAGTTGCACCATTCGTTATTGAATACGGTCAAATACCAATTGAGATATCCTGGAATGGGAAGAAGTACGGTTAGGCCCTCCATTGAGCACGAACTTTTGGTTGGCTCTCTTGTGCACCCACTCACCATATGCAATCCAACCTCCCGTAGTTCCAGCTGGCAAGCACAGCATGACGTGATCGAAAGTGCTGGTTAAATCCTGCATGCCGAGATCACTTGTCAGTTGGGTAAGAACGGCGTCTCTCACAACTGCATCAGTTTGACCGTTGACATTTGTTGAGGCAACGGTTACTTCATAAACGCCGTTGGAGATCGACTTGCCATTTACCGTGCCTGAGAAGGGTTCGATCATCACCTGGCCATACGAGCAAGTTTCCATGCGTTCCTTCAGGTTCGACGCGTCACCGGAGGTTCCAAAGATCTTGTTGCTGATTTCACTTGCGGTCGAAGTTGTTGCGGCATCTTTGGCTATGACCCGAACGGCCAAAACTTTGCGAGTGCCTGCGACGGGTGTCAACTGACGGTTCTGTTGCGAATCGCCTTTCGCTGCCCCCTTGGGGGCCCTGCCGGCCGACCCACGTCCTCCCTCTTTCTTGAAATGCTGGGTTGATCCCTTTGGGATTTTCAACTTTCCATCCTGAATGACGGCTCCTTCGGCTAACAAAGTAATCGCTTCAGCTCCATCGCCATCAAAGTCTCCAAAGTCCAGCCCCTCCACGTCCACCAAGATGCGTCCAGAACTGGCGGCATCGGCGCCTTGAAGCTCGCACTCCCACCTGTCATCGTCGGTTTGATCGAGATACTGAATGTTGACCTTGTGCAGAAAGCACTCTACTGTTTGGGCCAAGCGACGGCCACGATGATAAGTGTGCTGTTTTTTGTTGCAAAGAAACAGGAGGCATCAGCAAAAGGTTAACTGTCTGTACTGCTGGCATCACGAGCAATCCTTATCACTTACAGTAGTCTTTGAGTTGCTCTCAGCAACAGCCAGCACGGCCAGGTTTAGTAGCAGCGCACTCAGCGCAACAATCTTCCTTGCTAATACCATGTTACGTTCGATGATGTGAGATGGCTCTGCCGCCAAAGTGCTACCCAACGCTGCGTGCCGGACGATGAATCCAAAAAGAGTGAGGATCATTCTTAACCGTGATCCTGAGGCATTCGACATCCTCCGAAAAAATTTCCAACAGATATCGCAGTATGTCCGGCGAGCCACCACCATACAAGGGCTTAAAGAATGGACACCTCGGGCGAACCCTGAATGCCCGAAGTCTACCCAGCGTTCACGACTACCAGCAGTAGCTATGACATGGGATCGGCGGCATCCTCCCCTTTGCGGGGCGGTACATTTTTCTACACGACTGTACACAAAATTCGCCCTGTAGAAGCTGTGTAGCATCATTATCATAGGGCGCGCCAAATTTTCTCAATTCAAAATCATCGTGCATCCACGGCGAAGGGAAGCAAACAATGACCCTTCCCCTTGCATCTTCATCATCACACACTCGGTTCAGCGGAGCTCTTGGCAAAACAACTTGCACATCCTTCCAAGTCAACAACGGTCGACTTCGAGGCCTACTCATCTAATTTGGAATCGCCCACCATGTAAAAGAAATCAACAACAGAAGATTAAAGGCCCCCATACCACGCTTTATCGCTACAATGGGTCATTTGGCTATTCCGATAACACAACAACCGTCGAGGACCAGAAATAATGGAGTGTGAAGTTCTACAACCAGGCGACAACTCGTCTGGTCACAAAATCATGTGCAGATTGTGTGTATTCGTGGTGGTGGAATATCCTTTCATCATGGCAAATGCAAAAAGGAACAAGAATTTGCCGAGGCATTCACCAAGCAATTCAAGGCCATGAGGGGGGAGCACTGCATTGACACAAGTTCAGCTCCCAGTGGCAACGGGAATGGCCAAAAACCAGCGTCTGCTCTGATCACGGTAGGACTGGCAGTGGGTGGACGACCAGGGATTTCGGACTGTGCCAACTCAGATGGGCCCAGGAACTGTAAAGCCTGCGGGCTGCTGCTATACTTTCACTCGATACTGTGTGGATACTGAGGAGTGCACTTTGCTCTGGATCGAGAAGACGGAGGCAGGGGCCGAAGCACGGTGCTGTGACTATACAATAATTATGAACGTGTATTTGACGGCTACAACATGAATTGACTGCTAACATCTACAATAGACGGCGTTCATGACCCCTGATCCCTTGGAAGGAGACAACCTCGATGTCATTGGTGCCAACATAGGATGAAGATTTAACGAGTGCTCGAAATTTGACTTGGGGGCACGCACAGAGGAGGTCATGGGTTATTAGGGCGACTTTCTGCAGAACCGAACGGAAAGCAGAATGTAGAGATGCTCTATTATAACTACTAGTATCGACAAAAGCTAGGCGAGAATGGAAAAAGTAAAGTGGCACAGCCTATGGAATGCTGAGCTCATGTAGTTTGACGGTGCTTTCATAGTAGATAGTAGGTAGTCTACCCGCATCGATAGTCGTGAATTGCATGGGTCATCCAGAAACCCAGAGTCGTTCCAGTCATCCTGGTACAATGTCTACACAGCATGTACGCTGTGTAGAACCTACGTAAAAATGTAATGCCCCGCAAAAGCTAACGATCATGGGCAGGTATGAAACTCACATCGCCGGTAGTAGGATTCCTGCGATTTCTAATTCATTCTTATCATAGCAATGAATCAAATAGTAGTGCCATATCCTATTGGGAAAACGGCCATCAGTTTCCACCGGAAGGCAAGGTATGAGTTAATGGTGTATAAAATCCGTTTTGGCAGAGTCGGTGAAAAGGCGACACGTTCCAAACTGTAGTACTATAATACCTCGTTCGGAATGAGAAGCTGAAAGCTTTACTACTAGAGACAGACTAAAAGAATCCTTTATCTTTCAATATTTATCCTTCAATAAGCATAGCCTATTACTAGCTTATTCATCAAAACCCTTGAAAAACAAAATTGTCAAAGTTGACCTTCTTCTTGTTTGAGCTGAAGAAGGAACGAACACGGAGATTCACCCAGGTCACCCCTAAGGACAAGCCCATTTGATCGTGGCAGGTCGCCATACTTTATTGCTCGTCAAAGGGGCAGTGCCATAGGTGAATGTGCCCACTGGCGTCCAAGTGGCGTTGGCATTCAGCTGATGAGCCTGTAAACTTCGGGTGTAATAAACGAAGCTGACACGGACAGTTGTGTAGGCAGAAATGGTATAATTCAGAGCGGTATAGCCATATGAAGTGGTTTTGCCGGCGTTGAGTTCCAAACTCTTGGAGCTTCCGTAGCCAATAGAAGCAATTTTGCATTCCGTGCTGCTGGCGGCCTTGAATATGGTGAAACCAGCTTCGAAACTGTCGGAAAATAAGGTTGCTGGTGGGGCTATGGGAGCAGGTGTTGTTGTGGCTGGAGCCGGGGTCACGGCTTTTGGCTGATTTCATTTTGTGTTGTCATTAGAGAGCAGAAATCGGCGTTTTGCCCTCCTTCCTGGATGATTGCCGCGCAGCCATTGTGGTCATCGTCCTCCATTCGTCCATTCGTTGTTTTCAGACACTCCATGACGACGTAGGAGAATACAATGATGGTCATCCTCTCAAAGGACAACGTGCTCAGTATTGCTGGTGGGCAGACTGTGGCACACGCCAATGATGGACGTCAAGCAAATGACCGAAAAAGATACGCTTCTATGGCAGAGACTCTGTCAGCCACATACCTTTGGCAACCGCTCGTATCAGTCGAAGAACTATCCACTCACGACTACTACTACCTTCGGCCGCTGCCTCTCTATTTCCATTGTAATGCTCCCCTATGTGCTGGGTGACCTATTGAATGTTCAAGACAGTTGAGACACGCTGATGGGGATTATGCAAGAGTAAAGCTGTTGAAATCCAATGTTTGGAAAGACGAATCTAAGGCGTTGAGAAAGATCGTCTCTCTACATCATTATAGCTAATAACTCAAAGTTTGTTTTTGTCAAGGAAAGCACTCTGTCTACAGTTTTATCACTAGTTGAATACGTTGCCTGCGCTCTACTAGTTGGATCGCTGTTAGAGCTACAACAGGCCTCGAAGTAACGGACACTACGTTCCGAACACTTTGACTGCGACCTCTATCTTTTGGCGCGGATCTTTACTGTTGAGTTCTGGCGCTTGTGCTTCTTGCGCGTGACGTGCGCGCACCTCGGGTCTCGTCGTTTCGAGCGTGTTCCTTCTCGCTCGGTTCTCCTATGTTTTCATTCTTTTGTTTTGCGTTTGCTTTGCCTAATGTCATTGCCATCATCACGATAGCCTTGACGAGAAGTTGAGATAGCAAGACTACGATTAGCACAGACTTTCATTTGCCTTTGGCATTAGACTGCTACGCTTTCTAGCTTCGCTGAGACGGTTTTCTCGTTGAGATTTGTTGACTCTTGTTCGATTCACAAGAGTCTTGTTTGCTCCCAGTTCGAGGGTTTTTGTTGGCAGTTTTGCTGTTGATTGCCGTGTTCCGACATTGCCTTGTTTGACCAGGTCTGACAGTCAATGATGATGTGATGGTGGTTGAGAAGCTAATGCTCGTCCGCACTTTTGTTTTGACTATGCTGTGGTACTACTAGTTTATTCATGAAAGCGCTTCAAAGACAAAGTTGTCAACGTTGACCTTCTTCTTGTTCGTGCTGAAGAAGGAACGAACACGAAGATTCACCCAAGTCACCCCCGAAGGACGTCCCCATGTTATAATACCAGACGACAACCATTTTTTATTGGTCGTCACAGGGGCAGTGCCATAGGTGAATGTGCCCACTGTGACCCAATTGGCGTTGATGTCCGTCTTGTATTCGAGGTAGAACTTGTCAGTTGACACCAAATTTTGGGTGTAAAGGAAAAAGCTGGCGCGGAGCTGGCTGGAGGTAGAGACGTCATAGTTCGAAGCCGTATAGCCGTATGAAGTGGCGAGTTTGTTGTTGAGTTCCATACTTTTCGAACCTTGGTAAAATAGAGTGGAGATTTTGCATTCGGTAGTGCTGGCGGCCTTGAAGATGGTAAAGCCACTTTCAAAACCGTCCGAAAAGACGGGCTTCCAGGTTGCCGGGAGTGTTGGTGGAGGCGTTGGCAGAGGGGTTGGTTTTGGAGTTGGTGGAGGCGTTGGCAGTGGTGTTGGTGGAGGCGTTGGCAGTGGTGTTGGTGGAGGCGTTGGCAGTGGTGTTGGTGCTGGAGTGGGGCAAGGGGTCCCAAACTCCCCGACGACTTGGAAACCGAAATTGCCTATGCCCATAGCGACTGGCAGGCCATCAAAAGTAGCGGTGAAATTAGCCGTGAAGGTTGCATTCCCCGCCGAGAGTCCATCGCCGTTACTATCAGAAACGGTCAGTCTGAACCGAGATTTCCCAAGAGTTGCTGCGCTCGTGTACCGCGTCCTTGGGCTGTTGTAGTTTCCACCAGATAGGACCGTAGTGCCCCCGTTGCACAGATTCTGCACTTTCCAAGAAGTTTGAGCTGGGTAGCTATCAGTAAACAAGTCCATAACAAAGTTTCCGGGGCACGAAGTCCCCACCCAGGAATACGAACAGGTACCGTATGTACCACAAGTACCCACAAGGCAGGCGTCGCCATCTTTGCAGTCTGCATTGCTGGTGCAACCGTTGAGTGATATCTTAACATTAGCAGTTGGAGGGCTGCCGGTGGTAGAAAGCGTATTCACTTTAATAACCAGCTGGTCCCCGTACCAAAAGTTGTTGAGAGTGAACTGCCCGCCATTCTGGAGCTTCGCAAGGAGCTGGGACTTGTGGTCTACTGGCTGTGACGTAACCGTCACCTGGTTTTGCCCTTCTTGGGTACCTACATTGAGGCCGGCTTGGCGATTAAAGCCAACATAGATGGCCGGTGCACCCGGAACGGGCGGGACCACTTGGACTGTCACGTACTTCCCGGTCGCTCCGGTGTGCTGGTAGTCAACGATGCCGATCAGATCCCCGGTAAAAGGTCCTTGACTGGCGAGATCCAAGGAAAGACGACGTGAAGTGTACCACCCAAGTTGCCAACTTTTGGCTGGGTTGTAGCACATATTAGTGGTATTTTGGCCATAGCTGTATCCCATCATGCCAGTTTGATCATCATATTCACCAAAACCGGCTTCGCCAGCATGATGCAAGCCTATGTTGTGTCCGATCTAGACGCAAAAATTGCTGATGAGACAAGAGACTGAAGCAAAGGAATGGCAGTACGCTTTCTGTTGTCTGTTCTTACCTCATGGACTTGAGCCGACGGATAGTTGCACCAAATGTTGTTGTAGACAGTGATATACCCACCGATATATCCTGGGAAGGGGAAAAAAGAGGGTTAATGCTTTTGTTGTTCCAGGCAAGTAATTGGTCACCTGTTTGCGTATACCCACCATATGCAATCCAACCTCCTCCGCTAGTTCCAGCTGGCAAACACAACATCACGTGATCGAAATTGTTGGTTAAAGTCCCCAAGTCGCTGGTCAATTTGTTAACAACGTAGTTTTGGACATTTGAATAAGTTGTGTTGATGACGTTTTGGGTAATCGATACTTCATAAACGCCGTTGGAGATCGCCTTGCCATTGACCGTTCCTGAAAAGGGTTCGATGATGAGGTCGCCGTACGAGCAAGTTACCATTCGTTCCTTCAGGTTACAGGTGTCACCGGTGGTTCCGAAGATCGTGTTGCTAATTTCACTTGCGGTCGAAGTTGTTGCGACATCGGGGGCTATGACCCGAACGGCCAAGACCTTGCGAGTGCCCGTCCCTGGCGCCAACCGACGTCCTTGTTGCGAATTGCCATTTCCATTTCCATTACCGATCCCTCGGGCCTTGTTGGCTGGACCACGTCCTTCCACTTTGTTAAAACGTTGTGTGGCTCCCTTTGGAATTTTCAATGTGCCATCTCGAATGACGGCCCCTTGGGCTAACAAAGTCACTTCCGCTCCAGCTCCGTCAAAGTCTCCAAAGTCCAACCCGTCAACGTCGACGAAAACGAGTCCAGTACTAGCGGCATCGGCGCCCTGGAGTTCGCATTGCCACTTTTCCTCGGGGGCATCAGCCGGATCGATGTACTGAAAGTCTACCTTGTAGAGAAAGCACTCTACTGTTTGTTGGACCAATCGACGACCACGATGATAAGAGTTTCGACGCTTTGTTGTTTAGAGAACAAATATGAAGCAAGCGGTTAGCTTTACTGCCGGCATCAAGAAACAACACGTAAAAGCAAGCTGCCCCGCAATCCTTTATTACTTACAGTAGACGAGTCCTCGGTATCAGCAGCTCCGGCCAGGGCTAGCACGAGCAAACCCAGCAGCGCAATCTCCTTGGCAACTACCATCGTACCACAGTGTGGCGATGCAAAATGATATAGGTAGGAGGTCGGTGGTTGAGGTTGGGGTTAACCTTTGGGGCCTGCTGATGCCTGCTCTGCCGACGAAAATATGAAAATTTCGAGACGACGTCTACAGAATGAGCACCAGTTTTCAACGCACATTGCTCTATCCACCTAATAAACTCTGCTGGTGCCGAAGAACCGAAAGTGTCGGCATCATCGCAGCGGCATGCATCGCACAGCTTGGTTCTCTCGGGAAAGCAATAGGCCCATCCCCGTACGATAGTCATATGACCACAAACATACTCCTACCAGCTCGCCGCATTCCCACTATCTGCTCGCGTTTGGCATCGCCCCGAAAAGAACGAGGCAAGGACATCCGTTATCCAAAAGAACAAGGCGAAGCTTTTGACTATCGGTAGATGAAGACATTGTCACCTGGCCTGTTCGCCAACGCTTTGGTGCTGCCCCGTGCATATGAATAGCCGCCGCTTGAAGTGTCGTTAACGAATGATAGTGCATGTTAACCCATCCACCACGGCATTGTTGTGGTAGGATCTTGATGCCTGCTACTGCCTGGTAGGGAGGGAGACGAAGATTGATGCTTCCATTCGGCTGGCGGCGTTGGAAGGTTTTATGATAAAACAAGGTTTGTATCACATCCCGATCATGATGGTTGAAGATGTCGGAGGAAACTCAAAACGGCGAGATGCTGCCTTATCGGCCGGCCGCCGTCTCATCGGTCATCAAAACGGGTCATTTCGTTCGACTGAATCCAATTTTCCAACAGACATCTCGAATCAGAGATGAATAGCAGAGAGTGTAATAGGAGACGAATTTTCTGCGTTGCATCGAATAACGCACATCAACGTTCTCTTGGTAGGCCACGATCCTGCCCCGGATCGTTAGATCCTCGAAGACTGTAGTTTGTCTCTCGCAGGCAACGAGATGGATGGTCAACAGGAATTCTCAAGCCCACAGCGCTAAACTCGAGACTTACGGGCCTACGGCATTGCCCTCGAAAACGTCTTGATCGACTTGACTTGCTTTGTTCTGCTCTACCAGCTTGGCGAGTCCTCCCCCCCCCCCCCCCCTCCATGGCTGCCACAAGCTGATTTCGGCTGCGCAAAGTCAAATTTGCAGAACGATGCCGACGTCGCGACGGCAGTCGGGACAAGCGACGTACTATTCATCGCGTCCTTACATGCACGAGGAACCCACGATACAGATGCAACAGAACCACTCCAGGCTAGCTTGGAGTTTGTTTGGCTGATGGTTACAGCTTACTAGTTGTACTTTCTTAAGCTGGTTCCATCCTTGACTAATCATTTACGGAACAAAGGCACTACTACCGGATGCTCCAACAAATCCTTCAAACACAAAGCTGTCAAAGTTCACCTTTTCCTTGTCTTCGCTGAATTTGGAACGAAGTCGAAGACTCGCCTGTGACGCCCCGTCAACATTCCACTCGACAGAAGCATTCAGCCACACTTTATTCACTGTGTATGTCGTGCCAAAGTTGAAGGTGGCGACCGGGACATAATTGGCGTTGAGATTTGAATTCCATTCCACATAAAACTTTTCGTTGTCGTCTACGTTTTGGGTGTAATAAACGAAGCTGACACGGACTTTGGTAAAGGCCGACACAGCATAGCTCGACACGGTATAGGCGTACGAGCCGCTCTTGCCGTTGTTGACTTCCAGGCTATTCGTACCTTCGTACGCAAGAGAGGAGCTAATTTTGCATTCTTTGCCACCGCCGCTCTTGAATTCATCGAAACCTGCTTCGAAGTCGTCAGCAAAAATCAACTGCCAAGTTGTTTCAGGAGGAAGGGTGACCTCGCTGGGCCGCAAGCTAGGCTGCGAGCTTGGCATCTCGCTAGGATGCAAAATGGGTTGCGAGCTTGGCTGTTGCGACCTACTGGGTTGCAAGCTAGGTTGCGAGCTTGGCATCTCGCTGGGTTGCAAGGTAGGATGCGAGCTTGGCATCTCGCTAGGATGCAAGCTAGGATGCGAGCTTGGCATTGCGCTGGGTTGCAAGCTAGGACGCGAGCTTGGCATCTTGATGGGCGCTGGAGTAAAGGGGGCTGGGGTGCTTGCAGCAGAGGGCCATCCTTCGAACACAAAGCTGTCAAAGTTCACCTTTTCCTTGTCTTCGCTGAATTTGGAACGAAGTCGAAGATTCACCTGTGACGCCCCGTCAACATTCCACTCGACAGAAGCATTCAGCCACATTTTATTGACCGTGTATGTCGTGCCAAAGTTGAAGGTGGCGACCGGGACATAATTGGCGTTGAGATTTGAATTCCATTCCAAATAAAACTTTTCGTTGTCGTCTACGTTTTGGGTGTAATAAACGAAGCTGACACGGACTTTGGTAAAGGCCGACACAGCATAGCTCGACACGGTATAGGCGTACGAGCCGCTCTTGCCGTTGTTGACTTCCAGGCTATTCGTACCTTCGTACGCAAGAGAGGAGCTAATTTTGCATTCTTTGCCACCGCCGCTCTTGAATTCATCGAAACCTGCTTCGAAGTCGTCAGCAAAAATTAACTGCCAAGTTGTTTCAGGAGGAAGGGTGACCTCGCTGGGCCGCAAGCTAGGCTGCGAGCTTGGCATCTCGCTAGGATGCAAAATGGGTTGCGAGCTTGGCTGTTGCGACCTACTGGGTTGCAAGCTAGGTTGCGAGCTTGGCATCTCGCTGGGTTGCAAGGTAGGATGCGAGCTTGGCATCTCGCTAGGATGCAAGCTAGGATGCGAGCTTGGCATCTCGCTGGGCTGCAAGCTAGGACGCGAGCTTGGCATTGCGCTGAGCTGCAAGCTAGGATGCGTGCTGGGCGTCTCGCTGAGCTCCAAGCTAGGATGCGAACTTGGCATCTCGCTGAGCTCCAAGCTAGGGTGCAAGCTTGGCATCTCGCTGGGCTGTAAACTAGGGTGCGTGCTTGGCATCTTGCTGGGTTGTGAGGAGCTGCTGGGTCGCAAGCTAGGGTGCGAGCTTGGCATGTCGCTGGGCTGCAAGCTAGGTTGTGAGCTGGGCTGCTTCGAGACGCTGCTGGGTTGCAAGCTAGGGTGGGAGCTGGGCCGTTGCGAGGAGCTGCTGGGTTGCAAGCTAGGGTGCGAGCTTGGCATCTCACTGGGCTGCAAGCTAGGTTTCGAGTGGGGCATGTCGCTGGGCTGCGAGCTGGGCCGTTGCGAGGAGCTGCTGGGTTGTAAGCTAGGGTTGGAGCTGGGCTGTTGCGAGGAGCTGCTTGGCTGCAAGCTAGGTTTCGAGTTTGGCATGTCGCTGGGCTGCGAGCTGGGCCGTTGCGAGGAGCTGCTTGGTTGCAAGCTAGGGTGGGAGCTGGGCTGTTGCGAAGAGCTGCTTGGCTGCAAGCTAGGTTTCGAGTGGGGCATGTCGCTGGGCTGCGAGCTGGGCCGTTGCGAGGAGCTGCTGGGTTGTAAGCTAGGGTTGGAGCTGGGCTGTTGCGAGGAGCTGCTTGGCTGCACGCTAGGGTGCAAGCTTGGCATGTCGCTGGGCTGCAAGCTAGGTTTCGAGCTTGGGATCTGGCACGTAGTGCCAAACTCGCGCACGACATTCGAACCGAAATCGCCTATACCAACAGCAACCGGCAAGCCATCAAAAGTAGCCGTGAAACTCCCGTCGATCCCAACAGCCAGACCGTCCCCGTTGCTGTCTGAAAAGGTCAAGCGGAACCGCGATTTTCCGAGAATTTCTGAGCTTACGAAGTGAGTCCGTTTGTCGGTGCTTGCATAGGGGCCACCAAATAGGACAATAGCACTCGCATTACAAAGATCTTGCACTTTCCACGAAGTTTGCTGTGGATAGTCATCAGTAGTCAGGTCGATGGTGAAGCTTCCGGGGCAAGTTGTACCGATCCAGGAGTAGCTACAGGTACCGTATGTGCCACAAGTACCCACAAGGCATGCGTCACCATCTGTGCAGTCTGCATGGCTGCTGCAGCCGTTGAGGAATACGTCCACATTAGCAGTTGGAGGATTGCCAATGGTAGAAAGCGAGTTAACCTTGATAACCAGCGAGTCACCGTACCAAAAGTTGTTCACAGTATGCTGCTGCCCCGACGAAAGTTTCGCAAGAAGCTGGGACTTGTTGTCTACTGGCTGCGATGTAACCGTCACCTGGTTTTGCGCTTCCTTTGTCTCATTATTGAAGCCGGCTTGAAGATTGAAGCCAACATAGATGGCCGGTGCACCGGGAACAGGTGGGACAACTTGCACTGTCACGTACTTCCCGTTCGCTCCGGTGTGCTGATAGTCAACAATGCCAATCAGATCCACGGTGACAGGTCCTTGGTTGGCGAGATCCAAGGAAAGGCGGCGCAAAGAGTACCACCCAAGTTGCCAACTCTTGGCCGGGTTGAAGCACATCCAAGTAGTATCGTCGAGATAGCTGTATCCCATCAAGCCAGTTTGATCACCATATTCAACACCAGCGTCAGTAGCATGACGCAGACCGAAGTTATGTCCGACCTAGTAGAAGAACCAATATTTGTTGAGATATCGATTAAACGACTGAACAACGAAGGTACAAAGCCTTCATTTATTCTTCTCACCTCGTGGACTTGGCCTGACGGATAGTTGCACTTTTCATTGTTGAAGACAGCCAAATAATAATTGTAATATCCTGGAATGTTCATGTTAACAACGAAGGTTAGACCTATCGAGACGAGTTGTTCTTTATGTGTCCTTCTCTCCAGCAGCACTCACCATATCCATTCCAATCTCCGTTAGTTCCAGGGGGCAAGCACAAGACTACGTGATTGAACAAGGGGTTGGGTAGGGGCCCCAACTCACTTATCAGCTTAGTAACCACGGCGTTTTGAACATCGTATTTATCTTGACCGATTACGTTTGAGGAAATGGTCACTTCATAAATGCCGTAAGAGATCGACTTGCCATTGACCGTTCCTGAAAAGGGTTGGATCATAACCTCGTCATACGAGCAAGTTTGCATTCTTTCCTTCAGGTTGCAAATGTCAACGGAAGTCCCAAACATCTTGTCGCTAATTTCTGCTGTGGTCGAAGTTGTTGTGGCATCGGGGGCTATGACACGAACGGCCAAGACCGTGCGAGTGCCCATGATAGGAGCCAACCCCCGGCGGTCTTGTTGCATTTGTTGGGAAGTCCCATTCTCGTCGGCTTTGTCCGCTGGTCCACGGCGTTCCACTTTGTTGAAACGCTGGGTGGCTCCCTTGAGAATTTTCAAAGTGCCATTTTGAATGACCGCGCCTTCGGCTAACAACGTGATCGCTGCTCCAGGAGCGCCGCCAACGTCAAAGTCACCGAAATCCAAGCCTTCAACGTCCACGAAGATGAGTCCAGCCATAGCGGCATCGGCACCCTGAAGCTCGCACTGCCACTTTTCCTCGGTAGTATGATCCAGATACTGAATGTGGACCCTGTAGAGAAAACATTCAAGTGCCGCCGGGGCCAATCGACGACGGCCACGATGATGAACAGTGGGAGGATGCTGCTTGATAGTAGTGCAGAGACGCATTCGGAAACAAGAAAGGGTTAAGGACTGATGATGGCGCAACAACAAGAAGAAGAGTGAAAGACGCCACAATCCTCCTCCATAGTACTTACGATGACGGGATCGTTGTTGCTAGTATCAACAGCTACTACCACGGCCAGCAGGCCTAGTACTAGTAGCAGCGCACGGTGCATCACCCCAATCGTCGTCTTTGCAAACAGCATCTTCTTGTTACTTCACTGCTGTGTTGGTGAAAAAACGAATCAGATCTGATGATGACCGAAATTATGATGAAGCCTCGGGCCTGCTCCTTCGCCGAATGATCGAAATATCTGCTGGGACAGACATGGCGTTGGGACCTGCTGCCAAAGATCAGAAATATCTTTTGCGAGAGGGAAATGCGAACGCGGGGTCAAAAGGGCCCATTCATTCAAAATCAGCGAACAATTCCTCACAGGTACAAAAAACCCCGGTATCGCAAGACTTATGCTCCAGAGAGGGGCATAGCAGCACCAGTCCGCAGAGATGCTTCAACAGGCTATTTAAGCCAACCACTCGACGCATTTGTCCAATCCAAACAGCGTCGGCCAAAGTCCCATCTACTGCAACGAGGTCGCCGTATTCCCACTACTCTATGTAATGAATCCGAAGTTCCCCTTCCCAGCGCAGAAGCGAGGCCTCATCATCTCCAAAAAGGGGTTAGTGAGAATCTTTCGTTAGTTTTTTTTAACGCAAGATTCCATGTCTAATTTATGATAATGAACTAACGATGAAAAGGATTCTCTCGTAGATTCTGTTTGAATGAATGTATCGAATCATACGATTGTTAGTTTGCTCATCCTAGTAGGACCCGCCAAACCTGTAATTGGAGAACGGAGAATTTTAGTATTCTTACGTACATTTTTCAGATTAAAGAACTTACTAAGAATATTAAAATACGATAAATCTCATATTCGATGATACATAGGAGGGGCGGGTACCTGGATCGGGGGGAGCCTCCAATGCGCAAAGTACGGTAGATTTGTGTACCGAAGGGAAGTTCTGCTGAAGGCGAAGGAATCTTACAACCGAGAAAGAACGAAGGAATTCTACCAGGTTTGAACATGACGACCTGGGGTAGAAATGCAAAACAAAAGTAACATGGGGCGTCGCATAACGTCAACCGTAAATGCTATTATGGTTCCAATCTTTCCGGAAACGGAAAAACTTTTTTTTATTTTTCCCCCGACATGACCCGAAGCCAAAATCTTTTCGATCGCCAGATCGCCGGCCAAGTTCGGATTGGAGGGAAAATCACGGTCCAACGCGTAGATAAGTCCCGTAGACTATAGTAGAAAATTGAACGTCGGCTCTAGTTTTCCGTTTAGCCCTCACAAAATTGGCGACGATGATGAATAACCAAGACGAACAAGACCCCAACGGCCCTAATGAGGAGCCGGCCCATAACGAAAATGGCGAGGAACAACATGTGGATGCACCTGCCTGTCCTGCCAGCAGCCCTTGCATTCGAGTGATCGAAGGACTTAGGGCAAGAGTCCGCAGGCTTCAAGACCAACTACGCCAGCATCGGACCGCATCTACGTTCGCTCTCAGCCGTCGGGAGGCGGCTTGTGAGAAGAAAGATTCGGAGATTAAGAAGCTGAAAGGATGTTTGGAGATCCAGGAGAGCAAAGCCGAGGCCAAACTGGACGCTGCACGTGCTAGAGCCGAGGCACGACGCCAGAAGGAGGTTGGCCAAGCCCAGGCCAGCTACGTCAAGCTCCAGCTCGAGTCATCAAAGCAGATCGAGACCCTCAAGTCTTCGTCGAAGATCCAAGCCTCGGAGCTCCGACATGCGCTCTCTCAGCTCAAGAATTGCCAGCTGGCCAACAGCAAAGTGGTCGCACAAAAAAATGCTGCCGAGGGTAAGTTGGCGGTCTTGTCGGACCAACACCAGCTGCTCAAGTCTGAGGTGGCCGACAAGGGAAAAGTCCTTAAGCAACTTCTGCAACAACAAGACGTTCTACAGAAGAAGCTAAATAGGCAAAACGAAATGAAAGTTCAAGCATCCGTGCGAAAGGAGGAGCTTAAGGTACGTCAGAAGGAGGTGGAGCTGCAGCGAGTTGAGTCCCTCAAGCGCAAGGCCATCGAGGTCAAAGAGGCAGAGGGCGAGGTCAAGAAACAAGTGCACGCCCATCGTGCCAAATGCATGAAGGCGATTGCTCGTAATCGCGCTTTCCTCAAAGGCGAGGAACACCGTCGCAACATTGGAACATCGAAGGAACGCATCAATCAAGCTTCGGCGTTCCAAAATGCAGCTGCTGTCGCTGCTAGTCAAGGCGGTACCTTTCCAAGTGTCGGGGGTGGTCCCGATTCCTTGGCTAACTATCCTCCGGTCTGGGTCCAACAGACCCTCACCCAGATGCCTTCGGCGGCATCGTCCACGAGTACACGTCGTCCTACCGCACCTGTCCCGCAGATGAACAACAGTCAACAACCAGCATCCTCTGCCCAGGTCGTGGCGTCCCCGCCTATTCAAGTTCCCGGTGGATATGTTCGTACCCGGGATACTATTACGGGTATGGATGTCTACATCCACGAGGGAACAGGTAAGGTGGTGACTAGTGTTCTGGAGTGCTACAAGGAGCCTCCACCCCAACAAATGCAGTCGTCGCCTCCACCTGAAACGCCAACGCAAATCGCTTCGGTTTCACCTGAAACGGTGCTTTCGGCGGCGGCAGCAGGGCCCCCGTAGCGTCCAAGAAAGATTAGAAAGCTAAATCATCGCAATCGGCACAATCCGATTGACCTCTGCTGCAGCGACTCCGGAATTTCTTCGGGTGAAGAAGAATCGCCGGAGATTGTGTACGGCAAGTCTGAAGCGCAGCAGCACGACAAGGAACTTCCGCTAGGCCAAGACCCCGAGGACAAAGATGATGAACGCGATCAGGAATCCGACGATGAAAAGACTGAATGGTAGGAGAAGAGCACTACGACATGTTAGCTTTGAGAAACTTCAATGTTAGCTTTGAGAAACTTCGGCTTGGGTGGATTTTCCACGCAAGTCGGCTCAAAACTAGCATATTAATAACTACAGAATAACAATATTAGTACTACACTTTCAGGATTCTTGATGCTAGCATATTATATGACTATTAGTTACGATCGACAATGTGGTAGAATCAACTTTTGCCAATGCTTACGATGACGGTGAAGCGTAGTGATTACTATGTAATAACATTATGAAAGAATCTATTTTCGTTATTGAGCATTGTATCGTAGACTATATATTGTTACCCAGCAGGCTATTCTACTAATACCCGCAGTGAATGGCGCAGTCGATCACCGTTTTGGCGGTGATCGTAGTGACGATCTCTTGCACCTGGTTCGGCACCGAAATCGTCGCCGCGTTCACGATTCCGTTGCTAAAGTACCGATTCTGGCGCAAGCGGCAGGCCAGAATGTGAAAAACTAGCTCGATGGGGTTTAGTTCCGGTGCCCTGGTGGGCAAGGGAACTACCACAACCCTCCTAACCTCCCACAAAAGGTCGGCGACGATGGCAGCTTCGGCGCCTGAGTGGATTGCTGCGTTGTCGAGAATAAGAACATCGTATGGCTGGAACCAGCCAATTTCCAGCAAGTACTCGATGTAGGCCGTGAAATTCGCGGCAGTGCCGTTTTCTTCACCAATGCTGTAGTGCATTGGTGGTCCCACCTGATTGCATCGTATGATCGCAATCATGTTGTAGGCCCGGCGAAAGTTTCCCGACACCAGAATGCACCGAACCGCCCCTGTGATAGGGTCGGCACGAACCCTATTGTTGTAACAATCTTTGTTCACGATATGCTTCTCGTCGATGAAGTGAAACTTGTCGTGTCGGGGCAACGAAGCGATCGTCCGCATGAACTCGTGATACGCCTGGATATTGGAAGGCTTCCACTTATCCAGTGGAACCATCGACGATTTCCTCAGACTTCCCTTGTGCTCGAACCTCTTTTTAAAGAAGTTGTCGATTGTCGTTGCGCAAACAACTGTCCCAGTTGCCAGCTGGAGGCCCCGCTGGTAGTCAGTCAACAATTGCTGGTCGTTCTCACAGCGAAGTGCCAGGAGGACCAAAGATTCCTCGGGCCCAAGTTTAGTGTATTGTTGTCTTATTTCCTTCAATTCTTCTTGGTATTCGCTAGGCTCCCTCACATAGCCAAGAGCCAAATACTCCTGAACAACGTTGTAAGCAAACCTGACGCCAACACGACAATCCGCCGCCACCTCCCGTATGTGGAGCGCCCCAAAGCTGCGTCCATCTTGTTCAATTTCTTCGTCCATGTCAACGTCGGCCTTTTGACGATCCAAAAAGGCCTCGATGACTGCCATTCGTTTGTCAATCCCGTAGGCACTACCTCGATGGTAGTACCCTCCGTGGTCGTTGATGTCCATATTGTAGTACAATGCAGGTAGATTGGTGATTATTCGTCATCGTCGCCAATTTCGTGAGGGGCTAAACGGAAAACGAAAGCCGACGTTCAGTTTTCTACTATGGTCTACGGGACTTATCTACGCGTTGGACCATGATTTTCCCTCCAATCCGAAGCTCGCCCGGCGATCTGGCGATCGAAAAGATTTCGGCTTCGGGTCATGTCGGGGGAAAAATAAAAAAAAGTTTTTCCGTTTCCGGAAAGATTGGAACCATAATACCATATCGCGGAAAAATATCGCGAGCTCAAGAAAATGCAACCGAACGCTTGCGTATGGTGCTGTAGAGGCAAATGACATACCGCCAAATTGTGAGGACGAGTTCCTTCCATCAATGGCCCGATGGCGATGCATTGTCGTTGTCGTCTCATCATCAGAGCAATCTTTTCAAGACGGCAGCCCTTTTACAGATGCTACAAAGTCACTCCAGTTTAGGGGCTGTTTTACGAGGTTCCATCGGCGTTTGCTACGCTTTTACAGACAAAAAGATACTACTCAGTATTCAAGGCCAGCCTTCCAGCCGGAATTCGTCAAATAAGACCTTTTCCTTGCCCTCGCTAAAGGCGGAACGAAGGCGAAGATTCAACGCTGTTGCCCCTCCAAGATCCCATTCGACAGTTGCAGGCTGCCATACTTTATTTTGCGTGAAAGGGGGAGTGCCAAAGTTGAAGATGCCCGCTGGGACCCAATCGGCATTATTCGAACTCCATTCGATGTAAAACTTCTCGTTGGCATCCACGTTTTCCGTATAATAATAAAAGCTCGCACGGACTTTGGTAAAGGCCGAGACGTCATGGCTCGAGGCAGTATAGGCGTACGAAGTGGACTTGCCGTCTTTGACTTCCAGACTGTTCGTCCCTTGGTATTTGCCTGTGGAGATTTTGCATTTCTTATTGTCGGCGCTCTGGAATATGGTAAAGCCGGCTTCAAAATCGTCCGTAAAGATTGTCTGCCAGGTTGCTGCGACAGGAGCTGGAGTTACAGGGGCAGGAGTGACCGGAGCAGGAGTAACTGGAGCAGGAGTGACCGGAGCAGGAGTTACAGGAGCGGGCGTGACGGGAGCCTGAGTTACAGGAGCTGGAGTTATAGGAGCGGACGTGACGGGAGCGGGCGTGACCGGGGCAGGAGATTCAGGAGCCGGAGTAACAGGGGCAGGAGTGACTGGAGCGGGCGTAACGGGAGCTGGAGTTACAGGAGCGGGGGTAACTGGAGCGGGCGTGACAGGAGCTGGAGTTTCAGGAGCGGGAGTCACAGGAGCGGGCGTGACAGGAGCTGGAGTAACTGGAGCTGGAGTGACAGGAGCGGGGGTAAGAGGTGCTGGAGTGGGGCATGGAGTTCCAAACTCCCCGACAATTTGGAAACCGAAGTTACCCGTGCCGACAGCAACTGCCAAGCCATCGAACGTAGCTTCGAATGATCCGTTGGGTGAACCACCAAGGCCGTCACCGTCGCTATCCGAAACGGTTACACGGAACCAAGATTGGCCAAGAGTTGTCGACCTCGTATACCTCGTTGATTTGCTACCATAGGGTCCTCCTGATTCGACGGTGCGCCCTCCATCACACATATCTTGAACTTTCCACGACGTTTCTCCGGGCCAGTCATCCGTAGTCAAGTCCATGATAAAGTTTCCTGGGCATGAAGTCCCCACCCAGGAGTAGGAACACGTGCCAAAAGGGCCACAAGTGCCCACAAGACATGCATCACCATCTGAGCAGTCTGCATTGCTGCTGCAGCCGTTAAGGTAGATGTTCACATTGGCCATTGAAGGACTTCCCGCGGTGGAAATTGAATTGACTTGGATAATGAGAGGGGCGCTGTACCAAAAGTTGTTGAGAGTGAGCTGTCCGCCAGACGAAAGCTTTGCAAGGAGCTGGGACTTATGGTTTGCTGGCTGCGACGTGACCGTCACCTGGTTTCGTCCTTCTTGGGTATCTATGTTGAAGCCGGCTTGGCGATTGAAGCCAACATAGATGGGGATTGCACCAGGAACAACTGGGACTACTTGCACTGTCACGTATTTCCCGGCAGCTCCGGTAATCTGGTAGTCGACGATACCAATCAGATCCCCAGTGAAAGGTCCTTGATTGGCGAGATCCAAGGAAAGGCTACGCGAAGGGTACCACCCAAGTTGCCAGCTTTTGGCCGGGTTGTAGCACATCCTGGTGGTATCTTGGCCATAACTGTATCCCATCAAGCCGGTCTGATCAGCATATTCGACGCCTCCTTCGCCGGCATGATGCAGGCCCAGGTTATGTCCGATCTAGAAGAAAAAAATGTCAGTGTGACGACAGAATGCAAAAAAGAAACGCTACCAGGCCGGCACGTGCTTTTCTTACCTCGTGGACTTGGCCCGACGGATAGTTGCACCATTCGTTGTTGTATACGGTCAAATACCAATTGAGATATCCTGGAATGGGAAGAAGTACGGTTAGGCCCTCCATTGAGCACGAAGTTTTGGTTGCCTCTCTTGTGCACCCACTCACCATATGCAATCCAACCTCCTGTAGTTCCAGCTGGCAAACACAGCATGACGTGATCAAAAGTGCTGGTTAAATCCTGCATGCCGAAGTCACTTTGCAGTTTGGAAAGCACGGCGTTTCTAACATCTGCATCAGGTTGATCTTTGACTTTTGAGGAAATTTTGACTTGATAAACGCCGTCGGTGATCGACTTGCCGTTGACAGTGCCTGAGAAGGGTTCGATCATCACCTGGCCATACGAGCAAGTTTCCATGCGTTCCTTGAGGTTCGACGTGTCACCGGAGGTTCCAAAGATCTTGTTGCTGATCTCCGTTGTGCTGGAAGTCGTTGTGGCATCTTTGGCACTAACCCGAACGGCTAAAACTTTGCGAGTGCCCGCGACGGGTGCCAACTGACGGTTCTGTTGCGCATCGCCTTTCGCTGCCCCATTGGCCCTGCCACCGGCCGAGGACCCACGTCGTCCTCCCTCTTTCTTGAAATGCTGGGTGGATCCCTTTGGGATTTTCAACTTTCCATCCTGAATGACGGCTCCTTCGGCTAACAAAGTAATCGCTTCAGCTCCATCGCCGTCAAAGTCTCCAAAGTCCAGCCCCTCCACGTCCACCAAGATGCGTCCAGAACTGGCGGCATCGGCGCCTTGAAGCTCGCACTCCCACCTGTCATCGTCGGTTTGATCGAGATACTGAATGTTGACCTTGTGCAGAAAGCACTCTACTGTTTGGGCCAAGCGACGGCCACGATGATAAGTGTGCTGTTTTTTGTTGCAAAGAAACAGGAAGATCAAGCAAGCATCAGCAAAAGGTTAACTGGACTGCTGGCATCACGAGCAACATGCCACAATCCTTATCACTTACAGTAGTCTTTGACTTGCTCTCAGCAACAGCCACGGCCAGGTTTAGTAGCAGAGCACTCAGCGCAACAATCTTCCTTGCAAATACCATGTTACGTTCGATGATGTGAGATGGCTCTGCCGCCAAATTGTGTTGCCACCGCAGCTTGTTTTGCAAGATGAGCACCAAACTCGTCTGCGCCTCTGCCTAGGTGTCATTCTAGCAAACCCGAATTTCACTTTACCAAGTAGACTACAGTAGATTTCTTACCAGCCATATCTTTTTCAAAAGCCATGTCTTCGATTACCTTCGCCGAATTTCAAAATTCACATAGAACGCATTCGCAGATATCTTATTTTTAACTACATGCGAATTCGAAGGAAGCACAAGGGCTATTCGCACCATGTTATTTAAAGGAATCGGGAATCGTTAGACATCCCAGGACAAAAATGGCATAAATGTAGATTCGAACTAGGTAGAAGGGATCTGATTGATCCATATGAAGCTCCAATTAATCGTCTCGGCTTGAGAGATATTGGAGGAATTTGCGTCACTTCTAAAATGCTAAAATGCTAAATTTTAGCCAATCAGCGTGCAGGATTTTTGTTCCACAGCCGAGTCACGTGTCACAGCTGCGAAAAATTTTAGAAGTGAAATGGCCTAAAATTTAGAAGTTTGGAAGGGTCCTCCCGAGGACCTTTCCAAACTGCTAAATTACCTTTCCAAACTGCTAAATTATTCGAACCATCCGATTACCGCCCCGAACCATCCGATTGCCGCCAAAATCACAAATCACCCGCCGAAAGCCCACTAAAACTCATTGCATTGAGCGACATGGATGTTACTGCTGATACTTCTCTTACTCACTACCCACAACACAACTTCAACACAACTTCAACCATGAGTGTGGACAATAACCGTAAAGTTGCAGCGGCCGCAGCCACAATGGCAGCTGTATTGCTGCACCAGCAATCACTGGAGAATACACAAGCTGCCCTTGCCCATATCCTTGTGAGCAGTGGCATAATTGATGCATCGTTGCGGAAGAAACAGGGGCGCTACCTCCGAGCAGGAGCCCTACCTGCGCCCAACACCAGTTTTTGGTTCAATATTCAACAAAAGGGTGATGACCTAGAGTTCCTACACTTTCTCGGCTTCACTAGAGCTGCCTTCAATGAGCTCTGTGGCATTCTTAAGGAATATATTGAGGCCAACCCACTCCGCCCCGACAGCAAAGGAAGAGTCACCAAGACGAATCTTAAAAAGAGAAGGCACAATTATGAGGACATAGTTGCTATGACAATAAAGTCCATGATCAGCCGTGCAGGGGCAAAGGATCTTGCCCCCCAGTTTGGTGCTCTACAATCAACCTTCTCCCTCTGTGTCAGGCTGGGTATGGCGGCTACAGTCACAATGTTAGTTGATCACCCAAAGGCTCGTGTGCATTGGGACCAGTCTGAGGAGGCCCTAGAAAAAGCAGCTGAAAGAACCAAGGCCTTTTTAGCTCTACCCAATGTTGTTGGCATGCTTGATGGAAAGCGCCTTCGGTCTCTGCACCCACCAGATTCCAATGAACAAAACAGAGATTACAATGGTTGGACAAAAGATGTAAACCGGAATCTCATTTTGCTTTGGGACTCATTTGGCAAGATCGTTGATTGCGTCGTCAATCCACCAGGCAGCTTCCATGACTCAAGGTCCTGCATGTATGGAAATATCTACAGGCATGTGATGAGACTACCTGACCCATATTTGGTGGTATGTGACTCTGCTTTCCATACAAAGGGAAGACTACAAGGTAAGTTAGTCAAAACAAAAGAGTATGTTGAGGGGTTAGTAGCATCCGACAGGGATGCTACTCTCACCCACTTGAGGCAAGCCTCAGAGTGGGGCAACAATGTACTAACTGGAGTATTTAGGCGACTGAAAAACGAGTTGCCTACAGATAACGTGCATCGTGCCACAATTTTGTGGACAGCTGTACTTCTCCACAATTTCAGGACAGAAACTATGGACCGGAACCAAATCAAAACTTACTTCAATGAAGTAGTAAAGAAGTATAATGACTAGTAATGATAACTACCTAATGCTAATGTTAATTGTTATTATTCTTATTGGCACCAAGTGCCATCAAGAGTCGATCCATCTTTGAATCTAGATTTCCTAGTTTTGCCTCCATTTGATCCATGCGATGATTTGCATTGTTTCCACCACCACCACTGCTCAACATTTGGCCCAGATCTTTCATTGCCTCGCCAAGAGTTTCAGCTGACTTAGCCGAAGCCTCGCCTAGCTGCCCAATAGCAGCAAGAATACCCTCTGTTCGTTGCCTCTTTGTCTCCGGCTTGTACAACTTGCGACGAAAATTCCCATCGTTGTCAAGCAATCGTGTCGCCTTGAGCCCAATGCGTGCTGGAGGATTGTCATCATCCTCGCTTGAACTGTAGTCCTCGCCTTCATCTTGTGCGGCAGGGGTGTCGTTAAGCCCTGCTGCCCCAACCACCTCTTTTGACGAGATCTGCTCTCGTATATTCTTTGCCCGCTCCACATGAAGGGGGATTTCGGCGTTGCCAGTAGGCTTGTCCCGGAAAGCAAGTGAGTCAAACTTGGCTTTGATCGCACTGCCGTCACGCTTAAACCCTCCTTGGCGATACATGTAGAGAGATACGCCCTCCCAGTCATTGCTTCCGGCAGGAAGTAATTCTTCTACGCCATCAAGCATGACTGAAAGCTCGCTGTCTCTCCACTTTGTAGCGCCTTTCTTGCGCCCCCCCCTCTTACCATTACGGGAGGAATCACTGCCACTGCCAGCACTGGTGCTCTTTTTGGTCCCACGGCCAGCAGCAGACTGCTTCCTGGCAGTAGTACCGGTGCTAGCATCATCCTCGGGGTCGCTTTCCGTCATGATAAAGGCCCTACTAGTGGTGCTGATTGTTGATAAATGACATCCATCATCCTGGCGACGACAACAACAACAACGACCACCATCATTGATTCTTGCGAGGGTTGGCGGGAAAATCAAACTGTCGCGCGGGTGCGCGACAGTTTAGAAGTTTGGAAGTCCTGAAATTTTTTGCGTCACTTCTAAAAATATGGGCCTGTCGCAGTGCGATTTATTTTAGCATTTTAGAAGTGACGCAATTTCCTCCATTTCCTTATCTTGGTGTCTGTGAACGCAGTGGATACCGTGAAAATAGTCTCAAAATACTCCACACAAAATTCCACACACAATCCCGTGTACAGTGTTCGCATCACTTGAACTCTCGTGCGAAGAGCGCGCATGTATTCCTTTGAGTCAAAGTCCAGCGACGACGACGGCGAGCCAGTAGCTACTGCTACACTATATTGGAAGAGGAGACTATCTCATTTCAAAACATAAATCACTATACTCATACAGTCACCATTGATACTATTCGCAGTGATGGATGCCCTCCAGTGGCTTTATCCTTCTGCATTTGACGCAATATCTTCGTGACACATGTATCTCCACCATACACATCATAAATTTTGTCAATGGCAACGGTCGCCAACTCCCCGCCTCGGACCATCAGGCTGACTTGGTCCCAAAATACCTTTCGTTTGCTAAATACATACCTAACTCGCCCTCGTTCCCTAGCAGTGAAAGATCTTGCCGCCTTGTTTCCGCCCAACCCATTCGTCCATTCGTCCCACAGTAAATGCAACGTTTTTGGACAGCGACTTAGCCTCGCATTATTCTCTGGCAGTTGGTGGTCTTCATGAACGGCTTCACCATTGTCACCTGCCACTCTGACGCGCCGGCCTGGCTGGCTTTCGATTCTATTCAGATGGCGCAACACTTTGTTGAAGTTTGCAGTCCATTCAGACTTTGTTTGATCTTGCTGTGCTTTCAAGGCGGCAAGATAGACCTTAATTTCATGCACCTCACATCGCAGTTTTCGTAGCTCCCCTCGTTGATCCTCAATGTTTCGCATTGGTTGATCGGTATTGTTTGTACCACCATCTCCCCCATCCAAATCCATCACCTGTAGAACACCCTCTGTCTCATAAACATCCAGTAGAATCCTTGAGACTGGATTCTCATTATCATGAAGGTTTCCTTGAAGTACAAGTTTGTTGGCTTCGTATGCAGAATGAATTCGTTGTAGGATCCCAAGGGGGATCATCTCCGCCATAGACTCTTCAAAGGCAGCCCAAAGAAGTGCTGTGCCAAGCACTCTGGCAACCTCCCGATGAAACCCATCAGCAGCTATGTTCGGCACCACATTGGCAATTATCCAATCCGTTGTAATCCCACTACCTGCCTTCACTGCATACCGAATGGGGCCTCCAACGCATAGCCTTGCAGCAATGTCACCGTCCGGCCATGGCAAATCAGCATTGGTATAGCGATCTTGTTGGCGTTTATTCTGTCCCCAACGTGCGCGAAAATCAACATTTGCCGGTGTGCCACCTCTGCGACGTGCTGCCGTAGCTCCATACTTCCGATTGGAATGCGTCCCAAGCTTCCCATCAGCAGAATCCATCAGTTCAATGAACTCTGTATTCAATATCTTCCTTAGGGAAGAGCTGACGAATGAGTTTGCTTGTTCTGGAGTCGATTTTCCGAAATGGAAAATAAACTCCTTGTTGCCACCATGTTGTGCAATAGTCGTCTCTAAATGCAACGCTAACGCCAACAAAAGGCAGTAGCTTGCATCTTTGCAACCAAAAATGATCTGCCACGGGCATGGCTTTTCAGTGTTTACATTTTTGGACCACTGTAGTTTGGCCACCAGGGAATCAGGCACCCGGACATTTTGACGAAGCATGGCCTTCCTCAGTTTGCACGCATCATCCAAGCGTGCAATAAAGTGATAAGAAAATTTGAAGAGGCATGGAACACCTAGCTTTAAATCAACAGCCGATTGCCTTCCCAAATAATTCATCACTTGGTCAAATTCATCCTTGTCGAAATCCCGCCGTGCTTGCGATGCTTTCCCAAATCCAGCAGCTTCTTTCTTCATAACAGCCTTTATTAGCTCATTCACCTCGTTGGATCTTGTAGGATTTCCCCAACCCACTGCAAAGTTCCATGCCATTAGCCGGTTGGGCATGAAAAAGGATATGGCTTTTTTGTAGTATAAAATAGAATTCGACCGTCCAACTGTTGGATTGTCAGCTTCTGTTGGATCGGGCTTTCCATATGCTTTCATGGCCAAAAAGCTTGCCACCTCCTTCGGAGTCACTTTCTGTAGCTCAGAGTTTGGGAAAGGATATGGCGACACATACTTTTTCCCATCCCGGAATGACATAAATTCTGCTAGGTAGTCATGGTAAGCAAGTATACAACTTGGCTGGGACAGCCGAGTTGCCATGCTTGTACCATTGTAGCAGTCACTGGGTGGTGGAAGGGACCGCTTCGGGGGTTTGCTTCTTGCAGCAGCACCAGCACGAGCAGCAGGACGAGGATTCTGCTGTGGTGGTACTACTACCGCTTGCTCAGCATGCTGCTGCTGATTGGCAGTGACTTCTCTTTCGCCCTGCTGTCCGGTGCCAGCTATTCTTTTTGCCTTACAGACAGGGCACAACACGAAGTGAATGCTGTTCGGGGTCTCATCACCACAGGGGGCATGAATATTCTTGCCACAATCCGGACATTTATGGGTGCTTGGTGCAATACCACCAAGCAGACACCCTGGATTGGCGCATGGGCCAGGTGTATTAATGTTTGCCATTGTTGTTTTGTTTCAGCAGGTTTGGAATGAAGTTGTATTTGTTGTTGTGGCAGCAACCAGCATTGTTGTGTGAAAATAGCGCCGATCGTATTGTGGAATTTTTGGCCCCTAAATTCCACGATTCCTGTCCACTCCGCAGTGGATTCGCCACGTCAACACCATGAGAAATCCACAAACTCCAATGACGGTATCGGTAGTTCTACATACGGGGAAATGGAATTTTGGTACAAAAAATACCACATGGGTGGAATTTTGGGCCTTACGTGAAAATAGTCTCAAAATACTCCACACAAAATTCCACACACAATCCCGTGTACAGTGTTCGCATCACTTGAACTCTCGTGCGAAGAGCGCGCATGTATTCCTTTGAGTCAAAGTCCAGCGACGACGACGGCGAGCCAGTAGCCACTGCTACACTATATTGGAAGAGGAGACTATCTCATTTCAAAACATAAATCACTATACTCATACAGTCACCATTGATACTATTCGCAGTGATGGATGCCCTCCAGTGGCTTTATCCTTCTGCATTTGACGCAATATCTTCGTGACACATGTATCTCCACCATACACATCATAAATTTTGTCAATGGCAACGGTCGCCAACTCCCCGCCTCGGACCATCAGGCTGACTTGGTCCCAAAATACCTTTCGTTTGCTAAATACATACCTAACTCGCCCTCGTTCCCTAGCAGTGAAAGATCTTGCCGCCTTGTTTCCGCCCAACCCATTCGTCCATTCGTCCCACAGTAAATGCAACGTTTTTGGACAGCGACTTAGCCTCGCATTATTCTCTGGCAGTTGGTGGTCTTCATGAACGGCTTCACCATTGTCACCTGCCACTCTGACGCGCCGGCCTGGCTGGCTTTCGATTCTATTCAGATGGCGCAACACTTTGTTGAAGTTTGCAGTCCATTCAGACTTTGTTTGATCTTGCTGTGCTTTCAAGGCGGCAAGATAGACCTTAATTTCATGCACCTCACATCGCAGTTTTCGTAGCTCCCCTCGTTGATCCTCAATGTTTCGCATTGGTTGATCGGTATTGTTTGTACCACCATCTCCCCCATCCAAATCCATCACCTGTAGAACACCCTCTGTCTCATAAACATCCAGTAGAATCCTTGAGACTGGATTCTCATTATCATGAAGGTTTCCTTGAAGTACAAGTTTGTTGGCTTCGTATGCAGAATGAATTCGTTGTAGGATCCCAAGGGGGATCATCTCCGCCATAGACTCTTCAAAGGCAGCCCAAAGAAGTGCTGTGCCAAGCACTCTGGCAACCTCCCGATGAAACCCATCAGCAGCTATGTTCGGCACCACATTGGCAATTATCCAATCCATTGTAATCCCACTACCTGCCTTCACTGCATACCGAATGGGGCCTCCAACGCATAGCCTTGCAGCAATGTCACCGTCCGGCCATGGCAAATCAGCATTGGTATAGCGATCTTGTTGGCGTTTATTCTGTCCCCAACGTGCGCGAAAATCAACATTTGCCGGTGTGCCACCTCTGCGATGTGCTGCCGTAGCTCCATACTTCCGATTGGAATGCGTCCCAAGCTTCCCATCAGCAGAATCCATCAGTTCAATGAACTCTGTATTCAATATCTTCCTTAGGGAAGAGCTGACGAATGAGTTTGCTTGTTCTGGAGTCGATTTTCCGAAATGGAAAATAAACTCCTTGTTGCCACCATGTTGTGCAATAGTCGTCTCTAAATGCAACGCTAACGCCAACAAAAGGCAGTAGCTTGCATCTTTGCAACCAAAAATGATCTGCCACGGGCATGGCTTTTCAGTGTTTACATTTTTGGACCACTGTAGTTTGGCCACCAGGGAATCAGGCACCCGGACATTTTGACGAAGCATGGCCTTCCTCAGTTTGCACGCATCATCCAAGCGTGCAATAAAGTGATAAGAAAATTTGAAGAGGCATGGAACACCTAGCTTTAAATCAACAGCCGATTGCCTTCCCAAATAATTCATCACTTGGTCAAATTCATCCTTGTCGAAATCCCGCCGTGCTTGCGATGCTTTCCCAAATCCAGCAGCTTCTTTCTTCATAACAGCCTTTATTAGCTCATTCACCTCGTTGGATCTTGTAGGATTTCCCCAACCCACTGCAAAGTTCCATGCCATTAGCCGGTTGGGCATGAAAAAGGATATGGCTTTTTTGTAGTATAAAATAGAATTCGACCGTCCAACTGTTGGATTGTCAGCTTCTGTTGGATCGGGCTTTCCATATGCTTTCATGGCCAAAAAGCTTGCCACCTCCTTCGGAGTCACTTTCTGTAGCTCAGAGTTTGGGAAAGGATATGGCGACACATACTTTTTCCCATCCCGGAATGACATAAATTCTGCTAGGTAGTCATGGTAAGCAAGTATACAACTTGGCTGGGACAGCCGAGTTGCCATGCTTGTACCATTGTAGCAGTCACTGGGTGGTGGAAGGGACCGCTTCGGGGGTTTGCTTCTTGCAGCAGCACCAGCACGAGCAGCAGGACGAGGATTCTGCTGTGGTGGTACTACTACCGCTTGCTCAGCATGCTGCTGCTGATTGGCAGTGACTTCTCTTTCGCCCTGCTGTCCGGTGCCAGCTATTCTTTTTGCCTTACAGACAGGGCACAACACGAAGTGAATGCTGTTCGGGGTCTCATCACCACAGGGGGCATGAATATTCTTGCCACAATCCGGACATTTATGGGTGCTTGGTGCAATACCACCAAGCAGACACCCTGGATTGGCGCATGGGCCAGGTGTATTAATGTTTGCCATTGTTGTTTTGTTTCAGCAGGTTTGGAATGAAGTTGTATTTGTTGTTGTGGCAGCAACCAGCATTGTTGTGTGAAAATAGCGCCGATCGTATTGTGGAATTTTTGGCCCCTAAATTCCACGATTCCTGTCCACTCCGCAGTGGATTCGCCACGTCAACACCATGAGAAATCCACAAACTCCAATGACGGTATCGGTAGTTCTACATACGGGGAAATGGAATTTTGGTACAAAAAATACCACATGGGTGGAATTTTGGGCGCTGCGGGAATACGTGCTAAAAGTCAACATTCCCTTTTCGCTTTGTGGTGGGCGAGGACTGACGCAGAGGAAAGAAAAAAGGCGAAATGACCGAAGGTCTCTACCTCTAGCTACCGTAGTCTGCCAACAGGGGCTTAAATTTAATCCAGCAATTATTATCAGTCGTCATCCCAACATATGCCTTGTGGGGTTTGCAACCTCCTGGCATGTGGCTGATGAGACGATCGACCCGCCCGCCTTGTCATTTGGCAGGCGCCTCTCAAAAGATTTTGCTTTGGGGGCAGTTTGTTCCCCGAAGAAGAGAGCCTTGATGAAGAAGGCATCTTGCGAACAAGGCAATAGATTTCGAGCACCTGGCGAACAAGGAACAGATTTCAAAGGCAATGACGGGTGATGAGTGGAACACATTCATAAGTAGAATCTACTTATTGCTGACAAATTTTTGTGAAGTATTTACATATTACATGTGCAGTATTTACGTTTTACATATGATGTATTTACGTATTACATATGCAGTATTGACATATTACATATGCTGTATTGACATATTTTATATGCTGCATCTACTTAATTTTAAGTCAATACGACACAAAAATGTGTCGTATCTACTTAAAAATATGTAATGTGAAGTATTGTCATATTTTTGTGAAGTATTTACATATTACATGTGCAGTATTTACGTTTTACATATGATGTATTTACGTATTACATAAGTAGTATTGACATATTACATATGCACTTGCGACGTATTTTATATGCTGCTCCTATTTAGAATATAAGACATTTCCCTTCTTTTTTCAGCAGTGTTATAAGTGGACTCTTGATAGGGGCAATTTACGAAGACAGAACAGGTTCTTATACAGAGCACGTACTAATGCAGTCTGGCACTGAAAGCTTTTAGACTTGGGGGCAGCTGGATGCGGGGGGATATTGATCATTTCGAGTCATGTGTGGGACTCCCCCCAGAATCTAGTAGATACTTTTAAAATGTATGCATGGCCCCGCTCGCACTCTAGAAATTGTTTCCGCCTCCAACCATCAGTGCTGCAAACTAAGGGTAGGTCTCCTGGTACCTATATACTTTGGTCTTGTCCTCATCCTCTTCGCCAGTCGACACAAAGCTAAAAGTACATGTCTCCTAGTAGCCCCATTCCCGCGGAGCCTTGGGCCTTACGTAGTGGTCGAACGAAGAAAAGTGAGGTTATGAGCGTGGTGGGCGCCGAAACTGGACTCACTCCATGCGGTCCATCGGGTCAAAACGGGGCGCAATTGCCCCTCTTTTTTCTTCCAACATAATTATGGTGCATTCACACCCCATTTTTAGATTACGTTTCTGCGCGCATCTCATCCATCCAAAGCATCATCAACAGCAAGATGATTCCTTCCGATGACAATTTCACATCACTAATGAGGTTCCCTGATAGTGGGCGTCGTGGTGGTGTAACCAGAGTGAGAACTTCAGGAGGCTCAAAGTCATGGCGGACGTTCGAGGACGGGGGCGCAGTAGCCGACGGCAACGTCTGCGGGCCTTGGCTGTATGGATGGTAGCGTTGTTTGCTAGCGTTTGGTGTTTCGTCTTGTGGCAAGCGCAATCCTCGCTGTTTGGCGTTTCTCCCATGGGAGTTCTGGGGCCACAAATGATTGCTTTCAAAAAGGCTCTGCCGTCAGGAGCACATCAAGCTTCGCCATCTAGTTATTACGGCTGGCAGCCCCCGATTGCCTCGGAAATGTCGTGCAGTTGGAGAGACTGCTTCAAGAAAAACCACAATTGTGCCACATGTCGAGAGTCCGATCAAGATTTGAGATACCATATAGCGGAAATAGCCCCAATGGATTGGATTCCCGACGTGACCATGTTACATCGCATGCTTCTGGAAGGTAAGGATGCTCAGGGCAATCCCTGGCCGCCCCCACTCGACCAGGAATTGTGTGAACCAATGGGTTCTACGGGAGGCAAACATGATGATAACAAAGAACGTGAGTACCGTGCCGTGGGGCAAGCCAAGAATGATCTATCCAACGTGGGCTCACACACTTTCTATTTGTTATGATAGTACTCGATGCCGTCCCGATCAAAGTACCCGATTTGACGGAACAAGAAGTAGAGTCGACACCCAAAATCTTGTGCATGGTTTATACCATGGAAGAAAATCATGCTACTAACATTCGTGCCATGAGAGAAACGTGGGCGCCTCATTGTGATGGCTTTTTAGCCTTTTCGACTGCCAATGATCCTCGTTTACCTGCCATTTCTTTGCCACACGACGGCCCGGAAGAATACAACAACATGTGGCAAAAAGTACGGAGTATTTGGAAGTTCGTGGGTACGCACTACCTAGAGGACTATGATTTCTTTTTTCAAGGCGGAGAAGACTTGTTTGTCATTCCACAAAACTTGAAACGATATCTAGCGGGTATGCTAGAACGAGACGAAAAGACGTCCGAGGATGATTATTTTGTGGGACGCCGCTTTAAAGGATATGGCCACGACAACTATTTCAATAGTGGAGGCGCAGGGTATGCATTGAGCCGGGGTACACTCCGCAAATACATCACACAAGGATGGGATAATGCAAAATGTAGTCCGACACGACATACCGCCATGGAAGATGTCATGATTGCTCAATGTTTACGAGGTTTGTTTGGGATTGGTTTGACCGATACTCGAGATGATTTGTTACGAGAACGTTTTCACCCCTTTGCACCGGCGACGCACTATTATTGGAAGCCACCATCCGAAGGCAACAAAGATTGGTATTTCGACTACAACGAGGAGGTACGTAGTACTCGCTCCGTGAAGATATCAAATTTGCATCGCTAACATCATCATTCAATCCTTCATTGTTTCACAGTGGCCGCCACTCTTGAACGAAATGTGTTGTGCGCCGGATTCTGTATCGTTTCATTATATCAAGAAACCTGCCATGGTGCGGCATCTATATGCCTTGTTGCATGATTGTGCTGGTGCTGACGAAGAAGACGAAGAAGAGGGTGTGGAGTAATCGGTGCCATAGAGAGAGTGCGATCGAGTTGAGAGGTATCGTCTATCATCACCAACTACTGCTTTCGCCTAGCCCGGGTACTCCGTCTTACAGCCCTCGTTTGGGGGTTTTGAGCCTACATGTACGCATGGATATGCACATTCGATTCTTTGCCAAGGACGCTCGTCGAACGCTTATGGTCGTTACGGATCGTGCCAGGAATGAACGTGATTCTCGAGCGCGGCGCTCCAGAAACTTGTCAGATAGCTACATGACGGAAGACGGATTCATTACGACGTTTGATCGGTTGCCAGCTACTGTGGACCAAGGAGATTTTGGTGAGTTTTGAGCTCGTCCGTGTATAACTCTGTCACCCATCGTCAGTCTTTGGGAAAGACTACTCCAATCCGAGCGTACCCCTTCTCCCCGTTTTTGGTAACAGCTTGGACTCGTCCAGTCCTTTCCCCACCCAGAATGCGGCGTTCACGAAGACTACTAGAGTGGCTTGGTGTGTTTTCAGCACAGTACCTGCTAAGATGCCAACCAAGGTTTCTGTACGGCGAAGACGATTGCGCTCGCTGTTTCGATGTATAGGCCTATGGCGCCTTTGGGGCGTGGCTTCACCTTGGGTTCGGTACCTTGCGAGCCCTCGAGGTTATTGTTACCACCTTCTTGAATCGATATTCGGCCATTTCCCTCGCTTCGTGCGCAAAAGATCTGTGTGAGAAAGTGCAGTGAAGTCGCTTCGTCCAAGGGGACTCCCGTATGATGCCGTCCCCTGGCGTGGGCGAGGAAGTTCGCGTCCTTTCAACCCGAGGAATCATAGAACTACCGACTACTGCTACTCAGTAAGCCAAGCGGAATTTTGGTGCCGAGAGTAGGAGGTCAAAATATCATAACTTGTGCCAGAAGCCAACATGTAGCCGCAGCCAGCAAGAAGAAAGAAGGCCCCCCTTGTTGAATCAATTGCACTTTGCTAGCTATGGTACAGGTATGGGGCCATGTACTATCCCTCCGATGGCGTCCTCCTGGTGAATGCCAAGGAGTCAGGAGCATGTGTGTACGGTGGGCGATTCATACCGCATACCAGGTACCGGTAGCAGCAGTAATCTCCGACGTACAGCGGTCTTAGCTATTCATACCGGAATTACCTACCTTAGGTCGACTGAGCTGGGGACGTCGACGTCATCGTCTCTGGAGGCCGTTATCCGGTTGACGGCGAATTCAAATAACGTACAGTATTCTCTACCGGTAGCCAACCATCGATAGTTGCATTTTTGCCAGGTGGCAATTTTTTCGGTGCTATGGTAGTAGGGTCCCACGAACTTCAAACCAACACAGCAAACTTAAAGGTGAATCCTTTCCCCATTCTCCACAAATGCCAAGTGCTTCAAGTGCTACATTGTAGGCGGATACCACAGTAAATGGCCTGTTCCAACACGGGCACTCGTTAGCGTTTTAGTGTCTCTCTAGAGGAAATTGGACTGCGCACTTTTTATCCAAAATGATATATGCCTACTCCACCTAGGTGAGGAAGAAGAACGTAATTCAACCTCTAAAGAAGAATGCGTTCAATTACACGGCGCTTCGTAGATAATTCTCGCGTCGCCAACTCAAACGGCTAAGGAGAAGATAACGCGTGGCCATTTCTCCTTAAATGCGCTCATAGGGCTTCGTCTTGCGTCAGACCCTTCTTCATAGCCCTTTTAGCGAAGGCCGTTCAATTCATCGTTCTTCATGGGGGTGACGTCGGATGACTTGGCACCACATCCAACTGATCTTCTAAATCCCAAAACTTAACTCTAATTCGGACATCGGAAAAGCTATAGAAAAAGTGCTTACTACGCGGACAGAATGAAGAACCCTCCCTCGGTGCGGTAAACTGTGTGGGGCATCTCCAATGACGGTCGATGATGCAATCACGTAGGTCTGGTACAAATTCTAAGGGTCATCCACCGCCAACAATTCTTCTCGCGATACGACCGTAGTGGGCTTCTCAAATCCTTGGCATGCAACTCCTCGCGTTTGGAAGGCTGCAAGGGCACGTTTGGTTAGACTTTGTACCAGCATTCTACGTGAGCGCCTGGCTGAAAGTCCGTAAGCTGTCTGCAAACCCATTCTCAAAGGGTCATAAAACCGTGCACGACCTAAATCGCCACACCTCAATCGGCAATCTCAACTGTTTCAACAATCGATTTGACCATGGCAGTATCATCTCTCGCCTCTATGAATGCCTCTAAGGCTAACAACAAGAAACGTAACAACAAGGGGAAGCAAAAGAAGGAAGTTGCGGAGACTGCCCCGATCTTCCTGAGAAGTAAGTAGAAAATGTACCGCGAGGTACGGAGCGCACGGAACCGTTATCGCCATGAGCATCTCGAGACTAACAATGCTGTTTCTCTTGACCCCATCTGTTCAGAGACCTACCATATGATCGACACTTGCGATCCTGAGATTGCTAGCTGGTCGGAGGACGGTCTTGCCTTTGTTGTGAAGGACCCTGAAACCTTCGCATCGGAAGTTATCGGGCAGTTCTTCAAGCACAACAACTTTTCCTCCTTTGTTCGTCAACTGGTAAGTGCTAGATTAACGCTGGGGGCTTCTGGCATGTCTCTGGGGACATTCAGAGCGTTTTCGGCTGTTTGTTGGGTCGATGTATCTCACTTGTGACCATCGCAATTTGCAATTCTTGCGCGTATTCACTTCAGAACTTTTATGGCTTCCGCAAGATCAAATCGGACCCTCTTCGCCTTCGCGACGCGGTCTCTGACTCGGAATCCAAGTTCTGGAAGTTCCGACACGAAAAGTTCCAACGCGGACGTCCTGACCTCTTGGCTGAAATCCGCAAGAGCAACCACACTGAAGCTGCCGATAAGAAGGAAGTCGACTTGCTCCGAGCCGAAGTACAAGAGCTTCGAAGCCGCCTCAACACAATGGCCAAGGACATGGAAAAGCTCATGGGACTCTTACAAACTGCTGCTACCTCTCCCGTGCTTGCATCCGATGCTTTTGTTCCAGCCGCTCCCGCTTCAAAGAAGCGAAAGATCACCCCGCTTCCTTCGCCGGTAGGATCTTACCCCAAAGCCATCAGTCCCGAGCCCATGCCTGTTACGTCTCTTCCCGACGCTGGCACGGCCGAAGATGCAGATCTTCTCTTGCACCCCGGTGCTCCTTCCCTCGGAAATTCCGTCGAGTCCCCTGTTGATGGCGCCCTCAAGGTGGTAGTGCCCGCCGCTGGCTTGCCAAAGATCCCTCCTATTCCAAACCCGGCCAAGTTGACTTCCGCATTGCGTGATGAATCGTTGGCTTCTCTTACCGCCGTTGACGAAGAGATCCTCACGTCCTTGTTTTCCTTGGAAACCTCTTCTACCTCTTGTTCGCCCACAGATGACGATGCGATCTTGATTGGAGCCGCCCAAGACCTCAAAGAGGACGACGATTTCGACTTGCCAGACATGGCAACTTCTCTTACGGTTCCTACCGCGAAATTGGATATGGACCTAGATGTTGTTGATAACGAGATTGAATCATTGGATGAGCCAATCCCTGTTCTTCCTTTGGAACCATGAATGTTTCATTTCATTTAGTCCTATTCGATTCGGGGTTCCTACGGCGGCTACCAGTCGATCGGTCGTCATCGAAATGACACGAAAATATTTTGGGATTCATACGCAAAGCAAGGCAAGCCTGCGAGTGAGGCGCTACTCACTTGCGCTCTTTGTGATTATATTATGATGTGATTGATACGTTGCTCATGGAATTGTTTCATTCGACACAGCTTTCTTTTACTACTTCTTGTTCTATATTCAAGCAATAAAAAATATAAAGAAAGTATATCCAAATTATGCTTCTGATAAATTTGTGGAGCTTGTTGCTCCACAAGACACGCTCGTGCCGAAGTCTTATGTGGTGTTTATTTTGCTAGTTGCGACAAGAGACTTTGTGTGAGAGTACTTCAGGGTAGTGCTTGCTGTACAAGCAGTAGACTTTTTCTATCGTGGTAGTATGTTTGGATTGGTACAGTAGCTTTTGGTGGCGAAGTTCAGAACTAGGCATGAGTCATCAGTCAAGTCCCGCCCTGCATAGAAATCACTGACGTCACACTCTGCATCCGAGCGATCGACACTATTGATGACATGTCTTGAAAGTAATAATTGTCCTGGAGTGGCCACACCCTTAAGGGTATGCGGCCACAAATCCAATCCATGAGAATCGGACCATAGGTCTAGAATCCAAACTAAAAGGTGGACAGTCCCCTTCGAGCCACACGTGAACGTCAGGTACTCACTCGTCTCGTCCGGTACTGGATGATCCCATGCAGTGTCATTGTTGCATGTTTGTTCTTTGGCCACACAATTCCATAGTTGTTCTGACTGTCCTAGATACTGGCATATTCTCCAAACCTTTCAACGACCTATCCTGGTAGTCCGATGATGCGTTTACAAGAAACACGGCCTGTCGTGGCATCTTTCCACAAGACGACATCTCCCGTTTGTTGCAATGCCAAGGCCCGTTTCCACTAACCACAATAAATCACCAATAAATTGCATGGTAAACTTGCTTGGATCGAAAAAGGAGCAAGGTTGGAATCTGTCAACGCATACGCCAGTACACAAGCTAGTAGTGGCAAACGAATTGCCATATACCACAAATGATCTCGATGAATTCGTTGTCCACTGCCAAATAGTCGAGGATGAAAGAGCTCTTTGGTGCGGTCTTGAACAAGCTGCTGCAATCTACTACTACTAGTAGTAGTAGGAGTAGTCGTCGCAGTCGTAGAAGAACTAGGCTTGGCAGAAGCGCGCCGTTCTACTTTGTTGCGTTGTTTTCGTTCGAGAGGTCGTCGTTCGGATCTCGAAAGAGGGAGTCGTCGTCGAAGTGGACGATGATGTCAAGCAACGCCGTAGTGGGAAACGACAGTGAACATCTCGACAGTCCAAAGATGATCGCCGCCTCATCACTTGTTGCCACATGGTCGTCCAATAGTAGCACGAGCTAGCAATGAACACGCATTGACAATGGAGTGGTGAAAACGATCATTTTATGTGAGTTGGCAGATAATGTAGTCGAATCAGTCATTTCCCGTCTTCCTATGCCTCGATCGAGCATCGACGCGAGGCCCGAGGGGCTCGTGATGCTCGAGCGTGACGAGGGTGGGGGTGCTCGTCGTGAGTGCCGCCGCCGTCCGTTTGAGGTCGGACTGGTCAAACACGTCACAAACTCGCGGCGCGGCTCAAGATAGTGCCAAACGCACACATCCCCCGCCGACAGCGATCCTTTTAGAGGTGAAGCACCCCCACTAACTACAGTGGGCAATGCCCACCGCTGGTTGATCCCATCCTAAGTTTATCGACTAAAACTCGGGGAGCGACAAACTCTTCATCAGTTCGTCTGCGTCCGCGTCTGAGAGACTGAGCAATGACTCTGACCGTGCTGATAGCTCGATGGGGGCAAAGAGCATCATTTCTTCCGATTTGCAGTCTGGTGGTGCCGCGGATAGACCGCTCTCGTCCTTCAAATTGAAAAGGCGAACAAACATCGGATCATCGATGCGTTGATGTTCGATGCCAAAGAACTGAGAATCGGCCTCCCCATTTTGTTTGGACCTTTTCAACACCCCACTGTTCGCAGCATCGAGTCTATCGTCCTGGCTTGGGAAAACCAAATCATCAAACGCCTTGATTTGCGAGGACAGGAATACCAAGCAATGATTACCTTTCTTTGGCACTCTTTCATGTTGATAGGCGTTGGGGCAGCTGACAAATCGTCGACTGATAGGCGCAGCACTTGGCGACATGGAGTAACATCCAATGCCCCCGAGCTTTGCTTCACAAGACATGTTGGTCTTCTTTTTGAAAGCGTCCTTGCTTGACAGACCGCCACGGCAGACTCCATCATCGGCAATCTTAGTTTTTTGCAGTGGCTTTTTGCATCGGCTCATGAAACGGCAAATGTCGGGATTACCCCGTTCCAACAGAGCATGTGTGTAGGCTCCCTTGTGCGGGCCCCATGCCAACATTTTGAAACCGTACATGTTCACTAAATGAACGAACCACACAAGACGAGGGGTTAGCCGAGATGAAGTAGCTGAATACCAAGCGACACATTATATTGTTGATACTCACGTTGCCGCTGAAAGGACTTGTATTGCCTTTGGCCATGGAAATACTTGGGCAATACTTTGGCGGCAAAGGATGCCTTGTCGTGCACTTTGAAAGACCGCCCGTCGTCTTCCCACGAGACCAAATCGGTGAATCCAAGCCGACTTGCATCGTCAAGCATATCATGGAGCTGCCAGGGAAAGACAGGGATACCTGTGCTGCGGTCCTCTTCGAGGTTCTGGTTGTCCAGTACATGTGATTTCAAGAAGCTCGCAGCGCCTGTGCCTGCTGGGAATACTTCTTCAACAAGCAACCCCTGGCTTCTAGTAGTAGACATCATAGATGAATGGGCAACGGTCATGGTGGAATCGTCCCGTAGCCCCCGGAGGATATTCACCTTGTCGTCAGCCAGAATTGGTTTGAGTTTTAGGGCGATGTTCGAATTGACCACTTCCCACGAGGACGACCGGCTAGTATCGTGGCTCCTGTGCATGGCGTCTTTTTGGCTTCCTACTAGCTTGATGCTTCTTTTGAGATATTGTGAGCACCAAGAGGTTTCATGCCGTCCTTCTTATTAGTTCATATTTGAACTTCGCCCGTATTTCATAGCCAAGGAGTGCAACATTGACCTACGTAGTTTATTTCTTCTTTTGTTCTTATTGCTCGGGGAGGTGGAGAACCTTGTACCTACTAGTAGGGAGTACTAAAGGCACTGCAGGACGAGCAGGTTCTATTCCAGGTGAAGCTACCGTGGAATAGAACAACCGCATTTCGCACCCACATAGTCATGATACTCACACCTACTAGTATAATATTACCCTTGTTTGGCTGAGGAGGTACACCTAGTACAGTGGGGAATTCATAGCACATACATAGCATCTTCCATCCCGAACTGGTAACTACTGTGAATGGGACATTGAGCAAAGAAGAATGAGCATCGATATTTCGGTTAGCAGAACGCGAACCGCATCTGCGACCTCCTGCTTCCCCAGCCCTTTCGGATGATTTATTATTCAGGGATCTGTTCTGCTTCTATGCACCATGCTACGATACGTAACCCGGCCCAGGAAGCTAGCACGATTGGGATCCCTGCAGCTGCAGCTGCACCTGCATTTGTTCTCAGCTGTTGGGGTGCTAATAAGGAGAGAGATAGTTTTGCCAGTCCGCCGGGAAGGGTAGAAGAATTTTGATCCATAACCAAGAAAATGGGAATGAGTTACTATGTCTATTTGAAGTAGTTCGACTCTCTCTTGGTATGAGGTCAGTCCTTTCTGATCGGTAGATCGAAACCAATAGGACATTTTTTCGTACAAAAAACTCACCGGTAGTTTCATGGGGATTCGGAATTTTCACCGCATTTAACCCCCCAAAAGCGAAGAACGGAAGGATTATTGCCTTTTCAACAGCCTCTCATACATCACCACCCTACCGGCGTGTGTTTGGGGAATTGAATTCGGAAATAGCCGCAACCACGGGGAAACTTAGAACAAGGAACAACAAAGAATATGCCAATCAAGACAAAAGAACGAAGCACCGCTATGAAATCAGAAAGATGATCAACTCGAGGAATCGACCTCACAATATTAGTATCTCAACCTTCCGCGGTGAATCAAACGTCAGGAAAACCACAAACACACCACCATGTGCAAAGGCCACAACAAAGCATCGTCAACAAAAACAGTTTATTCTAGTTTCAGACTAAAGGAAATGCAACCACTAGAATCAGCACGGAAAGTTGAACAAACTACGATCCCGTTAAGTTCCAAATCTAGCGCCGTTCCGATTTCAACAGTTTCCCGTCTCGAGTCGCTATACGTCGCGTACAATGAACCTGGTAATTGCAACAGGAATACAGTGTGCGGCCAAGCAGGTATTCGAGTACATCTCCAGCAGCCAGCAGTCATCCCGCAAGAAACAAACCCGGTGAAGAACGACCAGGACCGCAGCACAGGTATCCCGGTCTTTCCCTGGCAGCTCCATGATATGCTTGACGATGCAAGTCGGTTTGAATTCACCGATTTGGTCTCGTGGGAAGACGACGGGCGGTCTTTCAAAGTGCACGACAAGACATCCTTTGCCGCCAAAGTATTGCCAAAGTATTTCCATGGCCAAAGGCAATACAAGTCCTTTCAGCGCCAACGTGAGTATCAACAATATAATGTGTCGCTTGGTATTCGGCTACTTCATCTCGGCTAACCCCTCGTCTTGTGTGGTTCGTTCATTTAGTGAACATGTACGGTTTCAAAATGCTGGCATGGGGCCCGCATAAGGGAGCATACACGCATGACCTGTTGGAACGGGGTAATCCCGACATTTGCCGTTTCATGATCCGATGCAAACTGCAACGACGAGGACACGGCAAGGCTGATTGTACGAAACGAATGCCTAGTCGCTCTCTCTCAGCTGACACTTTCAAGGAAATTCGTAGCAAGAAATCCTCTCGAGCGCTTGAAAAAAGCAGGCGTCATCTCTTGTTGTCCGGCGCGGCACTGGCTCGACGCGTTGTCAGCTGCCCCAACACGTTCGAACGAGTTCCCGGCATCGTTAGCACGAATCAGCCATTTTCCATGCAAAACGAGACCTTTGATCAAGATCTGGCTTCTTATGCAAGAGGGGATATAATCCCGCAATCAACTCAGATGCTGGGAAGCTCGATCAACGCTCTGGATAGGTCAGCAAAATGCGGCCCCGATGAAGTTTTGCTCAAGCCCCTTCCAGCCAGCCGGCTCCTTAAAGATCCATTCAAGAATACTGTTTCAGCTCAGGACAACGATGGGAATAGCTGCTTTAGCTCGACATCAACCCAATCACAAGCAATGGCTTCGGACCTCGAACCGTATCCCGTTCTGCTTTCTCCCTCCGAGCCATCAATCGGTACTGGGATGTGGCTCCATCATGTATCAGTTGAGGAGGGAGAAGAGCTCTTGAGAACGCTGTTTCTCCCATGAGCCATTCATGAAGGTAGTGGATGAGTCTTGGTCGTCTCGGGGTTTGGGACGCCACAGTCTTCAGAAGTGGGAGCCATGTTAGGATCAATTGCAGAATGTCCATTTGGCTCCCGCGTTTTGTTGTTGTTTGTGCCATATGCTCGCCAATCTGCGTAATATCTGGCGCGCCACGTACGTTGAATTCTATGGTTAAATAGCAGACATGGAGGGCCGGCGCCTTATTTGTTAGATCGCTGGGATTGAATTGAACCATAAATATAAATACTTATGAATATTTAGACAAAAAATGTGGGCCCGCTTCGCGCCCTTCCTTGCTCTCCCTCAAACCCATGATGCGGGGAAGTCGTTTCGCGGCGATGCATCCACCACAGCGCCACATCTGCTGTTCCGCGCCGGAAAAAAGGAATGAAATTCTCAATATGCAACCCGATAAAGTTTGAGCGGCTACAGAGTGCTGCTCCCTCTTTCAGTACGATATAAGGATCACACCGACAATCACGATGACGGAAGGAAGATCTGAATGAGGTCGTCCACGAATTCGGCTGACAATCGAGCCCTGGTGCCGCCGTTTGAGTTGCCGGCGATGGGCAAAGGCAGCAGTTCGTCGGCTTGTGTTTGAATGGGATGTGGCTCCAGGTCGAGCCTGCCTCCCTTCGGGGCGGCAATCTTCCTCCAAAAGACAGAGAACAAGTCATCGTCAACTCGGTCTTCACTTTGTAAAACTTCGGAAAGAGGCTTGGATGCAAAATCCTGCTGTGGATTGCTTCTCGCTGGTCGAGTCACAACCTCGAACGAACTGGCGAGTAGAGCGGCGGCTCCTATAGAGGTGCCAGTCTCGCTGCTGTTGCTGCTGTTGGATGGACAACGTATCGGTGTGTCAAACACCTGATTCCTGGGGGAGCTTTCAGGCCATCGACAAGTCGCCATCTGACACCCCGATGACACAGGAACCGATGTGGAAGAATAGCTTCTGTGAAACGCAGCCGAACGACTGGCTGATATTTCACGGGATTTGCTGGACTCGATGATTGAACCCGCGGAATGGTGCCTGGGACGATGATGGCTCCTCCCGGTCGTTCCCTGCTTGTTGTGCATCCTGGATCGCGTCATGAAACGGCAAATATCAGGCTTGCCTCGCTCCAAGAGCTCATGAGTATACGCTCCCTTGCGAGAACCACAAGACACCATTTTGAATCCATATATGTTTACTGTGATGGGACAGCATCATTGGGAAAGTCGCGTTGTTAGACAGGAATTACACTTGCAACGAACACCCTTTATCATCGAGATGTGACAAGCAACTTACGTTGTCGCTGAAAGGACCGATACAATGTCTGGCCTTGGAAGTATTGTGGCAGCACAATGGCGGCAAACGACGCCTTGTCGTGTACCTTGAAAGATCTACCATCATTCTCCCACGCGACCAAATCGGCAAACCCTTTTCGTGGAGCATCGTTCAACATGTCATGAAGCTGCCAGGGGAAGATGGGGATTCCAGTACGAGCAATACCCATGATGGCGCTGTCTTCGTTTGATACTATCGCACAGGTGCGTTCTCTAGTTTCGTCGCTTTGGGATGAATTTCGAATTTGGCCGCCTCTCTCCGACCCTGCAAGCCTCCTGAACAAGCCGGAAGAAGCAGAAGATGATTGAAGAACAAGCAGTGTATCGTCAAATGTTGTGGACATGGTTTGGACTACCAGATCAAGGGCCAAGGGCGGTGCTGAGAAAGATCCCCGATTATGGTTAAACTTCGATTATCGCTATCCCTCTTTGCCTCCCAAAGGTTAGCAAAATTTATGAGCGGGGCAAAGGGATTTAGGTCGCCTTTCGGATATTTTCAACATAATTCGACGGAAAGAATCATTTGCAACTGCTAATAAATATGTCTTACCTTGAGTTGTCTACCGGTAGAGTCGAAGAGTTTTCTTGGCAGCTATTAATAGTTGCAGCAATAGATGTCTCCAACGCTTTCATAACGATCGCGTTGTTTGTCTCGAAACGGGCCCGCTTATGTCCTAAGTGAAATGGTGCGACATCTTCTGCCACCCTATTGCGGGGAACAATTCAGTCGATTGAAGAATGAATAGCGGTCGGGGAACTTTATGTGGATTCTTAACATCGGAACAATAGAGAACCAAGACGAGCGGGCGAAGGCAAAGTCGCGTCCACTGTTTCGCCGAACCGACTTGAATTTCTTGCCTTGCTTCCCCTCAAAGAACAGGCCCATTGGCCGGTGAACCACCCAATCTTAGTACAGAGAACGAAAATTCGTGTTGCCGGAAATACGGTAGAATTATTAAATGGCGATTTGATTGGCGACACGCTACAACTTTATCGCGCCAATTATCCGACCGCCTACTACTAAAGTACTAGCTAGAAACCAACGCTTAGTCGAACTGCTGGTAGCGGTAGTCTTAGCTAGTTGGTGGAGTTAAAAACAAACGATTAAGAAGCAGGCACCAGCATAGTTACCTGCAGAGGCCTGCTTCTTGTTCTTGTTCTTCTGACAAGAAGATCCGTGGTGTGGTTGCTCGGACGCAATGCATTGCGAGCTAAGAGGAGTACTAAACAAGAATTGCCAAAAGAGATGTAGCAGTACTACTATATATTTTGATCTACTAGTACGTGTTTTCCCCCGCCCATCCTCGCTGGCGACCAAACATCATCATCTTGTTCCTCGTCGAAGAACAAAGGTCCTCGTGCTGGTGGTAGTGGTGGTGGTGACAGCATCATGGTGGCCGTGCGACGTTGGGCCCGGCTTCTTCTTCTTCCATTGTTGCTGTAGCATTAATATCACCCTCACACCTCCTGAAAGGTATCAACCAAGTCTGCTGCTAACCCTGGTTCGCTTTCTTGGTCGAAGGTGATTCCCACCACCAGTTCTTCTAGTACTTGTTCGGCTCTACTACTACTCCTCTCTTGGTCGTGGTCCCAGCAGTCGTAGATTCTAGTACTACTAGTACTGCTGGGAGGAAAAAGTAACTCCTGAAGTTCGTTGGAAAGTTGCTCCTTGATCGAGTTCGCCATGTTAATCGACTTGCCCCGCTGCTGTAGGCGCTCAAGTAGCTGTTTCTTTGCCTGGAGCAGACAGCAATTAGAAGAATCTTCGTTCGCGTTTGTCTCTACTACAAGATATTGTTCTGCTGGTGCAGCACCGTTCGTTGTGCTTTGTGATTCTGATGATGCCAGTGGCGACATTCTTTCGTTCACAGTGGCATCTTCTTCCGCCTCTGCCGGAGTATCAGAACTACTCCTCACCCTACTACTAATAGTCCTCTTCCCGGAGCACCCTCCGTTCACCTTTGTACGTATCATGTATCGGCATAGTCCGGGCTGGCCACGGACCAATAATTTGTGGAAGTAGGCACCAGTTTTCGTGCCAAACTTTTGGTGCCTGGTGAAGCCGTAGATGTTGACTAGTATCGTCGAGGGTCGTGACAGGAGAGTTGGCATGTAGTAGTACCACAAGTGGTAAGAAGACACTTTCTGGTTAGAGGACGAAGGAGGCAATTAGTATGAGATCATACTATATTGATAAATAATCACTTACGCTGGCGTTGAAACGACTTGTACTGGGTTTGTCCCACAAAATATTCCGGAAGGATGAATCTGGTGAACTGGTCCTTGTCGTGGACTTTGAATGAGTTTCCACCTGCTTCCCAAGAAACCACATGAGCAAATCCTTTCGGTTCGGCCTCGTTGAGCATATCGTGAAGACGAAATGGAAAAGTTGCCGCTCCCTTGTTTGTGACGAGCGACAAGAGCCGATGGCGGCGTTTCACAAACAAGTTTTTGGCTGTCGCCACCACCACCGCGTCCTCGCACCAGTTCATGATATTTGAGGAAGAATGAGCGAAGAAGGAGGATCCTGATGAAGAAGGGACAGGTTGGTGCACCTCCGGCGATGGCTGCTCCAGTTCAAAGCTGTTTCCGTGGAAGAAAGAAGAGTTAAACGCCGCCCGCACGACTGAAATTTGTCGTCCCAAGGAGCACAAACGATGCTTCTTTTCGTTGCTAGTAGTACTAGAAGTATGCTTCGTCCTGCTGGTGGTCTTGGTGGTTCCGGTCTCTAGTTCTAGTAGTACCACTTGTTGTTTCTTCTTGCGGCAAATGTGGTGTTGGAGTTGCTGGTGGAACTACTAGTAGTAGTAGTACTTTTAGTGGTTGCCGCCTATTCTCGGAAATGATTTTGTGAGACCTGCTGCTCTAAAAGAAGCGAAACTACATATCGTTTTACTAGGTAGCTCGTAGTATCCCTGCAAGAAGATTCAGTATGATACGCCCACCAACTGAAAAAGTATCCAAATATTCTTGTTGGTACTTAAGAGCAGCAGTTCTAGTTGAACAAAGATAAGCTCGCGCAATGGGGATAGTTATGAATTGAATTTTGGGGGGAACCATGCGTTCGGCTGTTTAGAACGAGACGACCATAGATGACGCAAATTGAAGAAGTTTGAAGTGTTCCTCGTACTAGGAAAATCGCCGCCGAAAAGATATCTTTGTTGCTTGGCTTTTACTACTCTATGATGGAGGTCCGACATGAATTTCTCTGCCTTTGCCACGGTAGATTGTCCGTGCTTCTTGTTGCCCTTCTTCTTGGTGTCCTCCCGCCGCTGCATTACTAAGCAAGAAGAAACGGCGCCTTCTAGTACGATAGTAGCATCTCGATGGTGATGTTTGGTGATAAAGCATAGCGGGGCGAAGAAGGGGATACCAGGTACTTCTGCTGCTATGATATGCTGCCAGCTGGAGGAATCATCTTGTTGAGCAGCAACGCCTGGTGGCGAAGCAAGGAGAACCGGTTGACGAATAAGAAAAACCGGTTGAAGTAGAAGAAGCAGAAGCATACCAAAAAGACACGGCGGCAGCATATTTGATTCTTGTTCCATATTAGCGCTCCGCTTTTGCTTTAAAATGTCGCCAGAGAGAACTTCGCGGTAGCCGAGCGGGGCAATCATACGGTAGACGCTTTCTTTGGGCCTTTCTGTCCATCCTTTTGTAAATGCGTGCGTTCTCAGTCCCTGAATATTCGATAGGTGATACATCTCTACCGGTAAATTAGCACACTCTTTTATTACGAACCCCGGGCTTACTGCAGACACGGCGGCAGCATATTTGATTCTTGTTCCATACTAGGTAGCGCTCCGAATTTGGGCAGAGACATAAAGAATCGTTTTTTAGCTGTTTACCTCATTCGCTTTTGCTTTAGTATGTCGCCAGAGAGAACTTCGCGGTAGCCGAGCGGGGCAATCATAGACGCTTTCTTTGGGCCTTTCTGTCTATCCTTTTGTGGCTGCGTGCGTTCTCAGTCCCTGAATATTCGATAGGTATGAGGATGATCACGAACGGTATGTACTAATTGAGATACGAGTAAGCCACGTCACGCTTTCGTGTACCGACTCTCGCGCTCTTGGCTCTCTTTCTTGATCGTCTTTCGCCGACGAGGGTTGAAGCCGTCATGGCAGCCATCGTGTGGTAGCCAAAAGACAATGAACCAAGCCAGAACGACCAAAGGAGAAGGAGCAACAGGAGTATTCTTAATGTTGGTCTAGAAGAAACAAAATTGTTTATGGGGCCCTCAGTGCTACTTCGAAAATGCGCTGTGCCGGTCTTCCTGGTTTGTTCTTGCAGTGTCAATTGCTGCTCGTTCGTCCTCACACCTGAAAGATGTCAACAACCAGGTCTGCTGCTAACGCTGGCTCCTCGTTATGCTCCATTCCAAATTCCTCGGTGGCGTCCTCGTGCTGATCGTGCCCGTACGTGCTGAAGACCTTGTTGTAGCGGGATGGGACGTAATATTCGGAGCTGTCGAACAAGATTTCATTCAAGCTTTCTTCAAGGTGGTCCTCGAGAGTTCCGAGAGGGGCGCTGCGGAATCTCGCGTGAGCGTGTTGCGACGAAGAAAAGACATGATCGAAAGCAGAAAGGTGCCCTTGATAATTTGTGGAGGCTTTCATGGCAAGAGCCTTGATGTCAAATTTGTCACCAATAGTACTGCTGCCGCCATGCTGACGAGAAACGGGGAGTTGGTGGTGGTATGTTTCAGGGGTCTCCCGAACGATACCAATCAGGGACCATCTTCGCCCCTGAGATCTAGGAGGAAAGATTAACTCCTTCAATTCTTTGGACACTTGCTCCTTGATCGTGTTGTCCAGGTCAATCGACTCGCCCCGATGCAGAAGGCTTTCAAGTAGCTGCTTCTTGGCGTGGAACAGAGAGCGAGGATCTTCGTCCTGATTTGGACGAAGTGAAGAAGCGCCAAGCGGCGCGTCGTTGTGCGCGAGGAAAGCTTGTTGCAATTCTTGAGGACCCGATGATTGTTTGAGTGGTGCATCGCTTAACACAGCGGTCGTGCCGGGACGAGGCGACATTTTCTTCGTGGCGTGTTCTTCCGCCTCGATAGTACGCCGGTATCCCTTTATCTTTGTACGCATCATGTGGCGGCAGAGTCCTGGCTTGCCACGGACCATTAATTTGTGGAAGTAGGCACCCCTTTGAGGGCCCGACTTGTGCCTCATGAAGCCATAGATGTTGACTATCGAGCACAAAGAAGTCGACACGGGCAGAGAGTGGTGAGCCTTTACAATTGCTGTTGGAGGATCAGTCTGACACCAATCATCTGCTCAAGATGAATCACTTACGCTGGCGTTGAAACGACTTGAACTGGGTTTGCCCAACAAAATACTCCGTAAGGATGAATTCGGTGAACTGGTCCCTGTCGTGGACTTTGAATGAGTTTCCATCTGCTTCCCAAGAAACCACGTGAGCAAATCCTTTCGGTTCGGCCTCGTTGAGCATATCGTGAAGAAGAAATGGAAACGCTGCTGCTCCCGTGTTTGTGACGAGCGACAAGAGCCGATGGCTTTTCACAAGCGAACTAGTTCTCGGGATGTCGACTCTCGTCTCCACCTTCAGGTCTCTTGCTGGCTGGGAAGAAAGAGAGGATGCTAGTAATGACGAATCGACAGAGTGCTGCTCTTCCGGGGGTCCCACTTCGAGGCTGATTTCATGATGGTGGTCAAACCCCGCCCCCATGACTGAGATGGAACCAAGTCCTCCTTGTCGGGGTTCAAAATTGTGCGTTTTGTGCCGTGCGTACATCATGGTGATGGTTCAACTCGTTGGCAATTGCGGAGTCGGTGGGCTGAAACTAGAAGTTAGCGTTTCCTCGGAAATCGTTTTATGGGAGACCTCCACCACCCTGCAAAGGAGGAAGCCAGTTTCTCGTATCCGTCGCGATTGTAGCGATTGCGATGACTTGGATTCGCCAATTTGTCAGCGTTCAGAAAGAGAAGCTCGCGCGATTCCTCATGTCTTTTGTCGACCCACCATCCCACTTTAAGAAAAACCATAGATGACGCAAATTGAAGTTCTCTTCAATATCATACGGACTGGGGTATTCGTAAGAACACAGCCGAAAAGATTTACCTTTCTTGCGCTTTTTTTTGGCAATGTACGATTTAAATTCGTTAGTTGCATCCTCGTCGTCGACATGGCTTTTACTGCTTTCGCCGATGAGGATTCTCCTTTGGAGCCGTCGATATTAGCGGCCGGCCGGGCTACGATTCTCCGAGAATACTGTCCTCCTGCTCCTCGCATCGCCAGCCCGAGACGACGACGAGAAAAGCAGGCAATAGGAGGTAATAATGAGTTGCTATTTTTGCGTTACTACCGGCGTCAAAGTTCGCGGCCAAAATTGATAAGATCTCGGATTTGTTGAAGAAGTATTAGTGTGGGCGAAGACGCAGATGTTTTACTACCAGATGCTGGCGCAGAGTATCCACAAAAGTTTTCTACTCTATCGGCTTCGCCCTTCGTATTTTTATTCGGGTTCGCAGTTGTTCGCGTTTTAATTGCGGGGCGGCAATAGAAGTCGATGAGCCTGGTTTTACTATGTATGGCTCCCCATTCTGTTTCGCTGAATCCGCTCGATGAGTCAGGTGCGGTTCTTTGGGCCTTCTTGGCTTTTCCTTCGTCCTTTCACGCAGTCCCGAATTTTAATATGTATGAGGATGATCACTTAAGGTATCCATAGAGATATGAAGCTACCTACGTCACCTTCGTTTCGCGCTCGCGCACTCTGGCGTCTCGCGGAGTTGAAGCGTATCGGTCCGTCGATGCGATGATCGATCGTGCCGCTAGCGGATAGGCGGTGGTGGCGGCGAGCGAAGCAGAGAGTACGGTAGGCGAAAACACAACGCAAGAGCTCCAATAGAGAGGCACGACGCCTGTTGTCACTGAAGTTAACCATGGCAAACAGCAACCCGTCAAGCCCGACTCAATACGGCTTGGCCGGGAATTTTAGTGCTGATGATATTCAGGAGCTCCTGGGGGCTATGGCTGGAGAGCACCATCGGCCGTCATCAGAAGTAGACTTCGACGAAGACCGCTCGTCTGTCGATCGTACGGACGTTGACGGTGATGCCAAAGCACAAGCTCGGTCGGAACGCAAGCGTAGTCGGGAAAAGCAACGCAGGTCGGATGTTAATAGACAGTTTGGAGATTTGACTGCTTTATTAAAGCAAATCGAGGCAGAAGAGGCCGAGGAAGATAAAGCAGTCGCGAGGCTGGCATTTAGTCCTACGAATCGAGTAGACATGATTGCCCGAACAATCACGCATCTGGAACGACTTCGAGCCGTCAACAAGAGACGGAAAAAGGAGATTGAAAGCCTACAGCAACAGCTTGAACTTGCCAAGAAAGCTGGGGAGGATACGGCTGCCAAGCTGAAGGAAGTTATGTTTAATCAGCCCACTCAGAGCAAACAGGTACGTGTCGTGCAGATTTTTATTTGTGTAATTCCATGAGCGACTAACATCCTGTTTTCACCATTAGGTTATGATGATGGTGCCCATGATGGTTTCTGCCGACGGGACCTCCTCGTATGGAGCTGGAGGGGCTGCTGCAATGCCCATGATGAATCCATTCATGATGCCCCAGCCCTATATGATGCCTCAGATTCCGCAACCGGGCCATCAAGCTGTCCAGCAACCAAACATGCAGCCACAGCAGCCGATGTTTCCGGGATTTGCCATGGCACCACAGCAGCAGGCTCCGCAACCGGTTCCAGCGGCGGCAGCCCCACTTGGCGGACAGGTTAATAATCCTATGGCTTCGGCACACTCTCACGCCCAGGGAACAGCCTCAGGGGTCCCACAGCATACCCAGTTTGCACAAGGAATGCCTGCTCAATTTGCTGGTATGCCAGTACCATCTTGGTTCGCCTCCAACCCAGCACCTATCGCGCCCAACCCCATGTCGTTTTTCATGCCCCAGAATCTCATGGCGCCTCAACAGGCTGCCACGGCATCATCAGCTCCAGTGGATCCCCGCAGCTCATCGGCCGCATCTCCTCTGAATGATCAATCGACGAATAGTGCCACAAGTGCTGCCAGCAATACAGGAGATTCCAAAGAGGGAGGGGCCGGAATGCAAGGGGGGAGCAACTTGGCACACTGCGCTTAGAGTGGGGACCTTTCTCGTGTAGATCGCTAGCTAGCTCATTGTACGAAGGTTACTTGTTAAACTAATAGGGAATGTTAAAATATATTGGTGCATTGATCTTCAGACTAGAGCTTTGAGATCGGCCGTGAAGGTTGTTGCTAGCTGGATGGAACGTACTCTCCACTGTTTGCATACCAGCCACGGCTTGGCGGTCGCTGTGGGCGCAACAAGAACGGCGTCCATCAGCCCATTGATTTGAAATGGCAAACTATTGCTGTATTGCAGCTACCATCTGCTAGAGGTATTGTTATTGTAGTGTTAATGGAGCACATTGCTGCGACCTATTTCAAGAGTGCTCTACTACTCTACTACGAGTGTGGGGGGAAGTGCGTCTTTTGAATTGGGGTGTGACGTCAGTGAACCGGACGAGCTATCGGACTGCATGATGACGCCGCCCAAAAAGTGAAATCCTTTTTTCTCACACCACCATGGCCTTGCTGGGCGGCTGCGATCCAATATAACTTCTGCTAGGAGTATGGTAGCGGGGTGCCCCGTTGTTCCATTTGCCAACAGCTGTTTCTTTCTTAATTTCGTATCATAATGGCACCAATCCCCTTTGTTTTCCGAGCCAGAATGGTCTCGGCACTTCTTCTTTTCCTGACGGTAGGCACCAATCTGTCGGTGGGAGAATCGTTTGTGCCACTTTCCGTTTATCGTGACCGCCTCTGTCATCAGGAACTCCTTCATCTTCACTCGGTTGCCATGGCCCGAGCGCTGCCGTTTGGTGTATCGTCGCCGGCCACTACTACATTTCTTCAGTCGACTTCTTCCGACACCACAACGTCCGAGAATTCATCCGCGGCGTCTACATCTACCATTCTTGGATCCCCCATTTGTGAATACCATCAAGTTACGATTCCGACTTCGCAAAAAGGCCCTCCTCGCCAAGAAATTAGCGTGGAAGATCTGACACCGACGCTAGTGGGCTTGCTAGAAGCAAGTGGGATGAAACAGGGGGTCGTAACCGTCATTTCTCGGCACACCACCACGGCCATTACCATTAATGAACGAGAAAAGCGGTTGGCACAGGACATGGCCAAATACTTTTTGGAATTGGCACCTCCTGACGAACGCAGTGAATCTGATAAACGACAAGCAGGGGAACGTTATTACCATAATGATATTGATCAACGTCCTGATGGAGAGGAAGAAGCGCAACGATGTCGCGACAATGGATGGGATATTGACAACCCCGAGTCTCTTGAAAAGTGGCGAGATCAAGAACCCATCAATGCGCACTCTCACCTGCTCTCTATGCTGCTTGGTAGTTCTGAGGCTATTCCAGTCGTCAATGGCAAAATGGTGATTGGGCAATGGCAAAGCGTTTTGCTGGTCGACTTGGACGGCCCTAGAGATCGAACAGTCGGCATTCAACTCATGGGGTATTCGTAGATGTTGATATAGAGATGGATGGGTGACATGCCCAAATAGCAGCGAGTACAGCTTGCTCGAGATAACAAGGATGTGGTGTGCTTGGTTGCTTTGGCGGTGGTCGCCGTCCGGTGCCTTGTGACCGTGGCTCCTTGAGTCATCCACTCATTGAAAGTTGTACTTTAGGTCCAGCAACTAGTAGAGACTTTATTACTAATATTAGACTTGCAATTTTGGTTCCCCAAATCTGGGCTACTTCTATTGTTCTATTTAGCACGAGTTGGAATCCTTCGGGATTTGCCGTATTCGTCTAGAAATTTTCTGAAATCTGTCTAGTAGCCGAGCTTTGTTACTTTGCAAGTCCGCCATTAATCATTCTACACACTCAAATTCAACGACAATCCCAAATTGCCCGGTCCAACTCCGTTAGTGAATCCATTCGGGCCCAAAAAGGGAGCATATTCATCTGGAACGCACGACAATTGAATATTGGCGCGGCCTTGTTGATAGCTTCCTTGAAGATTAAAGTTAGTATCAGGCACTCGATAGGCCACACCCACATTCCAGGGTGATGTTTGTCCGTACAATTGCATCTGAAGCTGTTGAATTATTTGCTGCTGTTGTTGCAATACTTGCATGGCCGTTTGCTGTTGTTGGGCGGATTTGAGTTGCACATCCAAGGCGCGTTTGCCCGATTCGGCAATACTATTCATGACCGATTGCAAATACGAGCGTTCGCTGGTATAATCCCAGTCGGATCCTTCGCGAGTGGCCTCTTCGGCTTCTCTCATAAACGCCGCGTCCGCTTGCAACATGGCTTCGTACTCGGAAGCACCCGACGTTTTGGACGATGCGCGGTAACGCTGGAGGGCTTGTTCTCTCAACAAGGCCAGCTGTCTGAGATACAAGACTTGAAGGGGAGCATCTAGCGCAGCTTCCAGGGCCACCAAGGTGCGATCGTAGGCGCTCGCGGCCGATGAATCCGACGCATCGGGGGCAGTCTTGGCAAAATCTTCCAAGGCCTTGTTGCAAATGGTGTCGGCTTTGGAGCCGAAATCCGAAACTACCATGGCTTCATTAATGATTTGTTTCCTGAGTTCTTCAATCTAGTTGAGGCAAGAGTGAGCAAGAAGGAAAGTGCAAAGTGAGAGACGCCGATGACACACATCAAATGTCACATGTGATGGCAGTGGATCCTCCCCGAGTTGCCGACTCTGAAACACGCAAGTTCTCACCGATTCCGCTGCCGTCTCCAAGACGGATGCCTTGACAGCTTCTAGTTGACTGGAATAACTAGAAGCTCCACCCGACGGGATGGAACTTGCCGAGTTGCTGCTCGAAGCAGCTGGCGAGTCATCGCCACCAGTACCAGCAGCCCCACCCCGTGATATGCAAAAGGGCATTCGATGAGCGGACGACGCCGCTGCCACGACGGCACTCAACGAAAGCAACGCCACGGATAACAATCGAGCCATTCTGCCAAAGATTCTGTTTGGAGGAACGAGTGGAAAAGAAAGTATAACAAAGCGACACTACTATCGGCTCTTCACCGCCATGGCCGCGTTGATGCCTCGGGGCTCGCATCACCATGGCACTACACACCGACCATACAAAAAAGATCGGGCAACTTCCAAGTGGCAAAGCGGATCGGAGGCAGGTTGCATCATAACCCAATGACGTCATGGATTGTGCGCATCGGTGCGCGCAAAAATACATTTTATGTCCGGCTCTGAAGATAAAATATATGCAGTGCCGTAAAGGTGTGCCTGCCCTAAATACATATCTGTAGAATGAACATTGTCCGGGCGTGCCCGCGAATTCGCCAACCCGGACACCTTTTGTCGGCGATTGGCCACAAAAAGCGATGGTTTCCTCAACACGGATCTCCCTCCAACATTTTGGGAGTGGTATGCTGCGGCAAGTCGCTTGTTGTTGGACGTGACGACAACGAAGACACCAATAGAGGCACTTCCCCTTAAGACCATGAGATCAGCCCCAGCCTTGTCCCGCTATCAGCAACCGCCAACCCGTCAGTGGCAAGGAGCTCCGTATCATCCAAGGAAGCCACAAGCAGCAGGAAGTTATCTCGAAGATCATGCGGCTGATGAATTGATGAAAGAATTGAAATCCAAGGGATATGATCCAAACAATGGAGGAGAACTTCTCAAGAGAGACACGGATTCTTTTTCCATTAATGACGATCGATACACTCTTGGGGCGAACCATCATGACGACCGATACTCCCTGAGTCCCGATTATGATGCCAGAGATGAGCAACCCGACGCCCAAGGCGCAAGCAATAGTCGAAAAAGAGATAATGGCGCATACTATTTGAGGCAAGAAGAAGACTCGCTAACTCAATATGCTCGGGATCGAACAAGTAGTCGATATGGGACAAAGTCTTCCACCATGGACGAGACGAGTTATGATGATGGAACCTATTCAGCCACCAGCTATACATATGGGACAGCCGAGGAGGATGAGGAGAACATCCATAGTCAAATGACCGACAATCGAACGTCATTTACCATGGATCAAACGGAAACTACCAATCAGACTCCAGCCAGTCGAAAGACAATGAGTACGCTGGGGGGCAGTGGTGCTTCGAAATGGCGCAAGAACAAGCCTCAGAAGAAAAATGTCGTGCAGCATGCTCCGTCCTCCCAGATTCAAGGTCCATCCTCAAGGTTTTCACCCAAGCCCGCATCGTGTGTGTCGGATGAAAGCAGTTTCTTTACCGAAATTACCGACCAGGAATTTTCAGATGTTATGGATGACTCATTTGAAAAGAGATCTGTCGCAAGTCATGCCATGACTCGACTGCAAGAGTTGCAACGAAAAAAGAAAAAGATCAAGGCATTGCTTCAAAAACAAAAACAAGAAGAACTCGAGATGAAACGCAGCCTTCGTGCATCGCCAAAGCCAGCCGCTCGAGCCAAACATGAGTCTTCCCGTCATTTCTTTCCTGAAGAAGAAGAGCACGATGGAGGATCTACGTCGCTTCCATCGATAAACGAAGAAACTAACGAGGAACAATCCATTCCTCCTCCTCCACCCAAATCAAAGGGTGTCGCTTCGAGAGCTCCGACTCGTGCTCATTCCAAATCGCCTAGAGCCAAGGAAGAGCCTATATCGCCTACACTTCGAACGGCGAGCAATGCGCGGTCGAGCTTACAACAATCCAAGGTGGTAGTATCTCCCAGAAAAGGAATACCCACAGGAATGTTGACTTCGGAACATCCCTATCCCAGCAAGATTGGAACCGCAGCCTCTCCTATCAGCCAGGCTCCTCCCGAGTCAATGGCTCCTCATATGCTAAAAGTCAAGACCAAACCAAACAAGGCTCCATCTAGTGGCTCCTGGGCGTCGTCAGAACAAGAAGAAGAAGAAGAAGAAGAAGAAGAAGAAGTGATAGACGAGGGTACCTTGTCGCCGGCGAGTCGAAATTCACACCGTGCCATGAAATCTTTGGTCGACGACTCGGTGGCACGCTCGGTGGAGTCGATTGCAAGTCTCAGTCAAGCATCTCATAGCGGAGACATTAAAAAGAAGGGCGTTACCTTGTTTGGTCAATGGGGTAAAAAATCATCCTCTCCCAAAGCTATGAAAACAAACAAGAAGCTGGCTGCTGCTACATTGTTCAAACGGACTCCTTCTGCCAAAGCGTCCTCGTCGCCCAAAACTCCCAGAATTGTGGCGACGACAAAGCCTGTTGAATCCAAGAAGAAGGAGGAAATCGAAGAATTCGGTTTGGTTTCTAGGGAAGAAGCGACATTGTTCAAACGATCTCCTTCTACCAAAGTGTCATCGCCCAAAACTCCCAGAATTGTGGCTGCGACAAAGCCTGCGAAGTCCAAGAAGAAGAAGGAAACGGAAGAATTCGGTTTGGTTTCTAGGGAAGAACTGTTCAAGGAACTCAAAGAGGAAGGACTGGTCAATGGCCCGCCGAGAAGATGGGCCCATGCCGATAGTTGCGGCTCCATGGTTGGTAAAGTCGTGGCCCCTAAAAATGACACCAAAACGGCTGTCTTGTTGGAACCTTTGACGACAGACGGAGAGTGGAGCCTGCTGTCGCACCCGTCCGAATGTTTAGCAGACGAACATTCCGACGAAGGAGGACATGGCAAGGGATCATCACCCAGGCGTTTTGCATTCATGAAGCGATTCCAAAAGGCACAAGATGACCTTTCGCAGCAGTCGGAAAGCGAGTATAGCCGTGACTACTCAGATGCAAGAAACGACGAGCCAAATCGAATCACAGTTCCAAGCAGGCCTAGGGACCCTCGACGCCCGCCCCGTGAGCGTCAATTGCAACCAGGGGAAATTGAAGTTCTCAAAATGGGACGAGCGGGAAATAAGCAGGAAGATCAGGTGGCTCCTGCCAGCATTCAAGCGTCGAGGGGAAGTTCGGTTTCATCGGTGGTGACTCGCAATGAAGTTTTGTCAGAAGCGGGAAGCATGCAAGCCACCGTATCGAATCAAAGTCAACGTGGCCTCTCGGCAATCCGAGTAAACACGCTCATGATGACAGATACTGGGGTGGAACACTTATTGTTAGAATATGATGATACTATTGCTTCACCCAAGTCAAAGATACGCTCTCCCACAAGGGCAATCTCAGGAGTGATGAAGCGTTTCGCGCATTCCAGCAAGAGAGAGAAGACTAAACCTTCCAAGCAAAGTTTGTCTTCGGGGCGTCCTACAGTTGCAAAGCAACTACTAAGACGAGGTCCAGGCAAAGTCATTGAGCAGATCCGCAAACTTTCACCAACTAACAAGCGAAAAGCGAAGCAAGAAGAACAAAACAACTTTCGCTATGAGCCCGATCGGAAGACGTTTGAACCTAGAGCTCGTCTTTCCCAAAGCCGAGTTAATTCTGGGAAGGATGCTGTCAAGTTATTTCAATGTCATGAACAAGGGGGATCGTCTGCTGGAGCAACAGACCCTGGCGAATATTTGGACTTGTCTGTCTACGAGGACTCAGTAGCGTCCTCCTCGAGAGCATCATCCAGCCGCCCGGGTCGATACGAGACACCATCACCTGATCCTTCAGAATCTCAAAGGAGTGAGAAGCGGCTTCAAGGACAAGCTCGAACATCCCCGCAGCCCTCCAAGTCTACTCAATCTTTGAAGGAAATCGTGGAAGAAAATTTATATGTCCCAGCGGCCTCGGCCCCAGGAAGAATTGAAAGGCGAAGTAATCGTAAACTGCAACTTCGACGCAAAAAGGAGCCGGCACGGGCAAGTAGTAGAAAAACACAGGAACCGATCGTTGTGGAGACTGTCGAGTCTACTTCAGGATCCCTGGCGTCAAGTGAGTACAGCAAGCACGAAGGCAATGAAGCAATCGACCAGTCCCGCTCCACGCCCTCCTCAAGTCCGGAGCCAGAGTCCGGAAACGTCACTCCAGTTTCCGAAGGAGTACCCCTGGAGGAAATGTTGAACTTGAGAAACAAAGATTCCAAACAAGGAGGAAATGTAGGCGATGAAAACGCAGGCGCGAACCAGGAAAACATTCCGAAACCAGTATCCAACTCTTTTATGAACGACTTCTTCTCGAGGGCCTTCATGTACAAGGACGCGACGCCACAAGAGAGGGAGCCCGCCCAAGTTGATCCTCGTCAAGATGGTTTAGCGAGAAGGGAAACGAACGGGGCGTGCTCTCCGCTAGGCTTCATGGCGGAGAATGGAGACGGCCTGCACTATGAAGCACTCAGTAGAAAGGGCGTTCGATTCTCAGAGGACATTGCTCAATTTCATGAATTCAACGCCCCGTCAATGTCTATGACAGTCGATGGAAGTAGGGCCAGTCCAATGCCGGAAGCAGCCCCGTTAGAAACTTGCGATTCAGCATCATCGTCGAGCTGCAGCAGCAGCGTTGAACCAAAAGCTGAGCCAAAGCGGAGGGGTCTTTTTTCCTTTATTCGACGAAACAATCAGAAAAGGCAACACAGGAAAGAAGAGGCAAGAAGGAGAGCGAGGATGGAAGCATTCGAAGAAGAAGACTACAACGAAGAAGACGAAGAAGAGAGCGAGGCGGAGTCCTCAGTGTACTCATCAGAGATTGGCGACGGCGACAGTGACTCGGAGGTGTCGTTTTCAAGAGACAGCCCCCGTCCCGGTCGGGGATCTCCTCCGAGGCCGCCACGAACGCCATCAGTAACTCCACCGCCATTAGTTGACGACGATGAAGGAATCGAGTTGATTGCTAGCCGCTCCAAAACATCGGGAAAGAAGGCAATCTTAATAGCAAAGTCGGACGGGACTGTGCAAGATCGACCGGCCTCGCGTTCTGAAACTCCACCAGAAATGAAACATCCATCAAAGAAAATTGCTGGAAGACGAATCGAGTCTGTACGAAGAGCCAGCAAGAACAGTCCATCATTTTTCGGTCGACTTTTCAAGCCATCTGGGGACAATCCCAAAACAAAACCTCCTGGAAAAAGATCTAAGTCCCCTTTCGAAACAAACACAACAGTATCCAAGGAGCGAGACTATTCTCCCGCCACTTTTGCAACTGATGACAGCGGCTACAGTTCGGCCTCTGCTTTACAACGTTCTACTCCTTCACCAGACGTCTTTAAGCCTACCGTTGCCAGACGGGCTGCTACTGTCAAAAGTCCTGCAAGTATTCGGAAAGCTCAACAACTTGCCACGCAGCGGGGCACTCCATCCCCGGAATTATCGGAGAGAATAATGGACGATGGAGACCTTTTCTCCGTGTCCGTCGCTACGGACGTCGCAGAACCAGGAAGTAGCGTGGCTTCCACTGGACCGTCTATTGAATCGTCACTCCGTGTAGATGCTACCACGTTCGAGCCATCTCATGCCGAAAGTTCCAGCAGCAATCAAAACGGAGGGGGGGACTTTTTGTCATGGCTACTACCGGGGGTCTTCGGGCCGATCCCGGCACCTACACCGAAACCCTTAGAAAAGCCATCACGTGCACGATTACATGCTCATGCGGACGAGTTGTCGTCTACCGATAGTTCCTCGCAAAACAGTCCATTGATTGACGATGAACAATGGCAAGACATCTTGAGTGCAACCGAAACTCTCGCAGTTCAGTATCGAGACGCTCAAATGCTGGACGACGATTCTGCAGCAGTCTCGATTTCTGAAAGGACTATCGAAGAAGTGAATACAGCAATTGCCAATTTTAGAGCGCACGCGAGGTACCTTGGTGTGTCCGAGAAGCAGTTGATGGAAGCCGTCCGAGACGATGATCGAAGCTTCCATATGTCTTCTGCCGGAAATAACAAAGGAAAAAGCCACAAGGGAGGCACGAAAGACAAGTTCATCCAAATGTTCGAGTACTTCTTCTTGCCTTCAGGTCCCGGATCCAGTCTTCCTGAGAGTCTGAATTCGACTACTGCTCACTACCACGGACAGTAATCCTACTACTAGTAGTCGTGGCAAGATTTCTGTTGTTGTAGCATCTTCTTACTTGGCTGTTACTACAAGTGCTCGAAGCTACATCAAGTCAAAGCTACTAGAACCAGAACTAGCTACGGTCATTCGCTGTTACTTGCTTGCCCTCCGTTATTTTTATTAGTACCAGAGGATGTTTGTACTATCTCTGCTTGCTTGCCCAATGCATGATGGGCCACGAGCGCATTGACTGTGTGACCACAAAGTTCGTAGCGACGTGACAGGTGCTCTGGCTCGGGAGCTTATGTTTCCATTCAGCTTTGGGGGGGGGGGGGGGGGGCTACAAAACTGGGACACCAACGAAAATACCGCATGTTGCTAATTTTGGCGATACGGAGCGACAGACAGATCTCACCGCGGTAGGGCCAAGGGGAAAGGGGGCATGCAGGCGCGCAAGACGAATTTTCGAGTACCGCAACGGATTCAGGAACAGTTTTGGTTGGTCAGTTTGAATGTGTAACGACATCATTTACTTATAGAAAATAATCAATTTAATATATGCCTTTTGAATTCAGCGAGCACGTCGGTCATTCAACGAATCGCCAGATCACCCCTTAAAGATGAAAGCCTCCCTGGCGACATGCCGGGGGGAATTGGCGGGAGTCGGGGGGAATTGGCGGGAAATTCCCGCCAATTCCCCCCGACTCCCCCCGACTCCCCCAGGGCAGAGGCTATGCGGGTGGCGGGCGGGCGATCTCTGCGAGCACGGCGAGCTTGGTGCGACAGACGCATCAACGACTTGATGGACTGGCATGCCAGGGACACGCTGTGTTGATGACCGCAAAGGATGACTGTTGTAGCAGAAGCAACAGCAATCATGACGAACGGCGATGAAAAGTATCACAAACGTACGGTGCAACGCCAACAAAGGTTACGACAAAGTCTGTTAACCTTTGGAGCTAGTTTGGTGGTATTGGTGTATACCTGGCGGACCATGTGGGACATTCCCGAACATGCCGAGTCTCGACGCCGTGCCGTGCTAGAAGAACAACGACGAGACCAATTGCGTGTGGGTGGTGCTGCTGGTGGGGTCAACAACTAGATGCACAGGGACGTCGACGTCGTCCCATGGAACAACCTCAGCGTCAACCTCAGGATCGTAAACGCAAGAATCAAGAATCTCAGGGCTTGTTTGGACGATTGTTTGGGGCGGACAATATTGCACAATTTGAACCACACCTACAAGAATTGGAACAACGCGTGCTCAAGAACGAAAATCATGGCACGCGTTGGGTTCGTGACGATTTGTTGCCGCCCCTGTCGGCGGGGGATGAAAAACCTTCGCTGGAATCGACACGAGATCGTCGGCAGTGGGGTCGAAGTCCGCAACGATATTTTGCTGTCCGACACTTGGGCATGAGCATGGCATGGGAAATGCACGCCAATCAAGTCAATTTAGATCAAGGTCCTGCCGTGGATTACACCCAGCATTCCTATCAATATCCTCCCAAACTTTATGAATTGCCAAAGCTGGGCGAGTATCCTCCCCTCGTTCCACTCAAAGAATTGATGCAAACCTGGCCTCAAGATGAGTTAGTCACCCCCCAAATCCTATTCAGGAACGGCTCCTGCATTTTGATTATACGAATCCTCATGATTTGGAAGCTGCCAAATTGTTTCGAGAGGCCAAACTTCCTTTTAAGCTTGTCAATGTTCCTGAAGTTGTAAAGGCGGGACAAATTTGGACGGATGCCTATGTCTCTCAAAATTTTGATTCGACTCATGGTCCCTTTCCTCAAGCTCAAGGCACTTGTCAAGAATCGACAGACAATTTCTTTGCCTTTTTTACACAACCCGCTTGGCCTGTTTCCCTTCTAGGTGTTCCGTCGAGTCGCAATAGCGATTATACGTTTGCCAAGTGGGCTCGTCATGCCAAATACGCTGATGCAGTACGCCTAGATGCGAATCAACCCCACATGTACTTTCAAGCGGGCGTCGACAAGGAAGAACGGCATTTGCCCAAGAAGGATTGGACGTTTATTTCGAGAGATTTACCCTCCTTTTCGTCTCCCACGGAAACCTTTTTTGTCTTTGATCCCTCGGGTCAAAAAGGCATTCAATGTCGATTTGGAGAACGTGGTGTTACTGCCGCGACCCATTTTGATTCGGGACGCAACATGGTGGCCATGGTGACGGGTGTCAAACGCTACATTCTAAGTCCGCCCAGCCAATGTACCAAATTGCCCATTGTTACCAGTCGTGGTCATCCAATTTTTAGACATTCCATGCTCAATTTTGGTCATTTGAAGGATTTGGACAACGCCGACATGCCAGAGGGGGAACGGGCCTGGTTGGAACGTGCTGGAGATGCCATGGCATTGGATACGGTACTCAAAGCCGGAGAAGTCCTCTACATCCCTAGCCATTGGTTCCACTATATTACAAGCTTGCAAAAAAGTGCTCAGTGCAACGTACGAAGTGGCGTCGATGTCGAAGGCGATGCCTATTTTGGAGGTCGGGCCGGGGGTGTGGAAAAGTGTGAAGCGGCGTATTATTGATCATAGAAAAGTAACTACTACTTCGAATCAGACACAAGTAGATGGAATACAGTTGCAGTCTACCATGACTCTACTCTAACGGCATTATAAAAAGGTTGAGCTCTATCGATACCCTGTCGTAGCTAGTAGAGCTACTGTGGGTTGCCGCGGAGCCTCGGCGGCGTTTGGAGCAGCACGTTCTTTGCGCTTTTTCGCGGGGTTGGCAGTGGTGGCATCGATTGCCATGGGGACTGAGGCCCCGAAGTTACGGGTATTGACCTCCTTCTTTCTCCTTTTGTTGTTGCTGCTGCTTGCCATGGTTTTTGTGATGGATGAGAAACTTGTGTTGATAGCAATGCACCAAAACCCAAGCAAGCCGTCCGTCTCGCCACGCTCGCGACTCTGCCTGGCAGGCGCGGAATGACTCTTTGGCGGGAAACGGGGGGAGTCGGGGGGAATTGGCGGGAATTTCCCGCCAATTCCCCCCGACTCCCGCCAATTCCCCCAGCCATGTCGCCAGGGAGGCTTTCATCTTTAAGGGGTGATCTGGCGATTCGTTGAATGACCGACGTGCTTGCTGAATTCAAAAGGCATATATTAAATTGATTATTTTCTATAAGTAAATGATGTCGTTACACATTCAAACTGACCAACCAAAACTGTTCCTGAATCCGTTGTGGTACTCGAAAATTCGTCTTGCGCGCCTGCATGCCCCCTTTCCCCTTGGCCCTACCGCGGTGAGATCTGTCTGTCGCTCCGTATCGCCAAAACTGGCAACATGCGGTATTTTCGCTGGTGTCCCTGGGTAATAAAATGCAGGATTTGTCAGCGCTCCTATGATACATTGATTGAAGTAATAGTAGCTCTAGTACGGTTGTGACTTATGACTTGGAGGATCAAAGGAGCGAGGGGGGCTCGGCTGGCAGTAATTTAAATCATCTACGGCTCTGTAGGATGATTCTCAAAGTACATAGGCCTTCGTCGATTTCTTATGGCACATTGTGCCAATAACAGTATACCGTCACGAATGTATGTCAATATCCAAAAGGGGACGCCAATTCCATAAATAATCTTCCGAGCGATCCGCTCTGTCCTAATTAACTCAATTTCGTTCCATGTGTGCGCACCCGTCGGCCATTCTCCATGCACGCTAAAGCAACACGCTCCCATAAATTACACACTTTTCTTTTCTCACCTTGGCCATGGAATAACCGAGTTTCGCTTCTCAATATGATTTTACACCACCGTACCAAGCCCGTCCAGGATACAACGGAGAGTGACTGGGCTCCAATGCCTAATTGGAAAATCGATAGCCCCAGTCGAGTATCAGGAGCTCCGGACGAGTCGTCAATTCGGCACTTGATGGAGGGAGTTGTCGTGGATACAAGAAAGGCCGACAACAGAGATCTACTGTCGTATAACGAGTCGCTGACTCTTACGGCTGTTGATGAAGATGATTCTATTGTTGAATATGCTGCCGAGACGAAGACGAAGGCGGTCTTGTCCTCTAGAGAAGAGGTCAATGGCAAAAGGCAGCTTGTCAATGACGAACGAGACGTCGAGAACGATGAAAACCAAAATAAAGCAAACTACCAGGACCTCCATGGAGAAGATTACGACGAAGTTGATGAGAGGTATGCTGTAGAGAGCGTACACGAGAAAACGGAAGCTACTGCTCCCCGTGAGACTGCTTTGATGTCATTTTTCGAGAGCTACAAGCCCACAGAGGATCAGCTTCAAAAGGTCTCCGAAGCGGCCACCTGCGTTGGTGCCAAAGCCGCAGAAGCCGGGCTACAGTTGTCAACCCTGCTTCGCGATGGAATTCAATTGGGCATGGCTGGAGTAGCAAAACAACTTGAGACCATGGAACAAGCGGTTCAGCGCGGGTTGGAAGAAAACCAACGTCGATCAATCGAGCAGCCCATCGAGGAAAGGCGCCGACGCTCGCCACGCAAAACAAAGTCACAAGAAACCCAAGAAACCGAAGAAACGCAACAAAAAGCTTCAGAGGATCGAGAGGATGAAACAGAAGAAGCTCAGACTGAAGACGAAGAAGAAAGAGAATCGTTTGGCGCTTCTCATCTTCTCGAAGAAGCCCCCTCAGCTCTCGCTCCACAAAGACATTCTTTCTTCGAAGAGTCAACTATTTCCTCTATGGGGGATACATTCCAAGAGTATATCAAGCCTCGACTCATGGAGCAAGGGAGAAGTCCACCCGCGGCAGTGCGTCTTGAAGATAGAGATGTTAAGATCCCCCCCAAGGGTCGGAATTCTCGAAGAGTAATGATGTCTGGCAAAGAACAAACGAAGATGGGACAAAATAGAGCCCCAACGCCAGTTTCGAAGTCCTCTGCATCAAAAGATAAAGAAGGGGGGCGAAAGGGTCTCTCATTTGGACGAAACGGCTCCAATAAGGTAGCGGAGACAAAGCGATCGCGATCGAAAACCCCTGTTCCAATGAATGGAGCAGGAGTTGCGACAAAGCGATCCAACACGCCAACGAAGGACATGAAAGGCAAGGACCGCGTCCACTCTAGAGGAAGACAGCGTTCTCGGTCTCGCTCATGCTCTAAACCACGTTCAGGGTCTAGAACGAAGTCCAAACGTAATACTGGCGCTACTCGTTCGCGTTTTCAAAAGCGGGAAGAAGTCGCCCGATCTCGGTCGAGACAACGAGCGAAGTCTCTTTCCCGCTCTCAATCTACGAAGCGTCCAGAACAAACACAGAAGAATGCTTCTGAGAACAAACGACCAGAGCCCATGCGTAATACTAGGGCGGCTCGGAGCCGATCGCCCGAGCCTCGAGGTCAGCTGGCCACGGTCCCCACCCGAAAACCTGCAGAGGTACAACATGCCAAAGCGAAAAAGAAAGCAGCAACAGGAAAGGTCGAGCCAACAAAACATGAGACGGGACCATCAAATCGTCAGGCGACCACGTCATGGAATGATGTCGTAGAGAAGCAAGCTGCCAAGACCAAGTCGAACAAGAAGCTAGCAATCGATACCCAGCTTGGTGACGGACCGGACATTCAACAGTCGACTAGCAATTCCGACAAGCCCCACTATGAATCCAAAGTGGAAGGGCAAGAAGGGATCGAAATGGTGCCATTCACATCCAAAGATGGAGCCACTGGCTTGTTGATTATCAACGGTGGAGAGTGCGCCATGTCAGCAACGCCCAAAGATATTCAATCCAAACTACAAGGAAAGCGTTCAAAGAGACCGCCTACGACACCAACAAAGGCAGCACCCCCCGGACGAAATGCGGTACCAGGTCATTCGTCATCCAAGGGAGCATTCACGAAGATTGCACCTCCCCGATCTCCCGTTTTTGCCAAAAGGACACCATCACCCAAGACTACTACTGCAGTAAAAAAGCCCTTGTGGGGTCGTCGTGAATCCCCCAAGGCACCTGTGCGTTCGAGCAAGCGTCCCAAAGACTCAATTAAGAACAAGAAAACCAAACCAGACAAAGAAGAAGAATTGAATGAAATGATTGATGCTATTACCAACTTCAAGCTGACTGCCCGAAAGTTGGGCGTTGCCGAGCAAGACTTGCTCGAAGCCATGTCCTTTGCGTCGCGCTTTGACAAAGGGGGTGATTTGGACGATGACGAGTATTCGGATGTTTCTTCTTCGGACGACGAAAGCACCCATGATTCGTAGACCACTACGCACGTACTAGTTTCATGTAGTTGATCAGCTGCCCGCTATCGTCAGTATTGTCTAGTCGAGCAATGATTCTGTTACTAATGTACACGATTGCAACCAGCTGGAAATTACTTCTACCAAGGGCTAGGAAACAGTAGAAATAGCCACTCTAGATAGCATGAAGTGCAGCGGCCATCATTCCCGGGTGGTCTTGGTGTCTAGTAGAGTATAGAGATAGTATTTTGTGAGTAACGAGCGCTATAGCTACTCTAGTAGGCATTGTTCCCGGTGGTCCCAGTGTCTACTAACAGAGTAGTAGTAGAGAGGGTATTCGAAGTACTCGTATCATACGTATTGTCTTTAGACGAGCGCTCCAATACGAGCGGCCCGAGACCTCGCGAGCTGCAAGAGGTCAGCGATGCCCGCGCGGAAAGCGTTTTGTTCGAAATATTTGGATATTGCCCCGGCAGGCAAAGTGCCATTTTTTCTCTAAGTAAACGCGCCCGCCGTCCCTTGGCATCCTCAATTCTCAAACGTTTCTTTTGCCGTCGTGCGGGAATGCGATGAGTACACCATGGCCCCGCCCCTGTTCATTTTGTGCTGGATGAATCCTTCCTTTGTCCATCCATTTGCATTTTTAGTTTGTTTTGTAAATCGTTGAACTGCCTCGATCCTTCATTATGGATCACGCGCCATCCAACCACTCAGCTTCCTCGAGCAACGGCAGCTTGGTCGCCCAAGCGGACGATATCGAACGCCGCGTCCTTCAGTCCTATCATCCTCCTTCGACGGCACCTCCCTCGAAACAAGTCCAGTATGTATATAATCCCGAAGACGGTAGCGTGCTCCTGGATCACAAAGGTCGTCCCGTGTCAGTCGATCGTTTGCTTGCCACGAAACCCTTGCGTGGCGAAGTGTGTACGCGACCGGGGCCTGGCAACAAGAAGCTCACGTACCTTTCGGGAGACGGCGTGACTCGAACATTGAATGATGTCTTTGGATGGGATGGATGGAATTTGGATATTGTTCGCACCCAGCGCGAAGAATGTATCAAAGACAAGGACAAATACACAGTAGTGTGCACTGCCATGGTGCGAGTCACGCACAGAGCCTCTGGCAGCTATCGCGAAGATTGTGGAGCGGGCGACTCGACGGATCGATGCTTTGCAACGGCAGTGGCAAATGCTCTTAAAGCGAGTGTTACGGATGCTTTGAAACGAGCGGCACGACATTTTGGAGACAAACTGGGGAATTGTAAGTACAAACGTGGCGTTATGGATGCATCAGCAGGCTACTCAAGTAGCTGGAGTGGCTATTGACTGCTTGCTATCTAGGACTCATCCGTATCTTATTCTGTTGCCTTGTGCAGCACTATATCAAGGAAATTTCACCATCAACAAGGCTCCGGTTAGTCTCAAGGATGCTCTGGACAAGTATGATATCGAACGAGCCAATGCCAAGTTTGGATTTGCCAAGGATCAAGTAACAGCGCCGATGACGACGTCATCCACCACTACAAGTGCTAACAGCACGAGCTCTTCGACCACTGTATCGACTGCTGCAGTTTCGTCTCGGCCGGCTGTGGTAGCATCCAACCTGACCCTTGCTCAATCATCGGTACAAAAGAATCCGCCCGTTAGTCATCCAGGAGCACCCACTTCGGTGAATGTAGCTGCAGCTCCCGGCAATGCACGGATTCTTCCTCTAGGATCATCCAACATTCCATTCCAGCCAGCGGTCAATCGATCGTCTTCTTCGATCAATCCAGCCGCAACGGTAGGTCGGGCACCGCAAATAGTACCGCGGGCAGCAGTGAATCGACAGTCAAACAATATTCAAACAACGCCATGCACTGGTACTAGTACCAGCAACAATGCAAACGCTACGATGGTAGCTCCCAATACCCAGGAATCTGGTAGTACCGCACCTAGACAGCAAGCCGACCCACCGCGTCCTTCTTATCCTTCTCGACCCGTCAATAGCCTGACGGCGGCGACGCCAGTTTCGAGCTACCAGTGTAGTACTACAACTTCCCAAACCGCACCTCCTCCACCAACCCCCATGGACATGCTACGCAATAGCGCATTGTTCCATACTTCCGAATTCGACTTGGCTGACTTTGCCGACGACCTCGAAGAGGAACATCGTCCAAAATCTTCGCGAGGTCACCATTCGAATCCTCGAAATTCGATTGGCAACGGTCTGCCCATTCAACCACCACCCCTAGTGACTCCTACGATCAACAGCAACACCAACAAGCGCCCAGCCTTGGAATCCATTTCCAATATGGATCCGACCTTGACCAAGAGAATGACGGCATCAAATCCCTATTGTTCCAACAACAACGCGGGAATCTCGCGTCTGTCGTAGGCCAAGAATGGCGGATTGTAATAGATTGGACGACATCGCACTACTTCTTGGTGGTGGGGCTTGCTGTTTCTGCTGGAGCATTAACGCTGTGCCTTTGGACGCGGCATGACAGAGTGGGGTGACATCGATGGAAATGCAGCATGCTATAACACGGGGATCGGTTCTTGCCGCTAGATTGCCTGGGATGTTCTTGAGATATTGGAGCAAGGAGCTTTGGGAGACTGTAGTTCTCGCATCGGGGTATGGCTTTGGGTACATGGGGCCCTTTATATTCTACCGGGTTGAGTGACCGGTGACAGCAATCAATTCTCGGCACGATCAGTGGATACTGCTGCTGAAAATGTTGTTCCTTGCGCAAGTTCGGGGTAAACCATTGCTAGCTATCTAGGACGGCTTTTGCAATATAACCTATAGCCGTGCCGTCACTTCTTCATTTCGGCTAATACATCTTTCATTAGAACGGGATTTCATGGTCGCCGGTGCACTACGTCCGTGAAACATGCTAGCCTGAAAACTCGTTGACTCAATCAACCACCGAGGCGAAATGCCATCAATCTTCGTTTAGATAGAAGAGTACTCTACCATGAAAAGAGAGTGGTAGACGGGTCCACTTTTTGCTGGAGGTTTACAAATTCCATCGGCGGCTGCTCTCACTACGGTAGTAGCGAAAGGCATGGAGAGAAATCCCAAAGACGCCGCGACTGGGTTCGCGCAGAGGCACACTGCATTCGGTACGTGCCCATATTTCCGTCCACGTGCGATACACAACGCACATGCTCAACATGGAGAACATGGAAAGAATCGTTCGGGGCTTATGTAACAAGAGAGCCGACCTCCACATGGATTGGTGCTGAACACTCATGACCAAGAAGAGATTTCGCATTGCCATCTTCTTCGATTGGTTAGTAGACGAAGCACGAAAAGATTTCGAATCAACTTCATGATGGGCGGTGTCAGAACACGTCGAACTCACCTTGCCCGTTTGATGATGTGATAGTGGGCTGCAACAACAAAATGGGGACTCGATAAACAGCAAAAAGGCATTTTCCAAGAATTTAGTCTCGGAGTTCGTCTCCTTGTTTGGTAACTACACGATAGCGTCTTATTAGCAGTGGTGTCAGCCCCGGGCCCATTATTATATAAAACTCGTTTTTAACACACTTGAGCGGATGGGCCCCAATGTCCACCAAGATGACAACAGTGTCAACCCGTCTCTGGCCTGATGACACACTGTTGATGCAATTTCGACGTGCCGGTATCGTGGTTTCCAGCGGCTTAGAAAGGCACGACTGGCGGGAAGAACTCTCCGAGAAAAGATGGTTCTGGACAGTCCGCGGACTACAGACCAAAATAAACAAGGTTTAAGCAATACCTCTTTACTAGAGTCTTCGACTTCTTGATGCTGGCGGCTTTCAAAACCTGGTGGGCCTCTGCTAAGGTAATACTGCTACCGGTAGTGGCTAGTTTACCCGACGAACGACTCTACAAAATCCTTTCTCGGATACAGTACAAGATGAAGCTAGTACTTTGATTTCAACAGTAGAAGAAGCGTTTTGTTGAGCATAGACAGATGGGCATTCATTCTTAAGTACGCTGTTCTCAACATGTAGTCTATGAAAATTGTAAATTAGAATAGCAAAATATTGAGTAAATAGCTAGCTAGGACTCTGGGCGCTCTAGCGCAGGGGACCCAAGCAGCAGAAGCATGAGGCAACGCGTAGCAATGGCGGGAGCGGCGATACGACGAAGAAAAGAAGCAGTGATAGTACCCGTTGGTGTTTGACTGCCCGCCGTAGATAGAAACAGATGATCGACCCTGATTCCATCCACACACCTCTGTTTACATATCGTCCATCATGAAGACGCCGTCGTCGCCTTCCTGACCGTAAATTTGAGTAGTAGCTGTCGTATTCCACCCAGTTGATTCCATCGTTGCAAAATGCTGTGGGTGGGTGTGATTTGAGCCTACGAAAAGAGCGCCTGGCCCAGCAAACCTTGGATCAGGAAGATATCGTCTACCGTCCTTGTCTTGAAGTTCTCGAACTTGAGTAGCTGGGGTTCTAGTTGTCTCGCCCCCCACTTGTGCAAACTTTACGTCGTGAGGCGCCCCTACCAGAATCAAGGGCTCCGTCACACCAGTAGAATGTCGTCTCAAGCAACCGTCCGTCACATAGCTGGTCGGACTGTCCTTAACTGGTAATTGACGAGTTCTAGTAATGCTGTGAATCGCTCGTGTAGCCTCATCATCATAGCAGGGCAGCTTCGTCCAAGAACGGCGTTCGTTCATTCCTTTCACAATCCTGGTGTACATACAATAGTCCCGGTAATCGGCCATCGCCTCGTCTTCCATCAGCTGGAGTTCCGATGCCGTGCGCTTCATCGAGTCACCAGCAATAGGAATTGCTTTGGATGTTGTTGAGGTAGGAAGGGGAGGAAAAGAATATGCAGATGATGGGCGCTTCCTCGTGTTACTACCACTTGACATCTTGTCTTGTTGATGCTGTTTCAGGCTGGGGTACATGGTGACAGAGTTCGGAGTTCCCTCGTTTGATGTCTCAGGGAAAGTGGGTTTGAAACAATTCGTGAGGGGTTTCTGTCGCTGTTGGTGCCCCCCTGAGGACACTTGGAGATCGTTTGTTCGATCATTGGTTCGACTCTCTATTCGTCCTCTTTCATAGTACTCTCTGGTATGTTTGTTCAGCAGGTAATCGTTCCTTCCGTAATGGCTCGGTAGTGGAGCTATCTGGGAATCCAAAAACCCGAGATTCATGGTTAAGATTCTATTGAAAAGGATGGAGATGCAATGAGTGGTGGAGAATGAAGACGTAAACCCGACCCCGAACCCATCAAGTAAAGTATTATCGTTGGCAAACGAATCTGCGACTCATCAATTTCGGAGAGGAAATGTGGAATTTCTGGGGTTGGTTGACTTTTATCAGAGGCATTTGGGGGGGGTTCGCTCCAAGCCTCTAACACCAGCCTCTACACGACACCCGGTACTGGATTCCTATTCCCGGAATTCTGATTGCGGTTTAGTTCTTTTTTGAGGCTGCTTCCCTTTCGAATCTCGGTACTTGCGTTGTACCAACGTCATTCGTTGGGGGCCATAGCAATACGTACCTCACAGAAAGTAAAAGTAGAATGATTTTTTTCTTCGTTGATATTTATCGGCTTCGCTGCATCTCAATGTGTCTTTATAAAACGTAGTTGAAGAGAAAGAAAGAATCGCAAATTCGCGACCATCGAACAGGGTAGGCAAGATTGAAGTACAGTAACAATGGAACCTACGGTACGGTAGCTGGCGATGAATTCACAAACGTCATTCGTTCATTCTGGCGGAAGCAATTTCCAAAACAAGCAGAGCCACACATTTTGATGGACCCCACCGAATGAGGAGAGACCAAACGATACCTTCTTGCGTTTCCAATCACATACCGCATTAGAGTAAATAGCGAACAGCTTTGGGATTGTGATGGTGATAGTCTATCACTACCCCCCGGGAAAAGGAAGGTGACAATTGGGGAATGAAAACAAGCATCGCCCGCGATTCACAATACCCAGTTAAAACGGGCAAGGATCGCAAGGGGAACCATCAACTACGTGCCTGAGCACTACCAAGATGTTCGGGGCGTTCGGTTCTTTCCAAGGCGGCATAATGTTATGTGTTCTCATTTGGCAAGTCGATCCTTCCAAAGCCTGGCTCTTCCGAACGCAGCGTCATCATCCGCTAGTGCCGAGAATGAGAAGTCTTTGTGACGAGGCGGAAGTATGCCGATACCCTTATGGGGCGGAACGTGATGACGGTGCTTCTCATTTCTCCCTTCCGACAAGATCCAATGACAATTTGGATCGCACAAGACGTAAGAGTCTCATTACTTTGATTGGAGTGCTGGCAACGAGCGGCATTTCACCATTGCTGAATGCCAACGCGGAAGACGATTCGCAGTCACGGCAAACAAATCCACTGGAAAATCGACCGGTAGCCCCAATCGAGGCCTTGGTACCGACAATTCGGCAAAAGATTCTCTTGGACGACGCGCTGTCACTAGTGGCAGCTGGCCTGGCTTTGCAAAATGAATCTTCAACTGGTGGGAATAGGACGCTAGACGACCGGGTGGAAATCTACGACAAACTGAGAATGATGATTGAACCACCCCCTGCAAACGACGGTGTAAAACGACGGCGTCGGGCAGCCTTTAGCGGCAATTTCTCACAAGATATGCAATTGTTCAGCAGATTATCCGGCTCAAACATTCGATCTGCTATGAATATCTACACTTCCAGTCTACGATTTGGCGAAACTTACGCCTTGACAGCACCCCCAGAAATTCGAAAGCAGCTGATCCGGGAAGATCGGCTGCCCGATGTCAAGACGGTTATTACCGCCGACTTGGACTTGAGGGATCTATACCGGAACCGGATTCAGACTCTTGTAGAAGACGCTCAGGCTGAACTGTACTTGGACGAGACTAGCGCTGATTTGAAGGAAATCTACGAGCTACTTCAGGAGGCAGCGGATACCCTCCAAAAATGGTTGGATCTTATACGACCTTCCGATATCGAAGACGCCACTCAACTTTCCCAGCAGCTGTGATCACTACTACTGACAGTGGTGCCCTGGGTTGTCTCACACACGTACAGCTGATAATTATTGCCGTCCACCCACACAGCGGCAGGGTTGTGGATAACAATAGTAGACGCGTTTCCTATTCTACGACAACTTTAACATCCCCATCACTGCTTGCAGTGTCTAGTAGCTATTTGCCCGTTGATGTGGGGCGTGCCGCTGTACTCTGCGGGCAGCATAGTAGTACCAACTACCGTCTGAGCGGTATATCACGAAAGGAATGGGTTGTCGGCTCAGCTATTCGGGTTAGTCACCCATGCTCCGATCTCTTCGACTGCCGACACTCGCAGCCATCCTTTTTTGACATCATTGTGCATTCTCATTGGAGGGATTTTGACACCGTGACAACATGTGCCACGGTTCGCGCCGTTTTCCAGCCGGAAGCAAGCTCAGCGGCATTGGCTCCGGGCGTCGCGATGCCGGTCGATCGTCTCACAACTTTCAAAATCTTCCCATCTACTCACGGAAGAAAACTGATGATAGACATCACGATGCCGAGGCGATCGGTTAGCACTCGTAGCAACGACAATGCTGCTCCAACGTTTGGTTTTTCTCGAGTTTCTCTGCCATCGACACCAGAACTACGAGAACATAACTTGTATGACGATATGATGGTCGCTACGCCTCCCCAGCAGTTTCCTGAGCTGATGACAAAGTCGGTGCCGATTCACATTCAAGGGGGCGGAATGAAGAAAACGCTTTCCGAGGTCCAGTTGCTGCATCAAGAAGCGTTGGCTGAATATCGAGACTACCAGATGTTTGAAAGAATCGTAAATGGAATCCTCCGAGGGAATCATTCTGTTGCGAATCAGCATGCTCTGAACCCCATGTCAACCCACACTAGCATGTCTCATGAAAAGCAGCAACGCCTTCACAATCACATGATCGTACAAAATCTTATCCGGACCAGGACGCTAAAGATCACAGAAGATGGAGCTACTGATTGGAATCCTGGTGACACTGCCGATGAAGAAGGGATGGAAGCTCCTTGCAGCCATATGATGATGGTAGACGAGGCACCTTATCATCCGGGCTGGCAATACGATGGTGCTGGGGCAACAACCTTCCCACTACCTATTACAGAACAGTCACGATCAGACTCGGGGGTCTTTTTGATTGAGGATCTGTGACGCTAGCTACGCTATCAGCTTTTGAAAATTTGAAAACGGGGCACCAGAGTGGTGATTTTTGCTTTTGCTAGTAGCTACTCTATCAACAACATCAGCACACCGCAATACCAGCTAATATGTAGCATATTTTTGCTAGAGACCATTAGTTATACGAGTCTGCATTAGTGATTGCTTGTTCAGCAATCAGTTGGTTGCAAATCTCAAGATTCACATTGCTGGCATGTAGATTCATTCCGCTTCTGCATCGCGATGATCCACGGTTGACTGTCGAGGCCCGGGGGCGGGAGGCACAGTCTCTCTAGCCATATTCACCATAGCTATTCATAAAACAAGCATCACTATTGATCTCTCTGAAGGTCGCCAAATCTGCTAGAACGTTCGTTCTTTGGCGGCGGTTACCCATTCAAATGAAAGGTGACATCAAGCCCCTCGCAAGCACCATCTCTTGTGTCTTCAGGAATGTTTCAGTGTAGCAAAATGTGATATGCCAATCATCGGATCGAAGCTTCAACTTCGGGAGGATCGCGGGTGAGGTCTTGACACCCATGCCATCAATGACATGACGTCACGGGAAGATCGTCTTTCCTTCGACCGCCCACGAATGTTTTGGTCATAAATCGTGTTTGTGGCAGCAGTCGCCACAGTGTCACAAAGCATGAGCTGTTTATTCTTTCATGTATAAGAGTTTAACGATTCTAAATTTTATACTACGTACTAAATTTGTCGTCGGGCATGTGACCGACACGACTGCCAGAGTGTTTGTGACCGAAATTTCTCGCAACTGGCATTAGCTCCGTCACTTTTTCATGGCGATCTTGCCAAAATTACAATGTGAGAAGATTTCGGCAATTTCACAAGAGTCAAAACACCCTGTCGGCAAAGGTCATGGACTCTACAATAATACCCACGAGTCACTGCCCTGCTCCTCCTCTAGAAGTTGCAGTTACTGGTACTCGTAGACAATATCGATTGACCATGATGAAGCTTCCTCTGATAGCCTTTCTCGCAATGGCGCTGGGCGCAGTTCAGGCACAAAACGCAACAGGGGGCGAAGCAGACGCCACGGACCCGTTCCCTCCCGTCGACCAGATCTTTGATGATTGCGATCCCGCCACGTATTATGCTGGCATGCCGGGGGATGTCTCGGCCTGGGATCGGGACACGGTTCATGCTCTTATTTTCGGGACACACCGCATTCAAGTGAATTTCACTAATAACCTTGATCCAGGCATCGAAGACCTGTGGGGCGCCTTGATCGATGTCGATGCCGGAGATGAGCCCGGTACGATCCGACTGATTTATTCAGATAAGGAAACTCCTATATTCCCGTTTGGAGAACGGGGATGGGTCCGAAAGCCTATGTTTCCACTTTTGAGAGGCGTTGGAGTTTTTGGTCCTGATCTGACGGATATTCACAATGTCCGAGCTGCAACTGCCCTCTCCTCGATTGTATCATCTGACAAATATTTTGGAAAATGTCAAGTCTTGACACAGCCCGAAACGTGTGTGGCACCCGCAGAAGGTAGTGCGGAGGATACTTGCAGTTGCAATCGCGTCTTTGAACCACCGGCTTCGGTCAAGGGCGATATTGCCCGTGCACTCATGTATATGGATTTGCGGTACGATGGAACTGAACCCTTTACACTAGACCTTCGATTGACCGATTGTCCCTTTCAACCTGAACGAGACATGGCCTATCTCTCGCAAATGTTGGCGTGGCACATGGAAGATCCGCCTGATGAACGAGAGATTGAGCGCAATAACAAGGTTTGCGCCAATTGGCAAGGGAATCGCAATCCATTTGTTGATTTTCCAGATTTGGCGTCGGTTGTCTTTGAACCGGCCTCACCTCTACCTGAAAGTGGGCGTTTGATTTATGAAAAGTGTGAGGCTCTGCCCACTCTAGCGCCGACTTTTGAAGCCAATAGCTGCGACATGTACGAGGAAGGCGACTTTGTTATTTGGCTGTTGAATACCGACAAGCCCTTGAGCCTCGGCTTTTATGCCTTTGCCCCCATGGAAGAAGGGTTTGAACTGTACGTGACGGACAACCCCTGGGACGGTGAAAAGTTTCTGGAACAAGATGGGGCGCCAGATGGAACAATCAAAGTGAGTACTAGTTTACTATCATCGGAGGAGGGAGTCGAGACAATCCCATCTAACCTTTGTTCTCTTTCTAAAGTTCGTGACTCCTGCTGGCTTTGAACGGGGTGGCAAATTATTTGGTATTGGCTTGGGCGATGATACCACCCAATCGTATGAATCGCAATTTGAGGATGTGGAGGGTACATTGTCGCCATCCACGGATGGGGAACCCATTTTCATTTACTGCCTCAGCGCTTCGGGAGCTCAACGCCCGCTGACCGTTTTCAATAATGGTGGCACTTTGGCGGATCCTGGACTAGAAGTGTACGCCGAAGGAGAATCTGCCTTGCCTGACGACTTTCCAGAAACGGGAATTATCAACTTGCCACACTTCAACAATTTGCTGTACAGTGGAGAGCGTCCCGACGCAGGGGCGAGTACCGAAGAGTTGAAAGTAGCAGTCCGCGATCCTGCCAATTGGGAAGGCTCCAATGATAGCCGATATGGACTTGAATCGAGTGCGAGGGCGCGTTCAAGTTTCATCTGGGCCACGTCTATCTTCGCCGTGGCGGTGGCATTCATTCTTTAAGTTATCTATACTACTAGTACTAGTTATTTGCATTGTTCCCTCGGGACTCTTTTGTGGCTGGAGGCTCTATTGCACACAAAGGCGACGAGGAGGGGCGTCCAGCCAGTGCAATGATGCCAACAGCGTTTCATCGCGATGACTATGGGATTCCCTACTAATAGTTGACATTCTACAGAGTATCAGCTAGATATCGGTCTGAACTACCTAGTTACCCAGCCAACGCGGTGTTGGTCGAACCAAGGATCGGGACCGGCATCCAGCGGCACCCGGAACAACGTTAACAACAACCAAGACTGTTCATGACTCAATGGAATACATGTCGGCATCATCTCCTACGCCTGTTTTGCGGGCGTGCGTCAGTCATCAAAAAGACGAAAAACTCTCGCGTTTCAAAGCCACAAACTGTTGTTGTGGTCCTCTACTTTTGCTAGCTAGCAAGAAAGAAGCATCCTTGTCAAGAAGTACGATTGGCGAACGACATCTCTGTTACCAGAATCATCGCCATGAAGCAGCAAACTACTTCTTCTACGGTCGTGGCCCTCGTTTTACTTCTTGTCGTTCTTGTTGTTTCGACGCGGATCGAAGGATTCACCATTTTGACCGTCAACAACAACAACAAACCACGGGGATCTATCATCGATGAAGACAAGTTCGTTCGGCCCTTTTCTCGTCAGACATGGCGTCATCGTTGCATCAAAGACTACGTGCCCCCGGCTACTGCTACGGTTACTGCTGCTACGTCGGATGGTAACGATGAAAAGGATGAGTGGGTCGATTTATCAAATGACGCTGGCGTCCTGAAAAGGATCTTATCCACCGATGGATCCGGAAATACATTAACAGAAGGAGAAACGGCCACAATATCCTACAAGGGACGGCTAGCCACTGCCAACTGGTCTACCGATGAAGTAATTTCCTGCTGGCTATCCCAGCAGCAGGGAATGGACGACGACGCCATTGTGGCAATGTTTCGCAATCAAGCCATTGATGAATCCAAATTGACCGACGTGGAGACCTTTTTTACAGAATCATTTATTCAAGAGTCTGTAGGAGGAGCCGTTTCCAAAATTGGATGCAAGAAACTCATCATGGCAGCCAAACGTCTAAAATCGACGCGACAAGAATTCCCAGCAGGTATGGAATTTGATGCAAACGACGAGTATTCCGTGGTAGTCGGACCAAGTTCAAAGCTGATTCGAGGAATGCAACTTGGCATTGCTTCCATGGCTGTTGGAGAGACTGCACTGTTAAGGATACGATCCGACTATGGATACGGATCGGAGGGCTATCGTAAGCGAACGGGTGAAGTCGTTGTACCGCCCTTTTCTTCTTTGGAGTTTGAAATCACAGTCTCAACAAGTAGCTAGCTAAATATATAGGTGCAGCTGGTATAATAGAAACGTACCATCTCATATTGCTCGAATACTGCCATGTGGTGGATTTAGCTAGTAGCGCGATGATGGGACGCAACCGATCCCAGCAATATTGGAAAGAGCAGTATAGTCATATTGTTAGCAAGTAATAACATGATCTAGGTACATCTATTACTGGTCGTTGTAGTAGTTGCTGCTGGATTGAACGACCAATATTGTTTTCGGATAGACGAGACTCGCTCCGGCCGTAAAGTAGCCATCGTCGTCCATCTCGACTTTTTCCCGATGCTAGCTAGTATCATGCTAGATTCATTCCCCGACACTGGCTATCATGCTAGAGATAATCTTGGATGCTATAGATAAAAGATTTGATTGACACAGACATGTGCATCATGTTCGACCTCGTATACATCAACTACTATTATCGATACAAGCTTGTCTTTGCCCCTGCAAGCAGCCACTTCACGTTTGCCCTCCATTTGCGTTATTATGATTGTCATCTCGTGTCCACCAAAATGGATCTTGTTCTGACCGACTCGCCCAATCTTCATTCAAACTAGCATACTCCACGGAAGCATCATCCCGTGCTCCCGAACTGGATCGTCCTCGTCGTCGACCGCCAAACGGCCACCAGTTTCCTGAACGAACGGGCGTTCCGACTCCTGCATCCATACTATATCCCGTATCATTGGAGGTGGACCAATGAGGACGAGTCCGACTGGATTGTAATAGTGGTTCTTGGTAGTTTGTTGTTGCTGTAGAATGAGTAGTCCACCACCAGGGTGCCCGCGGCCGTCTCGGTGAAGCATCCATTTCGGAAACATTCAAGTCATCTCTTACTTGTGTACTTTCTTGCCACATCCATTGTCGTATCCAAATGTAGCGAATGCCTTCATAGGTAGCTAGAATGACTAGTAGCAACGCCATGGTCGCTTGTCCCACGTTGCTACACCACCACGATGGAAAGACTAAACATTCCTTTTGATTGTGGGCGACACTGAGTCCCCATAAAATCAAGGCACAACTTCCATAGAGTAACCCCAGGGCAAAGCTGATAGTGGCACTCACAGAGACCCCGCAACGCGTCGTTTTGGCCAAGACGCCCCGTACCATCCACACGCTGGCTAGCGAAAGCAAGGCAATCGCCGCCATTTGATCTACGTTCCACACTTGTAGCAAGTCATAAATCAGCAGAGAACTTGCCCCGAAAATATCCACTACATGACACGCCTGAAAACATTGAAAGGCACACGAGACTTGTTGTCGTGATGGTGTTGTGTGGTTTGTGTCGCCGTTCAACAAGGCAATGGTCGATGTGGGCGTTTCGGCTTGTACAGTAGGCGCATAATTATAATGGCGATCGTTAGCGGCAGATTCCCACGGATTTTCATAGGGATTTTGTGACTGACGATGATTCATGTCATTACTACTGCTGCTACCACGTGGGGGTGTCGTGGGAGCAGCAGAAGATAGTGAGGAGGAAGAGGATGGGTCGGGCATGATGATGCGATGGAGTTATGGGATGCTTCACCATGGTCCGTTGCCCCATTCGTTGAGTTGCTGCGTTGAAGAAGGAAAGTGACTTTCCTTGCTATTCTCTTGGGTTGACTGCCACGATACAGTCGTTTGTAGGTCTGGTGGTCACGCACGAAGCGCGCGGCGATTTGACTCTTTGGACCCAGCACCTTCAGAGTCGTCGACTGACTGACGGTTGGTGTACTGTACGAACCCCGTCCATCAGAAGAAACCACGACAAGCACCATTGTGTGGCATCCACCTCTCTAGCTACTCCAAACAAACACTTCCTATACAACATCCTCCTCCGCTCATTCTATTCATTAATCAATCGACTAGATCATGGCAAATGCAGCAGCGAAAAAGGCGGCGGCAGGTAGGTGAAAATGACGTAACATGACATGACGCGCGTCGTTGCATGATGACACGGCACGTTCTAACGTTTGCATTGCTATGCACTACAGCCAAGGAAGCCACGGCAAATGTCTATCAACCGATTCTGATTGCTACCAATCTAGTCTACATTTTATTACTCTTGGGATTGGATCATGATTGGACGCTTTATTATATACTGGGCGTAGCATTGACATGGGCACTCCAAGTCTTTAGCTATGTAGGCATTTTGGATCAAGCCAAGAATACAAACACTACAAAGAGTAAAGATTTGGTGGGGGGTGCGCATTTGGATTTGTTAGGATTGACTTTGCTGCTACAATTCACCACGGCCTTGCATTCTCCAAAATGGTTTTATCTTTTGTGGGGAGTGCCGGCATGGGCGGGGTGGATGTTCTACAGGAATTTCGGGGGCGGCAACAACAAGAAACAGAACGACCAAGACAACAAGGAAGAATCAAACAGCAATAATGCTGGGGCGTCGCAAGAAAAACGAGAAAAGCGGGCACAAAAGCGAAAAAACAAGTGGGCCTAGCTAGAGCTTTGCCTACTATCATAGAATAACTACCTGGTACCTGGTACGTAGATAGACAGCTAATAGCCTCAGTACGAATAGAGCTATCTAGTAGCTAGCTACCGGTATAGTAGCTACTCGTAGTATGTATCATACAATAGAGGTAACAGTAAAGGCAGATTCGGCCTCGCTCTCTTCTTTCGGGTCTGAGCCGGGATTTGCACTAACAGCTACTCTACTCTAGCTAGTAGATAAGTGCTCTTGCCGAATAGAGCTACCGGTAGACAAATTTGCTAGTTTTGCTGTTGATATTGATTGCTAATCTATTCAATACAAATATAATGCAATGTCATTGCATGCATTTCCTACCCACCGCCCCGGCGGATAACAAAGTAGAAGAACTACCGCAGACTCATTGTCATTCCCATCAACAACAACGACATGACGAACATCATCGGTGTTGTAGCAGCGCTGCTCGATTCGGCAGCAGCCAATCCACTTCCTTTGAGCCCGCCGCCACTACCTTGCTCCACACTTCCAATGTTGGTCATGGGACCTTCACCTTCGACATAGCCTTTGGATTCCTCGTCGTTGCCGGATTGATACGGCGACATCAAGTCAAAGCCCAGCCAATTGCTAGCATCGGACAAGGACGCTTGATAGGCAGTCATGGAAGAATAGTAGGGACCATTATACACATAATAGTCCATGGGCGCATTCAACACTACCATTCCCGTGGTTCCTGCTACTAGGTTGCTTTCATCGCGAAAGCTTCCATTGGTCGTCAACGCAGAAATCAAATGAAAGTTGGCTTCTTGGTCGTAACAAAACAAAAACAACTCGTCGCCTCCAATGGCGTCTCCCCGAACACGAACGGCTTGTGTTACCACATCCCAATCTTGACCATACAGCAAGTTAAGTCCATATCCAAAGGGATTACCCTTGGCAATATCTTCGGGTAACTCGAGTTGAATGAGCGGCGACTGTGGCACATCTTCGGCCACACGAGCCACGGCGGGAGTCGCAAACGATAAAGAATCCGCCAAGTACAAAGTGAGGCCTTTGGGCAAGTCAACGAGTGGAAAGAAGCCGATACGACTTGGAGAACTCTGCATGACATAAAAGTAAATGTCGCCGGCAGCAAGTTCAGCGCAACCATCCGCGGTAGGTTCAAAGACATTGCCCCAGAGACCTTCTCTTGTGACCACGTCCTCCAGGTCATCGCCACCTGGTGCAAAACCTCCATTGCCACCTCCGTCAAAGGAGGGCAAGTTACCGAATCGGAGGCCACTCTCCTCCGCACCAACAATATTTGTAGCGGTACCCACAGTAGTAGGGGTAGTATCTTCTCGAAAGGTGACGTCAATAGGACAATCCCTTTGATGGAGTCGAACGTGAATCGCCAAGTCTGGAAAGTCAATGTAAGGGTTGCGATTGCCCTGCCATTGCTCACACACAACGCCGTTGCGTTCAATTTCTTCTTGGGTGGGCAGATATTGTAAGTGCCAGGCCAGCAGCTGCTCTAGGTGGCAAAGCGACAAGCTTAGGTCGGGATATCGCAATTGCATATACAGCCAGGCTCGGGCCACGGCTCCTCGAGAAGCCTTAGGGGGTTGAAAAAAGTCCCCACAAATGCAAGCATTGTCATCACTACACAATTTTGTGGTGGGAGGACACATGCCAAAGTACTCCGTGCCGCGATTACTTTCATCTAAACCAGGACTGACTGGTCGGATATTGTGAAGATCCGAGTACGCAGCATCAAAGTCGTCGGGGACAATCTCAAACATGAAAATGGGACAAATGTGTTCAGGAACCCACTGGGTCCGATCCAGGGGATACAGCGACGCAGTCGCGTTTTCGGAATAAAACAAGTGAATTCTCGCGTTGGAAGTTTGTGCCGCACTAAACTGTCGCAGAGCCACGGAATTACTTCCCACGGCATCCATTTCAATGAGGGCGGCTAAAACGTCGTCCGTGCCAGGAACAGGGGCGATAAAGGGGGTCACGTGACTGTGAGTGTGCGATAACAAATCTTCCAAGTCATCACGCGTCCAACTCGAGCGATCGAGCTCCATCAGGCCAAAGTAGTAATCCTCCAAATCGCAATTTGTATTTACAACCGCCGCCATTGGGGTCATCAATGCAGAGAAGATCGTGGTCAGGGATAACCACAGGAGAAGGCGGCGGCCTGCAGATGCCGTGCAGCTAACTACTGAATTAGAGTTCATTGCTTTTGGAATATTCTTTTCAACTGTAAAGTCAATGATTTGGACTCGGTATCGATTTAGATAGTGGGGTCACTCCTATCGGTACGATACAAGATGGAGGTTACAGTAGAGTGTTGTTGCTCCTTCTTTCAAGAAGAAAAGCAAACGAGAAGCAAATGTCACGACTTCATCCCTCCACGCACCAAGTCCCGGAAATCTGCAAGGCTCGCCAAGAGAATGTGAGCGTCCTCGGCTTCAAATCAAACGCAGATTCGAAACTTCGTGTGTTTCTCTTCTCTGGTCCTATGTAAATTGACAATGGGCTTATGTTGGAGAAACGGCGAAAGTATGGTAATTAGACAATTGCGAGATTTCTCAGCGACGATCTTCCCAAATTTGAATTAGCGTCCACCGACTCATAGCAAAGGGCCGAGCACATGCGGCCATCGGCAGTTTTACCCATTAACAGGGAAGATAGCAAAAAAGGGTCGGAAGACACATGCTTCCGATCTCCGACTACTCCTTGCTACTTGAGAAAATCTATGTCATAGCACCGGCAGCAGGAACAGACCTACCTGGTATCGCTGCTTCTAGCTCTTGTTACTCTACTGGTAGCTAATTGGGGTGTTCGAGGGTATGTGGAATTCAGCGTACACGACGCATTTCAACACGCAAAGAATAGTTTACTGGTAATTCTCTTTTAAGTTTCAACACATGACGAGTCGTTGATAAGAACAACTCCTACACAAATGCAAGCAACTAACCACAGCCTACTCCTTGAGTTCCGTAAGCTTGAGGTGCGACACTCCCTTGGGTAGGGACATATCTCCAGACACCTTGGGAGGAGTGTCCATGAATCCATACTCCAATTCATCCGTATCGGCTCCCATGGCCTTGAGGTGACGACGAACTGCCTTTTCGGCTTCCATCACAAAGAAGACAACGAAACCAAAGAGGAAGACGATACCCCACTGCCAGCCTTCTTGGGGCCCCATCTCGAAAACCACGTCATTCACACCGGGACAGTACGTGATGAAAACCTGGAGAATGGCAGTCAAGGCAACAGAGTACCACGCCCACTTGTTTCCGTACAAGAATGCCTTGCCCCAGGCGGGTTGATACGAAAACCGGGCCGTCATGGTGATGAAGCAGGCTCCAATAGTCAACGTATTGGAACCTTGCGAGCGCAACAAAGGAAGGTAGTCATCATACTCACGGCCCTCACTCTTGAACCTTTCTTGGGCCCAAAAGACAGAGCCGACGGTTGTTGCGACCAAGACTACACTTCCAATGACGATTCGCAAAAACAAGTATCGACCAATAAGACGTTTTCCCACACGACGGGGAGGAACATCCATGATACCATCTTCAGCGGGCTCGACGGCTGTCACGAAACCAAGAGTAACGGCGCAAATCAAGTTACAGTAGAGCACTTGAATACTGGTCAGAAGGTTGTTTTGCAAACCACAAATGAGACCAAAAAGAACCGAGAGACCTTGGGCATTGTTGATGGTTTCGTTGACCACGAGGATCTTTCGAAGGTTATCCCAGACAACCCGTCCTTCGCGAACAGCTACGATAATAGTGGCAAAGTTATCGTCGGCCAGAATCATTTCGGCAGCTTCACGAGCGACATCAGTTCCTTCCTTGCCCATAGCCACACCCATATCGGCGGCCTTGAGGGCAGGGGCGTCGTTGACACCATCTCCGGTCATGGAACAGACTTCACCTTGGGCTTGCAGGGCCTTGACAATACGAATCTTGTTTTCAGGAGAAGCACGAGCGAAGACGTTGTACTTCATCACAGCGGCCTTCATTTCATCGTCGTTCATGGCATCGAGTTCAGGTCCGGTAATGGCGGAATCGTGCTCGGCATCGACCAAACCCAAAGTAGCACCAATAGCCAAAGCGGTATCGCGGTGGTCTCCGGTAATCATGGCAACACGGACACCAGCTCCATGGGCTTCTTCAATGGCATCGATACATTCGGGACGAGGGGGGTCCATGATAGCGCAAAGACCCACCATTGTGAGCCAAGGCTCGCGATCGCGAATGAATTCAGGCTTGAGGTTCTCTCCCTCCTTGACGCTTCCCTTCTCAAGAGTTCCACGCAAAAGGGCCAAGACGCGAAGACCATGCGAGGATAGAACGGCAATAGTCTCCAACCAGTACTCTTTATCAATGGGCTCGGTTTCAGACAAGAGACCAGCTTTGGCTTGCTTGTCACAGAGGGACACCATACGATCAGGGGCACCCTTGACGTGAATAATCAACTTGCCTTCCATACCAGGTCCATCGTTAGCCGGGACGGCTTCGTGAACAGTAGCCATGAACTTGTACTCGGACGAAAATGGGACTTCAGCGATAATGGGGGCCTCGGCTTTCATCTGGTTCACGTCCACACCCGTCCAGTACGTGGCGCGCAAAATGGAGAGTTCCGTAGGGTTTCCAATTTCGCCTTCTCGAGTACCGTCCTTGCCAAGAGTACACTTGGAGCACAAGACTCCCGTGGCCAAAGCTTGACGGAAAAACGACATGTCAGGGGACAATCCGCCTCGGACCGGAGTAGCATCGTTGTAGTCGATCTTCTTCGGCGTAGGAGCAGCGCCGGAGTCCTCAGTCTTGGTCTCTTCAATCGCTTCAACTCCCTCGGCGTCCATGGTATATTGGAAGTCGTTTTCACCTTTCTTCTTGTGGCGAGAATGACGAGAGGCACCGGGGCCCTTCTTGATGATATCACGGGCCTTGATCATCTTGAGGTGGTCCGCACGCTCGGCTAGGTATTCGTCTTCACGAATAAAGTTGGAGGATTCGCGAACAGAAGCGTGGGGGTTGTTCTTGTAGTGGGCATTCGAGGTGACAAAGGCCACACAACTCATAACGTTGGTGGTCAAAGTTCCAGTCTTATCAGAGCAAATGGTCGTAACAGAGCCCAAAGTCTCGACGGCAGGAAGAGCACGGACAATGGCATTTTCTTCTGCCATTTTGGAGACAGCCCAGGCATAGCACACGGTCACGATGGCTTCTAAACCCTCGGGAATCATGGCGACAGCGCAGACGAGGGCCGTGTTAAGGGCTTCGAGCCACTCGACATTTTCAGGGTCCGTCAGTCGGGCATACAAGAAAGTGAAGACGGCAATGAATGCAATGAAGATGGCAATGAAGGTCGAGACAACATCAATTTGCTCAAGCACAGCTGTCTTTTTCTTTTCGACCTTGTTGACTAGAGTGTTGATGGTTCCGATTTCTGTGTAGTCTCCAGTAGCAACGACAACACCAGCCCCTGATCCCTGCGCGATAAGCGTCGCCGAGAAGCACATGTTATGACGATCTCCAAGAGGCACTTGCTTGGGGATCTGGCCGTCCTTTAGAACGATGGGGTCGATAGTCTTTTCAATCGGTACGGATTCGCCTGTCAGGGCGGCCTCTGCCGAGGCCATGTTATTGACTTCGAACATGCGAATATCGGCCGGAATACGGTCACCCAGCGAAAGAATGACCACGTCTCCAGGAACGACCAAGTTAGAAGGGACCTTCGTTTCGGTTCCGTCACGAACGACGACGGCATCGGCCGATAACATGGCTTTGAGGGCTTCCGCGGCTTGTTCGGCAGAGCCCTCCTGAATGATCCCGATGGTGGTGTTGATGCTGGAAATATTCAAAGCAACAAAGAGCAAGGCACTTGGGGTTAAAAGGGCAGGCCAGTACGAGTCAATGGCTTTCCGCTCCGCAATTACTTACACGATTACTGCGAAAATAATTCCCACCTGAATCCAGCTGGTGATGGGATTTCCGACTTTGGTAATGGCCGTGATCGCGGAAATGACGGCGACAAAAACTAGAACACCTACAAGTACATTGGCGACGTGATGCCAGATCTTTTGACAGAGGGTTTCCTTTTCCTGTTCGGAGAGCTTGTTTTCACCGTATTTCTCCAGGCGGGCGGTGGCTTCCGCCGTGGTCAGCCCGTTCTTCCTAATGTCCTCAGGAAGACCCAGTTCGCGGCAGACTTCCGCCTTGGACATGCAGTGCCATGGTGGCACGGGTTTCACCTCTCTCACCTCGGATTCCTTTTTCTTGGCCATCGTGGTGGATCAATGCAGAAACAAAAAGTCGACAGCGGTCCGACAAGTTGTGGCAAGAATTGAAAAGGATGTTTCTTTCAATCTATCGTAGAGCACGTGCAACTATGGTTGGGCGAAGGTCCAATTCACAAATCCAGAAGAATACCTGTAGAATCTTGGGGAGCAGACGTCATCGCATTGGTCCTTGTGGTCAGATCTGCAACTTTTTAAATCAGTTAACGCATCTATCCGCTCGCTGCCGTCGCCAAAGTGAGAATCTTCGCCAAGAATGGATGGAGGAGAAAGTCATCAGGCTGATCGAATGTGACATGATGTTTTCAATAGAAATTGCGATACAGACCACTTTACTATCCCAATTTATGAACGTGTTTGTTGTCCGGATCTTCGCATTCCCATCTTCGCCTTCGATCCGACATCGACAAAAAACATGTGGTACTGCCGTCCAGATTTACTATCCTCGTTTTAGCACGCATGTATGTGGTGGACTCCGATCCTTGCATCGCTTCCTTCCGGGGGAAGGGGAGGGATATCTCATGAGAATCTTTTACTACCGGTAGAGTAAGATCGGTAAATCTCTTTATTTTATCCTTTCTTCACATGACGAGTCGTTGATAAGAACAACTCCTACACAAATGCAAGCAACTAACCACAGCCTACTCCTTGAGTTCCGTAAGCTTGAGGTGCGACACTCCCTTGGGTAGGGACATATCTCCAGACACCTTGGGAGGAGTGTCCATGAATCCATACTCCAATTCATCCGTATCGGCTCCCATGGCCTTGAGGTGACGACGAACTGCCTTTTCGGCTTCCATCACAAAGAAGACAACGAAACCAAAGAGGAAGACGATACCCCATTGGAAGCCTTCTTGGGGTCCCATCTCAAAGATCACGTCGTTCACGCCGGGACAGTACGTGATGAAAACCTGAAGAACCGAAGTGAGGAAAACAGAGTACCACGCGTACTTATTTCCATACAAGAAAGCCTTGCCCCAGGCGGGTTGATACGAGAAACGGGCAGTCAGGGTAATGAAGCAGGCTCCAAAGGTCAACGTATTGGAACCTTGCGAGCGCAACAAAGGAAGGTAGTCATCATACTCACGGCCCTCGCTCTTGAACCTTTCTTGGGCCCAAAAAACAGAGCCGACGGTTGTTGTGACCAAGACAACAGTTCCAATAAAGATTCGCAAAAACAAGTATCGACCAATGAGACGTTTTCCCACACGACGGGGAGGAACATCCATGATACCATCTTCAGCAGGCTCGACGGCCGTCACGAAACCAAGCGTGACGGCGCAAATCAAGTTACAGTAGAGGACTTGAATACCCGTCAGGAGGTTATTCTGCAAACCGCAAATGAGACCAAAGAGAACCGAGAGACCTTGGGCGTTATTGATCGGAGTGTTGACCATGAGAATCTTTCGAAGGTTATCCCAGACAACTCGGCCTTCGCGAACAGCCACAATAATAGTGGCAAAGTTATCGTCGGCCAGAATCATCTCGGCAGCTTCACGAGCGACATCAGTTCCTTCCTTGCCCATGGCCACACCCATATCAGCAGCCTTGAGGGCAGGGGCGTCGTTGACACCATCTCCGGTCATGGAACAGACTTCACCTTGAGCTTGCAGGGCCTTGACGATGCGAATCTTGTTTTCAGGAGAAGCACGAGCAAAGACGTTGTACTTCATCACAGCGGCCTTCATTTCATCGTCGTTCATTGCATCGAGTTCAGGTCCAGTAATAGCGGAATCGTGCTCGGGATCGACCAAACCCAAAGTTGCACCAATAGCCAAAGCGGTATCGCGGTGGTCTCCGGTAATCATGGCAACACGGACACCAGCTCCGTGGGCTTCTTCAATGGCATCGATACATTCGGGACGTGGAGGGTCCATGATAGCGCAAAGACCCACCATTGTGAGCCAAGGCTCGCGGTCGCGAATGAATTCAGGCTTGAGGTTTTCTCCCTCCTTGACGTTTCCCTTCTCAAGAGTTCCACGCAAAAGGGCCAAGACACGAAGACCATGCGAGGAAAGAACGGCAATAGTCTCCAACCAGTACTCCTTATCAATCGGCTCGGTTTCAGACAAGAGACCAGCTTTGGCTTGCTTGTCACAGAGGGATACCATGCGATCGGGGGCACCCTTCACGTGGATAACCAACTTGCCTTCCATACCAGGTCCATCGTTAGCCGGGACGGCTTCGTGAACAGTAGCCATGAACTTGTACTCGGAGGAGAACGGGACTTCAGCGATAATGGGGGCCTCGGCTTTCATCTGGTTAACGTCCACACCCGTCCAGTACGTGGCACGCAAAATGGAAAGTTCCGTGGGGTTTCCAATTTCGCCTTCTCGAGTACCGTCCTTGCCAAGAGTACACTTGGAGCACAAGACTCCCGTGGCCAATGCTTGACGGAAAAACGACATGTCAGGGGACAACCCTTGACGGACCGGAGTAGCATCGTTGTAGTCGATCTTCTTCGGCGCGGGAGCAGCGCCGGAATCCTCAGTCTTGGTCTCTTCAATCGCTTCAATTCCATCAGCGTCCATGGTGTATTGGAAGTCGTTTTCACCTTTCTTCTTGTGGCGGGAATGACGAGAGGCACCGGGGCCCTTCTTGATGATATCACGGGCCTTGATCATCTTGAGGTGGTCCGCACGCTCGGCTAGGTATTCGTCTTCACGAATAAAGTTGGAAGATTCGCGGACAGATGCGTGGGGGTTGTTCTTGTAGTGGGCATTCGAGGTGACAAAGGCCACACAACTCATAACGTTGGTGGTCAAAGTTCCAGTCTTATCAGAGCAAATGGTCGTAACAGAGCCCAAAGTCTCGACGGCAGGAAGAGCACGGACAATGGCATTTTCTTCTGCCATTTTGGAGACAGCCCAGGCATAGCAAACGGTCACAATGGCTTCTAGACCCTCGGGAATCATGGCGACAGCGCAGACGAGGGCCGTGTTAAGGGCTTCGAGCCACTCGACATTTTCAGGGTCCGTCAATCTGGCGTACAAGAAAGTGAAGACGGCGACAATTCCAATGAAAATGGCGATATAGGTCGATACAATATCGATTTGCTCAAGCACAGCCGTCTTTTTCTTTTCGACCTTGTTGACCAGAGTGTTGATGGTTCCGATTTCTGTGTAGTCTCCAGTAGCGACGACAACACCAGCCCCTGATCCTTGCGCGATAAGAGTCGCCGAGAAGCACATGTTATGACGATCTCCAAGGGGCACTTGCTTGGGGGTCTGGCCCTCCTTTGTTACGATAGGGTCAACAGTCTTTTCAATGGGGACGGATTCGCCTGTCAGGGCGGCCTCTGCCGACGCCATGTTATTGACTTCGAACATGCGAATATCGGCCGGAATACGGTCTCCCAGCGAAAGAATGACCACGTCTCCAGGAACGACCAAGTTAGAAGGGACCTTTGTCTCGGTTCCGTCACGAACGACGACGGCATCGGCCGATAACATGGCTTTGAGGGCTTCCGCTGCTTGTTCGGCAGAGCCCTCCTGAATGATCCCGATGGCGGTGTTGATGCTGGATATAAACAAATGAACAAAGAGCAAGACAAGTGGGGTTAATAGAGCAGGTCGGGGTGAGTCAATGCCCTTCCGTCGCGCAAATACTTACACAATGACTGCAACAATAATTCCCACCTGAATCCAGTTTTGGACGGGATTTCCGATTTTCAAAAAGGCGGAAATCGCGGAAATGATGGCAACAAAGACTAGAATTCCCACAAGCACATTGGCGACGTGATGCCAGATCTTTTGACAGAGGGTTTCCTTTTCCTGTTCGGAGAGCTTGTTTTCCCCGTACTTCTCCAGGCGGGCGGTGGCCTCCGCAGAGGTCAACCCATTCTTCCTAATGTCCTCAGGAAGGCCGAGTTCGCGGCAGACTTCCGCCTTGGACATGCAGTGCCATGGCGGCACGGGCTTCACCTCTCTCACCTCGGATTCCTTTTTCTTGGCCATCGTGGTGGATCAATGCAAAAACAAACAAGTTGTGTCAACACTTCAAAACGCACGTCTCTTTCAATGATATCTGCACGCGGCCACCGCTGTCGATAGGCGAAGACCGTATCCACTAATCAAAAGGATGGAATCTTTCGGAGGAACTTCACCGTATCGGCGGCCGGCCGGATCCGCGAGGTTTTAAATCAGTTAACGCACCCATCCGCGAGCTTCCTTCGCCGATGTGAGAATCTTGCAGCTATCAACTTGGTTGGTGGCGAGAACGTTGGCAGGTCTGCCCATCTGGGCGGAAGGAATACTCTCAATAGTAAAATTTTCCGTAAACTCATTAATAGCGGTAAACAGACAGACCTTTTTATGACCTATGTTGCATGTGTTTCTTGTCCGCATCTTGGCATTGCCGCCTTCGCATCCTCAATGATTGCCGGACAAAGAAGGAAGGGGAGCTACATCCCCTGTTTACAGCTACTTCTGATTCTCTTCATTTCGCTTGATAAACATGAAGTACTTTCTTGGTCTTTGCAAGATGAATAGTCGTGTTGCTGCTTTTGGTCAAGAGCAACCCATTTCCATCTACAACTTTGACTCCATTCCTTCATTGCGATTGTTTTTTTTTAGGGGGAAATTCATTCGTCCCCAGAAGAATTTTTCTGACGGTTAAGTTGCGGGTATTTCGATGCAACGTCATCCGGTTTGTATCCTTCGCCGACTTCCACTGACGTCACTGTTTCTTCCGACCCTTCGCCAAAAGTGACATACTTCTTCGCCAATGGGAAGAAGTTTATTCCAAGGTGGGACGGGAGCGATTGCATTCCCACCACCACCGACCAACCCGGACGGTGGCGAAGCAACGACCGACGACAAAACAACAACGACGGGATCCTTTTTCTTTGCTAGAATCTCCACCATTCAAGTGGCAGGGGGCAAGCGACCCAACAATGGCAACTACATAAAGAACAAGGAAAATAAAAGTGCAGACGCTCTACTAGGCTCTGTCCTCCCTCGTCTAGAAGTATGCAGTAGTGCATATCTTCCCATGATGACGAACTTCATGCCAGGTACTTTCACTTTTACATCACGGCCGCGTCGTGGTCCAACACGAAGATGACGGCGTTAAGCTGGGAGACGAGGCTAGGATTAACCCCATCCAGCATCATATACCTCGCGGATGTCTTGCCCTGAAGAACAAGGCGATGTGCCCCATGGTCGACAAGATACCTTCTACTAGAGGCTCTTGTTATTTTGTTGTTCTTTGAAAGAGCGCTGTTGCTGCCTCTGAGCAGCAAAGTTCCTTCTGGGCAGAAGGATGTTCCTTCAAACAGAATAATTTTTGCCCCTACATCATTGTTGTATACAAACGAATATCTCGGGCTCCCTGTTTCCCCTGACACCGTCTCCTCCGATCGCCCAGTCAAAATGGGCCTTATCATCGAGATCTTTGCCAAACGAGGAAACAAATTATCATCGAGGCAAACAGCAAGAGAGAGAGAAAGAGCAATTTATTTTGGCTCGTGGTTTGTGTTCAACAGCCCCGCGTCTAGTTATTTGAAGAGGGGTGGCCTATGAAACTGTCGCGTTCAGGCTAGAGGTACTCCTGCTCTTTCTCTGAACAAAATGAAGCAGCGCGACGAGCCGCGAAGGATTCGACATCCAGAAGGCGTTTGACGAGGAGCAAGAGTATTGGCACCAGCACCAACCATGCTAGGGAGTAAAGTCAATTATTCCGGTGTCAGAGGCGGCGACATCCCGACTGCGTTCTTTGTCGACCAGTTTGAGCGCGTCGGCACCTTAGAATTCTATTATAACTCATTAAATCATCAAGTTCGGTTAATAGCAACTATCTAGTAGCACTGGGATATCGCGGGTAAATCGTCACATCCCCCACACTCTGAACCATATTATGCTCCAGCCGTGGTGATCCTCCGACGAGAGAATTCACCAAATCATGGCATTGGAGATCGTTCAAGACAAGAGTTCGATCCCAAATCCTGCTGGCTTCGTTACCAGGACAGCCAGGCTAGTTCTACAATACAACATACTAGGCTAGTCCATCATATCGCGGAATAATTGTCAAAGTCCTTCCTATTGGTGGGGCGCTCGGTACAAGCAGCAGCATGGATCCTCCGCCGATTCTAGAATTCTCAAAAGTATGTTATTGGGTCGATCACAAAGTCTCTTCAGCTCCAAGCCCTTCGAGCTTTGTTGTCAGAGCTGCAAGACTGGTATTTGAATGTGGGAGAATTGAGCTAGTGCGTCATGATGCCTATTAACCCTGATCATCCTCGTTGCACTTCGGTACCCGCATTGCAAAGGGAGGCAAAATCGTATGCAAAGGTTTGGAAGCCACAACTTGATCTCGCATCTGTGAAAGAGAAGACATCGATAGGATGCTATTCAAAAAACAATAGCTGGATGCTGCCGACGCCCCCTCGACTCGCCAAAGGAGAGATATGATCATCGCACATTGAGCCCGCGTTCTTGTCCCAAGAAAACGTGTTGCCGAGGAGTAGCGTCGAAAGATCTTACTCGGGATAGAACAATCAAACAAGAAATAAAACTTGATCCAGTCAGCACACTTGAATTGATTTGGCACGATCCGATCATGTCATTCTTTGTTGTTGGCGGAGCAACTCCTCATCATCCCCGTTAGTAATGAGCTGTTTCGTCTCGTGTGCTGCTGGTGGTTTCTTGATGAACCGGCAGCTGCGACATATAATGCCAAGGTCAAATGGCAGCCTAAGTATACTACCGGTCAACTGGTTCGCGTGAACCCCGAGATCAATTTGGCACGATTGGTTGTCCACCTCTCTGTTAGGGTTAGCCAATGCAGGTGCTAGTAGTAATGCCAAGATAGTAGAAGATGAAACGGCAGCCGAGGTAGACCACCTTTTCAGTTGCATCGAGTCGACACTTTGCACGATTGGCTACCACTTTTCATAGGCGAAGTAGCTGATCCAATTTATGGATTTATCTTCCCTGATGCCTTGAGGATTGACCGCAGCGGTAGTAGAGGATGCTACGAGCGCAATGGTCGAGAGGGCAAAAATGCGTAGACTAACGTCCAACACCATTGAGTCGATTTGGCACGATTGCATTTTACTGCTCATGGGCGCAAGTATCCATCCATTTCACTTCCTTTTGGCTTGTTGCTGGTGGTGGTAATGAGGAACCGCCGCAGCAGATACCAACGCTATGATAGTAGATAGCCAGACAGCCGACGTACACTACCGTCCACATGGTCGAAACACTCTCAAGTGCTGGGTGCATTGTCGTGGCTGCTTTGTCGAATAAATGAGGTTGATTTGCAAAGGAAGCCAAGTATGGGCATCGCGAAGGGTAGTCGCCATATTCATAGGGTGGACGAAAAGTGCTTCCGTTGGGGAGCGCGCCATGTGACGTCAGAAAAGGTATCTTTCCGACTTTACCGACCAGAATCGGAATCGTCACCGTAACCCATCGCGCATTTGGCCAATCAACGCGAACCAAACCTTTCGCCTTTGTTCCTTGGCCATTTGCTCTATCTTTCGAAGCAGATGGCACATCATTGTCCTTTCCGTCGAAGAGACAGAAAGAACAAAAGAACAACCCATCGAGGCCTTGTCCGCAACTTGGACGTTTCAATCAACAAGACTTGTTGTGGAACCGAAGGTCAAGACAAAGGAAATATTAAATCTTCTCTGATGCGATGACAATGAGGAAGCTGTTGCTGTTGCTGTCTTTAGCTCCTTTGCGTCGGCAAAGGATGATGCCGACCTCGCTAGCAGTGTTATCCCTCATTATTTGTCAGCTGACACCGACGCTAGCGTTTTTTGTTGACCCCAGTGGTGCAAGGTATTCTCGGACGCAGCATCGACTCAGCAGCGACTGGTTTCCTCTACGGGCTTCTATATCAGGGGATGATTCTTCCTTTTATTCCAGTGGGGGCAGAAGCACTTCCGACGCAGACAAGAAGCAACTCGAGAGACTACGACTCATCATTTCGAATGCCTTCTTTTCGGACGACGCGATACTGCCGTCTAACTTGACCGCCCTGGAAGGCGACATTATGTCTTCGACCAAGAAGGAAATTCCGATGATTCGGCGTCAGGTGGTGGTCAACGACGACGACGACGACCCCAGAAGGCCAGTCATAAACTATCCAAATGCGCTGCCAGGGCCGCGAGAAGACGTCATCTTGGAAAATTTACCTCTGTATTTGTCTTCTGACAACCATGCGATGTTGCCTGGATTTCAGGCAATATGGACGTTGGATTCGACCGACGACTATGCGCACTTGTTTCGACGAATTGTCAATGGCACACAACCCTGGCGATTTGGATATTGCTCCATGATTGATGACGAAGACGACGGCGATGGCAATCTGGAAGAGAGCCACGGAACGCTTCTGCAAATAGCAGACTACAGGCAATTTCAGAAGGACGGCAGTGATGGATCGAGCATTCGATTGCTCGTCCAGGCGTTGGATCCATTTCAGATTGTAAAAGCTACCCCAGCTGCACCCTTTGCCGGTGCCGAGGTACGACTGGTAAGAGACAATGAAATCGAGGCGACTAGTCCATCTGTATCGGCCGAAGACGATTGGAAAGCCTTTGAGACTCTGGCGGATGCCTTGCCGAACAACGACAAGGACCTTGCTGACCCCCAAAGCTTGACAAAATACGATTTGTCAATCGTCCCGGACGAATTGCAGATGGCCACATCTCCAGCGAATCAAAAACATGTACTTCAGGGGACGCTGACCATGATTTTGCATGCAGAATATCAATTATGGATTGCCATTGTCGAGTTAGTTTCACTACTAATCTATTTGCAAGAATCCAGCCGGGATACCATGAGGGAGGAAGACTCTTCAACGGATGTTATATCTGTCGTCTTGCCACCTGAACTACTTGGACTTCTCCCATCTAATCTCCCCCCGGGCGTCTCCAACTCGTTTGGTATACTAGAAGCGAATCTGAGCGACGCGGCAAAATTGAATCCTGATCTTCGAGTTGCCGACCGGTACAATGATCCACTTCGTCGGGCTCGACGCCTGTCCTTTGGAGTTTGGCACGTGATGGAACAGCTGTCTCGAAATCCAAAAATTTCGTCTCTTCTTCCCGAGGGGGCGTTACATGATCCCGCCATTCGGCCAACCCAACAGCAAATCCTGGAAGTGTCAAGCATTTTGGAAAGATTGGAACTTGCCAAGTGTTCCATGCAGAGTTGGCATGGTGCAATACGAAAGAATATGGACTGGTAATAGGACTTATAATGCACAAAAGCACAACGACTATTACATCAATCCTTAGACTGTGTTGTATCAGAGTCGCTTGTTGTGCTCCACACATCCACACCAGTCCCGCCCGATACCACTCGCGTTTTAGTACTACCCCGGCAGATTATTTATTCCTGTATGCGTAGGGCTGAGATTTCTAGGAGTTAACATACACAAACTGCCTTCTAGTAAAGGGAATAGTACGCGATGACGAACTTTGAAAGCTCGATTCAAGGGGAATTCTTCCATACTAGAGGCCGGACAGCTACCTTGTAGACGTAGGCTTGGAGTTAGGAGGGGAATCAAATGCCAGAAGCTGACACCGGAATACCAGCTAGAATGCAGTGGGGAGAACATATAAACAACTTCTAGCACTAGCTAGATAAGAGTGCCAATAGCTAGTCTACAGCTGATATCTAGAGCTTTATCAAAGGGCGGTCGCCCATGACGCGTAGTTTATTTGAATCCTTTTAATCCGTTCACACCGCCAATTAAAATGAAGCCAACTGGAAGCTTCGTGTCGTGCCGCACGACTGATCGGAAGTCAATGAATGCTTCGTTCCGAGCCGGGCAATCGTGAGAGTTCTCTGGTAGAAATTACACGTAGACTTACACGAACCGGTCAGCGTCTATGTAACCGAAGAACCGAGCGAAACACGAATGCCGCCGCCAAATTTCCCTCCGCCGGCATCGAAGCAATCGCATAAACTTCAATCTCATCGACGGCACCATGGTGAACGTAATCATGACGCAAGCGGCAGCTTCATCGTATGTCGTAACGACCCTGAAACATATTTTTCAGTGTGGTTCATTGAATGATGTAAGCGACTATGTAGCGACATCGGCTGCCAAGACTAAAGAACGCACCAGCACAAAAGCGAAAGAAGAGGGTGCTGGGGCACGAGAGATACCAGCCACCCTAACTTCTGCACAACAAAATCAGCAAGATCATGATGACGGGATTCCAGGACTCGAGCCATCCTCTAGCTCCGCATCTTCTATATACGCTGTTCCGTCTCGAGAAGCCTTGGAAGAATTAGTCCGCGATTCCAAAGGCACAAGGCGTCAGGGTCTGTTTGATATGGATCGGCTGTTTGCCTGTGGCAGTAGTGCCGACCACGAAGACGTTTTAGATGAAGCCGAAGAAGTCTCCGTCTTTTCCAGATCGGCACCCCGAAGCAAATCCAAACGAAAACAACTGCAATATCAAGAACAAATGAGAATGTGTTGTAGCGGCCAAAACCCGATGGCTCAGGTGGATGACGCCTATCATTACAAGCTCCATTTGTCGCCCCCCAGAGAGCATTTGAAAAGTTATGCAACTAGCCCTGGCCAGGATACTATTGAACTACGCAAAACCATGTCAGACTCCATGAGTCATTTACCCGAAGGACGAAGATCTAGTTCGGAAAGCGTCGCAACGACGGAAGAAAAAGAACCAGTACCTGCTAGCAAGGCTACTGAATAAGATGTCTCTAATAGTCGCAACTTTACGATACGTTCCCGCCGATATGCTACGGTAGTTGAGTTACGAGTAGTATAAGAGCACAATCCCTACATGGTTTTCACAGTCGTTCTTTGGGTTCTTGGGTATGCATACGAGGTACATTAATATGTTCCGGCGTACGTATGACCGATAGATGCGAACCATAGAGGACACAACAAGAACTCTCGGTGCCAATTCGAGGCACATGAATCGGTGATAGCGTTGTCACCGGACACGAACAACAAAGGCGCCTCAAAACAGCACAGACCTCACAAAACCCAGACTCCCCATCGTCGTCCATTCATCTCCACACTACTTCCGACAAACTGACCCAGGATGAGAGACAACAACATGCATTCACTGTCACCGGACTTTAAACAGATCACTGTCTCCCCGAAGTTGCCATCAGGGCCTCGTAGTATTCTCAGCCGCAACCGGGAAGGAATCAGCCACGCCAGCAGGAATCGTCGATCGATTGAAAGCGACGATAATCATAGCTCCAGGGGACAGCGACGATCGACAGCCACTTCCTTGTCCCCCAGACCCACTGGCGCTGGAAAGGACCCTGTCAATGCCTCCCTGAGCGTCGGCAGCAATCACAAGAGTCGATTCGTTGGGAGCCTCGTTTCTTTGGCCCCGGTCCCTCCCATTTCTCCGGCCCAACAACGCCGCAAATCGCACAAGAAGGCCAAGGCCCGCCCCAGCGTCTGGCACACCGCCCCTATCAATTTACAGGACGATCAACACTTCAAATTGGTTGCTTCTCCAAATAGTCATCACTGCCGACACATTGTAAATGCCGATGGAGCCGTCGTGGCTGTAGTGGAAAAGTTTACCACCACCATCTCCTCCACCACCCCCGCTGACGCCAAAACAGCAGCAGCAGCACCAACAAAAACAGTCATGGGCCGATACAACATCTGGGACAATGATGAGCATAAAGCACTTTTGGCGAACCTAATACAAGTTCCCGCCGTTGCTGATGCTACTGTTCCTGAAAATTTGCGTTGCGAGCGTCATTATCGATTGTATACGGCCAATAAATTTTATGAAAGCCAAAGCAAGGCACGAATTCGACGTTCATCTCGATCACTTGACTCATCATCAACGCATGGTCAATTGGATGTGCTCCATCATTCAGGGGACTTGATTTCCCGGCCAGCTGGCTTGTTGGGGCGTCAATGGAAGCATCACTTGAAACTTTATTATCCAAACGACTCGAACAGTGGCAGTATTATTCCTCCAGCACTCCTTCTTGATGCAAATGACAAGGAGGAACAAGGAACAGCTGCTCCAAAGACGGTCAATTATTACCTGCTGGATGATCCGAATCAATCCACATGGACAATCAAAATGGAAAGGCTAACGGCTGCCACGATAGATCGACCCAAAGGGACTTCTTGTACTTCTCCTTCGGAACAAGAACATGATGTCAAGGTTTATCCTGGGTCGGACCCATTGTTAATGTGTCTCTTCATGTCCATGGCTTGGAAGAAATGGTAACGGCGGCAGCAGCTTTACTGCTGCTTCTTTACTGGTACGACGACCAAACACTCACAACCAGGGATAATCTATGTCGGTCCCATACTAGAAACAAAGAATTATGAGCAAACGTCTTCTGTCGGAATATCCAATGGAATAGTGGAAGTACGTCGTGTACTACGCTTTACAACAAGCCCTCTCCACCCATTCGTCCCATTAATGTTCTTCTTGTTGCGCGCGTGAGGAAGTCCACCGCAGCTAATAGGGAGACCATCATAAGACAACTACCTGGTACCAGTACAAGGCTATATATGTCTACCATAAACTGCTAAAAAATGGGTGTTGCTCGTCGATGAGGTGCCACTGCTGCTAGTAGTACTCTACATCATCGTCGGCACTCATGGCGGGGGTCGGCGGCGGGTTGTTGCTGGGCACCACATCATGCAGAAAGCATAGTCATGCGAGGCCTAGAAAGCTATAGAAGCATAGTCAAATGGAAAGCAGTGGGGGCATGTTTCGTTTTGTACATATTTGTATGCTAGCTAGCTATTGATCCCTTCCTCTCTCGCTCTGGCGGCAATTTTTTTACGTATGTGGGCAAATTTTTTTGATTAACCCGAGCGCAGCGAGGGTCACGGTGCACCGCAGGTGCGCCGAAGGCCACCAGTAGCTATCATGGCACTCGAGTCCGTACAGAAGGATGGCTACTACTGGTAGTTATACTCATTTATTATAGCTACTAGTGATACTAAGAGTGACCAGCACAACTAGCCATATACCTGCTAGTAGAGCGATGATCATCACTATTGTTCCTACTATCTAGTACCACCGGCAGTAGATAGTTGGTCATGAGATGACGTATGGTGACGAGTTCTGACTGTACTACTAGCACCATCCTTGCATCCGTTGCTAATGGCTGTTGGCACAAGAGGAAACAGCAAAAGGAAGAGGAGGAGGATGGCAAAAGCTTGCTGCTGATCAGGAGCTAGTACCAGCCAGAGCATTTCATAACCCCCCGTTAGGTAGAGCGAAGTATGAGTTTGACAAAACAGTTGCAGCATGGCAGCGACTTCATAGAGGTAGCAACGAATAATGAAGTGTATTGTATTGTAGTTGTTGTTCACCAGCGGCATGCTTTGTGAAAGAACTCACACCAAAGTTGATTGTCGCATTCGTTGTATCCTCTCAAAAGAACAAACTACCAACGAGTTCAATGAAACAGTGGCAGTGTGGCGGCAACTTCCTAGAGGTAGGCACAAGTAATAAAGTTTATTGTATTGTAGTTGTAGTGGCTGGCAGTTTGTAAACTAATTCACAGCATTCGTTGACAGGGAAACAAACGACCCACGAACAAAATGATCGACGAGATAAAGGAAACAATAGCGGCATGGCCACGACTTTGTAGAGGTAGCAGCAAGTAATGAAGTGTATTGTAGTGTAGTAGTGGTGGTGGTAGCTTGTAGAGGAATCCACAGCGATTCAAAGTTGATTGTCGCTTAGCAAGGAAACAAGGAAACAAAACGACTGACGAGGAGTTGAAAGTGGCGGCCACGATGGCAGCGTTGTTGTAGGAGTATATGGGGAGCAAAGGCCACAACAGGCGAATCGTAGAGATGCTGGGTGGTGAGCAGGTTGTCAAGTTTAAATGACGATGTTAGTAAAATGTATCAATTATAATAATACTGTGTCCGCAATCGAATGCACTTACCTTGGTAATATTGAAGTAGTAATTGAATAATAACTACCAATCGAATAATACTGTAGCAACAACCACTGTGTAGCTTGAATCAAGGAGTTTATACGGATACCGTGGTAGGAGTGCAGCAGCAGGAGCGTGGGGTATTTTCCCATCCGATGCGTTGCGCGCGATATCGTATGATGATTGAGTGCGAATGACGCAGAATGACATGCAGAGTAACCCTAAGTAATTTCTTCGTCAATTGGCCCAAAGGCAATGAATGAAAGATATAGGGAATCTCATTCCACTTAAAGCGATTGTTTGCGAACTCGATTCGGATTGCGTAGCGAACCCAAAACGAATGAATCAGGCTCAATCGGTTTCAATCGGTGCGAAACGTATTTCAATCGGTGCGAAACGTATTTCAATCGGTGCGAAACGTATTTCAATCGGTGCGGTCGGTCCGCCACACCGATTGAATCTTCACGAATAATTTCCTTTGTCGAGGCATTTTGAAAGCCAATACGAGCCAGCCCGATTGAGCCATAGCGATACCTTACTACAGACATGTTTCAGATATGATAAAGTTCAAATTGTCGATACACTTTATCCGAGCATGAATGTATCATTCATGCTCGCTATGGTTGCCGCCAAGATACAAGATTGAGAATATGATAGGATCGATTCCTTCAACGTCGGTCCACGACTGATTCTCGCCATAAGAGCGGTAAAGATACCCACCCATCCACCCACCCTCCAAACATCAAGAGTCGACCAGCCTCGGTCGACATATCGATGCTACTCTTGCGCGGCATTTTTGAAACGTGTTATGCGCTCTCCGGCAAGCTTACCTGGTGGCCAAAGAAAGAAAACTCCCTCCGAGCGGAATCTTGCAACTGACGATTGAGTCGTGTTGGATGGAACAGACCGTATGACACGATTGACTCATTTGGCTACTTACACTGAACATGTGTGACAAGCTGCCTGGCGCGGAAATACATAGGGCTCGCCCGCACTTGTCATTGTCTATGCGCGCGCTTATCTGGTAGGTGTGGCTAAACCTCGTAATCCGTTCTAGCACTCGTTAAATTGAGTGGCTTGAAAATAATCCGATTGAATCAGTTTCAATCGGTGCGGCGCACCGATTGAAACCGATTGAATCCGTTTGGGAACGATTCGTTTGCTTTGATTCGCCTACTTTAGACGTTCGATTCGATTCGCATCGTTATATAAGAGGTTGCGCGAGGCAATAAATGATATAGTCACGATTGGGACAACATGACGACGGAATTCGTTATGGATGTTTCGCACGCCATTCGTTGCAAAGAGGACCAATCAGGCTCACGAATGTCCATACCACGCATGCCACACACGAATACCCCACGCCCCAGTACTCGAGGATTACTCGCAAATGAAAGTTTGAAAGTGAATGAATCGGTTTTTTGTGTTGTCGCCGTTCGTCCAATTCAACCGACAAATTTGGACCAATTCGACTTGATGGCGAGCGGCTTGCGCGCCGCGCACATCATTGTCCGGACACATTTAACGAATGATATTTTGGGTATTCCTTGTGAGACAAAAATAGTCATGTCCGGTATAAATTTATACCGGACATAGGGGAATATTCGTACACTCGAGTACTGTTTCTGAGCAAAAAAGAACTCCAATGACTGTATACGTCACGAGAACCCTTATGTCCGTTATACCACACCCATTGAGGACCTGCCGCTCTGGCGGCGATCACAAAGTTGGAGTCGCATAGATCAAAGTTAGCGATGTGTGCTGTGTCGCTTGGACATCATTCGACCAATCAACACGAACCCGCGCCTGCCACTGCTCCCGAAAAATTGTCCATTGAAATGACCATGGTGAACGTTGCTGGCCGCCCGCTACCCGCGCAATGTGTTGGCGCCGTAGTAGGGAAATCGCTGAAATTGTCTGGTTGCCATTAACACCATACGATTGCTTGCATCTGTTGGATGATTGGATTGATTCGTTGGTCCACTGACTATTTGAATTGGAGAGTCGACAGTAAGTGCATTCGGAGTTGTTCGCCGATGTTTGCGGGCTGCGATGGCTTCGTTTTGCGCTCTACTTGGCATGACATCCGGTATCCTCACCTCCGTTTGCTCTTTGATCTCCCCCATAACAGCTCATTGATCTTTTGTACATTGAACTCTGAAGAGAAAGACTAATATAGATAAAATGGGCTGCGGAGCATCTCAACACGATACACGGCTTCAAACGGTGGACGATTCGGTTCACGTCATGCTCAAACATGATAAGAAGCGACAGCAACAAAAGGGAGAAGCGCCGAAAGGTTATGTTCCAAGAGCGGAGCATCCACTATTACGGCCTAAACCAGTAGAAGCGACCGAAGAAGGCGGTGGGGGAGCAAATACTGCTACAACTGCTGCGGAATAGCATCTGGCAGGCCGTCGCTTTGATTTATATTCTCAATTTTATGCATTTCTGGTGCTGTCCTGGCTCTTTGATCGGTCTCAAAGCATTCGTAATTTTATCGCTTTTAGCCTTTATCTTTACTGACTAATTAGTAGTTCAGCAATTACGTCTACTACAACTCGAATTTCTTCGTTCCGAGCGCCATGTTTTGTTTAGGCATACTACTAGCCCACTCGTGTATTGCCAATATGCTTGCACTAGTAGAGAGGCTAAAGCGAGTCGAACTATTGCGGTCGGTACTATGGAGCCCGTCTTTGTAGATCAACGAATCCTCACCAATCTTCTAGCAGTAGCAACGGTTCAACCTTCTTTTTTGACGCCATCCTCCGAATTCTGGTCGTGATCGTTGTTACCGGGGCGTGCAGAGAAGCTACGTTTCGCCGAGAACGCACCAGCATTTTCATCTAGCACTAGCTATAAACTAGTGCTCGTACAAGAGAACAGAGCTAAAGCAACGGGTAGGTAAGGATATATAAGTTTGTACGCTCTTTTCTTGTGAGCAGCGATCGAAAACGAAAGACTGCTCCAAAGGTTTGACACGACCTCCTTCTGCTATCGTCATCTATCATCCCCATAGAATCAAGGAAGAGGTCAAGAATATTTGAGATCGAGGTTCATACCTGCTTTTGAACTCGTCGACTGAAATGCTAGATGCTCATCAAAGTTTCTAACGCAGTATTGAGGCTTCTACCTGCGGTCTTGAAATGTAATACCCCAGAGGAAGTGGATTCCACGTAGCCCTACGCGCGGTCGTACTATCGATAGCATAGTTGTTTTGTGCCTTTTCCGTCCCGCCTGTCCCGGATTCCACCACAGCTGGCTGTTCTTGAGTGCCGTCATCGTGCGCCTCTGAAAGAACCTTGACATGAATGTTGGATAATGCAAGTGGGAAAACTGGTAGGAGATGACAATATCTTCAAAATAAAAATCGCACATTATCGAGTATGCGTGGAGCTTTCGATCTTGGCTTTTGTCTGACGACGGCTCGTCGGGACAGTGTCAATCATGAACTTGGTTCCGTCCGTGTACAGCGACTCTGGTAGGTCGAAATCGTTGTATCGTTGGATGTACAAGACTAGTGTCGACGATGATCTTCTTTGACGTATCTTGTATCATGCCGGTGGATCAATGGGGATGATTGGTAGGTATCATTTGCAAGCCTCACAGTCTTGCGCCTTGGATGTTCATCGTCCTCAGAAGCAACCGAGTTTGCTGTGACATTGAGTGACTCTCCCACTGACGGTCTGGTTAACACACCCATCTGTCCTGTCTGCCGACTATCGACTAATCAACGAGGACGGGGACGATGAGTTGAAACTGCTAAAGAGGAAGTTTTCGCCATTGTCGACGATCACATGCTGTCAATGCTATGGAGTGAGCTGAACGGATAGCGTATCATAGAGGGTATTCGCCACATTTTGCCGCGTGGCCGATCCTTAGTGACGTGGCACGATTCTGGTGTGGGTGACGCAAGACACCAGCGCCTCACTTTTTCCCGCCATTTTGGTGGCATGTTGTTGTTTCGCCATGGCGTCGGCCCCCACCACCGCAGAACAGAACAACGAAGAGAGTACACAATTCTATTTCACCTGATCTATCAATTGCCGTCATAAAAAACAAACAAAAGAGAAACAATAATGAAAACACTGAAATCATCAACCACCTGGCTAGTGCTGCTACTGTTAGTGGGCGGGGCTTTTGCCTTTTCGGCTGTCGATCGCCCCAGCAGCTTTCGTCGTAATTCTCTGCTATCGGCATCGACCATGGACGACGTTGACGAGGCCACGACAGCTACAAGAAAGATACCGGACCAGACAACTGCTACCACCACCGGAACTAGTTTCCGAGAACGGGTCACGAATTCAGGAGTCGCATCTGCCGCGGCCATGGCTACTGCGGCCGTCAACGCGGCCGTCGCAATGAAATCCTTGGAAGCCCCTGACGTGAAGAAATCCTATATTGCTTTGGATTCGACCGCTGCTAACAAGCTAGACGAGGAGGGACTGCCCCTAGTCTACGATAAGGACTTGATCCAACAATATTGGAGCAAAGAGCGAGGCGCATTGAATCAACGGTGGGGCTATTTTGTCGGCAAGGCGGTACCCTTTCTCACCAAACTGATCACCTTGTTTATAAGGGACGGCAAAATTGTGGATTCCGAGATTCCCGCATTGAGTCGACAGGCACGCTTGGATTTGCAAGATCTGGGACCGACCTTCATCAAAGCCGGACAAATGATGAGTGTCCGACCCGATGTCTTGCCGCCGGCGACTCTAGAAGAATTGACCAAATTACAAGATGCGGTGGTGCCGTTTGATACAAAAGTTGCCGTTGAGCAAATCGAAAGGGAACTTGGAGGACCATTGGGACAATTCTTCACTTCGATATCAGAAGAGCCCGTGGCGGCCGCCAGCTTGGCACAAGTCTACCTAGCAACCCTCAACGATGGCAACAACACACGAGTAGCCGTCAAGGTTCAGAGACCCTCCGTGCTCGGGACCGTGTCCAAAGACTTGTATGTCTTGCGTCGCGCTGCAGAGGTCTTTCAAGGATTGGTCGAACGATTTGCTCCCCAGCAAAAGACTAACTACGTAGCGTTACTCAATGAATGGGCGATTGGCTTTTACACCGAACTCGACTTTCAAAACGAAGCCAAAAATCAACAGAGGCTCAGAGACATGTTGATTGAAAAAGGAGTCCAAGGGGTGACGGTACCCAAGGTCTATCACGATATGTGTACACGACGTATTCTTGTGAGTCAATGGATGGATGGCAAGAAATTAAGTGAAGCCTCGCCGCCAGAAATCGCACGCGTTACTCCCATGGCACAAGAGGCCTTTTTGACTCAACTCTTTGAAGTGGGATTTTTCCATGCGGACCCGCATCCAGGAAACTTATTGCTGCTGGATGAACCAACCGATGAGGGTGCCGAACTTGCTCTCATTGATTGTGGCCTCATGGCCAGTATCGCTGAACAGGATCGTGACTACTTCATTTCCGCGGTCATTCACTTGGCTAATAAGGATTACGCTAGCTTGGTGGACGACTTTATGAAACTTCAGATATTACCTCCAGACTCGGATCGCGCCGCAATCATTCCTCTCATGGACAAGGCACTTAGTCCATACGTCAAGGGTGGGGGAGCCAAAAAGTATGAGGAAGAGCTAAAGAAGTTGTACGGAATGCAAGATGGGAACATGCAATCGACGGTTGGAGGATTCCAAGCCATGACGCAAGATGCCTTAACCGTGTTGAATGATATCCCGTTTTCGATTCCACCCTACTTTGCCATTTTGGGGCGAGCCATTGTAACCTTGGAGGGTGTCGCCCTGACGGGCAATCCGGACTATGGCATCATCATGGAAGCCTATCCATTTATCGCACGCAAGTTGCTCAAAGAAGATCGGCCGGAAATTCAGGCCGCGCTACAAGAAGTACTTTACAAGAGTGATAACGGTGAAAGCAAGGGCTTGAAACTGTCGCGACTGCTTGCTTTGCTCAACAACGCAGCGGGAGCTGTCTCGACCAAGGAAGGTGCTGCGTTTGTTGATATTGATACAGTGCCCGAAGATGGCATTAGTTTCGCGCAAGGCTTGAAATTTCTTCTCTCTGACAATGCCGAGAGTTTGCGGCGTCTTTTGGAACCTGAAGTGGATACCATTGTGGACGTGGTAACTCGACAAGTTCTTCGCCAAGGTATGAGCGAGGCGATTGTTGCACTGTCACCACCAAGACCGCCATCTCTACCATTTTTGGGCGACATATTTCCACCAAGTCCGAAGCTAGACGAGATCCCCATTCCTATTTTGCTCCCAGGTGCAGATGGCATTCGAATTCGCGGAATGGCTGTCACGACATTGAAGGCTCTAACGGATGCTGTGGCACCCAAACTCGATCAACAAGAAGAGTTGTTTGCCCTAGGGCTAGCGGATGCGGCCACTGAATTTCTTGGGTCCGATGTGGGTGACTTTGTTCGAGGCGAAAGCGTATGGAGTACGCAGACTGCAGAAATATTGTTAACTGGACTTCGATCCGGCTTGATTGGACAGCAGCAAAATATCCTGAGCCCGGAAGCAATACGGCAAGTTGTTGATGCCGCGACGAATATTTTAGATGGAGTCAGACGAGGACCCGCATCTCCCACTGTAATTGAAAAGGAAATGATTGAAGCTCTGAGGAGCCTGGACGAAACGGAACGGGAGCGATTGGATGAAATCGTCCAAGAGATTATGCAGCGAGCAATCGAACGGGCTTTGAATCGACTGTCGACAATCGATAGTCTTTTCTAACATTAGAGATCCTTGACTCGAACAAATTTCTTCCAACGATAGTCACGTAGCTCATTCCGTGTCATTTGTTGTTGGTCTACAAGCCTATTCACACAAGACGGCATGAATGGAATCCTGGTCTACCTACTACCGTAGCTAGCCTTCGAATCACAAAAGGTGCGGAGCAATTCCAAGCCAAACAATTGACGCCATGTATGTTTTGTCGGGCTTGAATGAATATGGACGTGACGCTCACGCCATCGACGTCCTTGCGTCGCCATTATTAGATAATTTGACCTTCTCGGGTGCATCATGATGCGGGGCACTAGCAATGTGATGGCAGGTATGGCGCCCTGATAAAAGCTGTTGATCCAAGGCTGTGAACACCACGGTTACATCTTCCTCTCTTGATAGTTCGATAGCATGAAACATGGTTATGTTTGATTCATTTTCTGCAGTTCTGCATCCAACCTTGATTGTGAATCAAAACCGATCGTCGCCGTCGTTGATGGGGCGGTCATTTGCGTTTCCGAAAAGATACGCATGATTTCGGGGGAGAGTCGATGGTGTGTGGGTCTGGCTTCCAACGGACGCTTGCATATCACATCCACGTATTCGTATGTGAGCATAAATTTTAGCGCGCGCCGAGACATTGAATTTTTTGTAGCGTTGAAGGGAGCATTGGTCCGATCGATGCCCGACGGACACGCTGCGGACTTTCCATCTCGCTACCGGTAGATCCATAATGGACGATTGCGCTTCCTCAAGACAAAGACTTGTCATTGTCGTCGTTGCCGACCTTAGCATTGCATCCGCAGCATCTTTACTACCATCGATATCAGTTTGCTCAGTTGTCACAGATTTCTTCCCTTGGTAAATCAAGGCGTGGCGAGACATGTCAAGACCACAGCCGCCGCTGTGGCTACACCCGACAATGGGCGATCGAATCTGCTAAGTTGCATGGTATTGGCGGGCAAAGTTTCGAATGATTTGAGCATGTGAAGTGTCGACTTTTCTTCAAACGCCAGCGGAGGAGCCAGTACGGCAGGCATGAGACATCAACCAATTTGAAAGTCCGTGTCGCGGCCTCGGAATGTGCAAAATTGCCTCAAGCTTACGATGACGATGGATATTCCGGTTGCTGAAACTGTGCTGAGGGGCCCTAGGGTCTCTAGGGCATTTTCATTTCATCGGACGATGGTAGCTTCTAGCTTTTTCGAACACCCTTTTGTGATTGAGAAACCCGCGGGACCGAGGCTATTCTGGAAACGTCGACAAGCGAGCAGGACCGTGGTAGGATGTTGATGTTATTGCAAACGACTACGACAACTATCTGTCGTACTGAGTGTGTACTGTTTGTTTCTACTCTCCTACTACGATGCTGGCGATCTGTAAGCCTGTTGACAGTCTTTTGGGTTGTCTTGGGCTCAATCACAGCTTGCACGAAAGGCCATGCCAGCTAGCTACTGGTAGCAACACAGCTACTACTACTTCCATCTACGTCTAGCATTGTGGCTGGGATTCATGTTTGTCCCTTACTCCGCTCCCTATAAAGACTACGACTTGGTCAAGAAAAGAAACGGCTGCCCGTAATCATGTGCACTACTATTCCTTTTAAAACTGGTGTCTTTGCTTATTCGATGTTTGGTTGGGTTCGTTTTATCTCGTCGCAGGGACGGATGGATATGCATGTTGCTTCGTGAAGTTCTTGTTGTTCATACATGTAATAGATTGGCCGTAACACTACAACCTGAGACGGCGACCTTGCTTGCTCGATCCCTTCTCCATGTCCGAAGACAAGGCGCGGTTTCGAACAAAAACGTTATCACCAGCGGGACACGCGAGGGCCTTGGAAGACTTGACATTGAGGAGCTTGCCGTCACTCTGCAATCTTGGAATATCCTTGCAGCAGCCGCAGCCTTCAAATATGTAGTTGCCCACAGCATACGAGATGGCGGAGGAATCAGATGTGAAGCACTTCTGATGATAATGGTCACCTGCTGCATCATCCCCGTTCTTGTGCAAGAAGCAGTAATTAAACCCCTTGCTGCTATCATTCGGATCGCAAAGGTTGGCGTTGGGAACGTCATTGCACTCGGTGATGAGATCCATGCCTTTGGTGGGTTCAGATGAGGGCTCGGCTGAAGGTTTGGGCGTAGGTTCAACTGAAGGTCCGGCCGAAGGCGCTTCGGAGACATCGAAGCAGACGACAACGTTACAATCCTGACGTAAATCAGAGATCTGAGTTGTGCATGTAGCAGTCGGGCCAGCCGAAGGTCTATCCGAAGGCTTATCGGAAGGACTCGTCGAAGGACCATCCGAAGGTGCATCTGCATCTGAGCTTGGTATGTTCCAGAAAGTGGGGTCTCTACGCTCCTTGGAGTTCCTCCTTGACCTCTCTCCAAGCCACCACACACGCCTTGAAGTCATCTCCATTTGAGCGCTTCAATAATTATGTAGTGTAAATCTCTGCAAGTTGATTCTGGAAGAATCTTCCTGCACAATCCCCCCAGGCATAATCGTTTGATATTCGCCTGGCCCTATCGAATAGCACAATTCGTCATGTCACATTCTCTTGTTCTTGAACCCTAACTAATTATTTCACCAAATTCACCCACCCAATTGCCCTGAACCCTTCTCCAAGAAGAATTTCCAACCGGATGCGCCTCAACCAAATATCCAGGTAAAAACGCCAACCTCCGAACCTCAACCACCATTTGGAGCCTCTTTCCCCGCATACCCAGGAATGACCACTTCTCTTACCATTTCCACCATGCACAGGACGCGAGCCTAGTAATCCAAGGCTGCTTTCTCTAGCCACTATAGTTGGGTGTACCTACCAAGCATCCGATGGCACGCATATTATCCTCATCAATTATCCTACCATATCTTCCCTCTAATAATCCTCAACATTTCTGCCAAGAAAACAAGGGAGTAGTGGTAACAAAAGCATCCATCTACATTCAGTCATTATCTATTCCAATTCACCATTCAAACTGCAACCGTATCTCCAAATAATGCATCCAAACCATTCAACGCCATTGTTGCAGCAGTTGTCTCCTCATCCACCACACTCGATAGCCTCTCCATGGATGCCCACTCGCCCATTAGTTTGTTTTCAAAATCAACACCAGTTTCTGCTGCCTGCCATTGAATTGACAAAAGGTTCACCATTTGATTGTAGAAAGTTACTCCTGCCTCCTTCCATCCTTTGTAGCGTTTTGCCCCTCGTGCGTCCGCTGTGAAAGGAAAGTAGTTGCTGTTATCATCGCTCGTTATGGTCGAATTATCCAATCCCTCACCACCCTCATCATCATCATCACCATCGCCAGCTGTTGTGCCCTTCTTCCTCACCTGTTTGTGAGCCTCCGCTGACCACGCCAAATAGCCATTAACGTAAACGGCTACACCAAAAGCCTCGTCCAAATGAACGGGAAACCACAACCTCATTACGTTCACATTACAGTGGTCACGGAATGACTTGGCATACGGCATTGCTGACAACAACTCCCTGGCAAATACCAAATAGTCGGGATTGGATCTCCCTTCTTGGATATGGGCGACACAAGGCCACGATTTTTGCTTACCGTCAACAATCGCACCTAGTAGCGACAACTAACAAAGTTAGACCCTGAACAATACATACTCTCACCACCACTATCTCCTTTCTTCTTACCTATAAACTTTTTCTTCATGGCATTCGACATCCTTTGTCTGCTGTAGCGCATTGCTCGTTCCACCACCTTCATACCCCTTGACTTCCAGTAAGTTCGCATGTACCTGGCATCAATGGGACAGTTCCTGGCAACAACGCCCTGCAGCTTTCCCCCAAACTTTAACACCTCCGGGCCCGTGATGAGTTGTATGTGCAGGTATAACTCCATTCTAGTGTACCTTTCCACCGCCTGGTCGATTCTACGGAAAAGATCTTCTAACGAGACCACGCCCTTAACGATGTTATCATCTACGGTCTCTGCTGCCTGCTGCTGGTGTTGGTTCTGCGCATTTTCATCTACCTGAGTTACCATGACCTCCAGATCAATATCCCATACTCAAGTAACATTATTTGACATTATGATCCCAAATCAGGCCCGTGCAGTAGGCACGATAATGCCTGAAATGGCGTGACAGGACTAACAGGACTAATGTAGACTAACAGGACTGGCTATAACGCATAGCATATAACATAACATACGTACGCACAAATATATACTGCCGACGGACGGACACAGAGGCCACGTGACGTCGTCGAGCATGCCGGATGGCGCGCTTGCGCACAGAAAGTGCGACACACATATATGGTCGGAGCGAGGCAACGACTATGTCTATCTTGATGCTAGTCTTGACGCTAGGCGTCAGGACCTAGGGTCATGCTATAGGTGTTAGAAGGTCATAGGATGCTAGGCGTCACTAACTAGAGCAGTCACAAAGAAACACAACACTGCTAGTTAGGGACGGGCATGTCTTACCTTCTTGACAACTATCTTGTCTACTAAGATATATAGTCGTGATCACGATCAGATGGGAAGATGGAGTCGATGCAATGATAGACCTAACTTTAAAATAGTCTCACAATTTAGCAACAATTTTCAAAAACAATCTACTGCAGTTTCTAGCCTAATGCACTTTGATCAAAGACTTGTCAGTCTAGAGGATAAGTATCATGCGTCTCGCTTTCAACTCGTTCGTTGCCGCTCGTGGCGTCATCCCGTTGTACCCGCCTTGCAAGTGGAAAACTGGCTCGACGGGCTCGTCTGACGGCGCCGGCGACGCCGACGAGGATGGCTTTCGTTCGGTGAAACTCGAGCTTCGTTCCGTTCCTGGGGATGCGACCTCCCCAAAATACTCCGAAAAGTTCTATGTGTTTGAGTCGGGAACCCCCGAACAGTGGTGTCGCTGGAATGACGATCTCGTTAAGGTTTGGACTTGTTTGAGCCTCACCAATGGCCCCGATCGTCGCGCTATGACTCTTACGCTTCTCGCGGGTTCGGGGAAGGACACGTTTGAGGAGTATTTCGCTCGTCCAAGCGTCACTGCGACTGTCGATCATGTGTCTCGTGCGTTGCGTTACGTCGCGGCTCGGTTCTTCCCTGATTATGCCGCCCAGAATCAGACGTCGTACCTCCGCTACGAGGGTCGTAAGCCTACAATGATGTCTGCTCGCGGATTGGCTACTCGCTTGCGCCAGGTCAATAAGTGGTTCGATTACTTCCCCAACGATGGTGGCAATCGTACTGACGTGGTTGATCGCCTGAACGAGACCGAACTGCCCCTGATCTACGAGCCCATGTTGCCGGCCGCGTGGCTGAGTGTTAAGGAGTTGATGTTCCACGATTATCGCCAGAACCGCTTCAACTTCGAGAAGCAGATCGATTATGCGGAGCAACTTGAAGTGTACGAGATGCGTCACGGTGTCACCGGACTGCTTGCCTTTGGCTCGAGCAAAGCCAACAAAGGGCGTAAACCCGGGGAAGCTGGCGTCGCCAGTGGAACCAATGCAGGACCCGAATTGGGAACCCTGAACCGCGGTCGGAAGACGAACCGTGACTCCCCTTCTTAGAAGGGCAATAATGGTAACAACTCAAAGAACTGCCGCTTGCACGGAGAAGGCTGTGGACACAGCGACTCTGAGTGCAAGGTCTGGCTCAATCATGCGTCTAAGGTCGCTGCGGTCCGTAAGGCCCAGCACCCCAGTACGCTCAAGAAGGCGCCCCACAAAGGGCGCACAACTCACAACAAGACTTGGCGTCGCGGAGAATCCAATGGCGCGAACCGCGGAGAACGCACTTACACTTCCAAGGAGGTCCTGGCCATGGTTAAGGCCGCGCGTGCCAGCGTGGAAAAGAAGGCCAAGGAAGACTCCGACGAGGAGATGGAACTTAACAACATTGAAGAAGACGAGGATGGAATCTTCGAAGAACTAAGCCCCGAAGATGAGGCTCAGCTTGAGGCCTTCATCAACGAGGACACCAACGAATGATCACATGACATATGTAATAGCGACTTAATTAATAGGAAACGAATAGCCGCACAATGCCCCGCCGAATGTCACATTCTCTCTAGCCTACATAGGCCAAGGAAGCGACAGAAAACGCAGCGTTCGCCAGAGGTGCTAATCCTGGTCCCGTCTACGGTACCAGGAGGCGCGCCGATGGTGTTACGTGGGCTTGTTGACAGTGGTTGCACAGGAACCATCATCCTAAATGACTTCACAGCACGGCGCAAAACCTGGAAGGATCGCACCGGACAGTGGACGACAAAGGGTGGTACATTCTGCACCACAAAGAAGGCAAGGATACCACTGATATTCGCAGACTTCTCACGACAGAAGCAAATAGAATGGGAGTGCCACGTGGACACCCAGTCTAAGTCCAAACGAGAGAACTACGATATTATACTCGAAGTACCCATGCGAGAGTTTGGAGCGCTACGTGACCGTAGCAGAGCTATGGAAGTATACAACCTCTCACAAGAGGCGGAGTCTACCGCCGAATTAGCCAAGCGCACCACCGAGATTTTGGACGCGCACTATGAAAAAGCTAACCTAGAACAACTGTGCAAGGAGCAGTCGCACTTGTCAGAGACGGAACAAGGCGACTTGCTATGACTACTTCGCAAATATGAAACACTATTTGACGGTACACTCGGCGAGTGGAGGGGAACTGACATTGAGTTAGAACTAAAGGATGATGCAAAACCATATCACGCACGTCCTTTTCCCATACCGCAAGTACATGAAGGCGCTATGAGACGCGAGGTCGAACGACTCTGCGCCTTAGGTGTCTTGGAAGAGGATAATGATAGTGAATGGGGGGCACCCTCATTTATTATCCCCAAAAAGAACGGAACCGTACGATTCATAAGCGACTTCAGAAAGTTAAACACGATGCTCAAGCGTAAGCCGTATCCTATCCCTAAGATTCAGGACATGCTACTGAAGCTGCAAGGCTTCCAATATGCGAGTTCTTTAGATCTGAACATGGGGTACTATACCATACGTTTAAGCCCTGCGGCGTCAAAACTATGTACTATTGTGCTGCCCTTCGGCAAGTACAAGTATAAACGCTTACCCATGGGAGTGGCTGGTTCGCCAGATATCTTTCAAGCAAAAATGCCCTCCCTCATGGCAGGACTCGAATTCGTGCGAACCTATCTCGATGACGTACTCATAGTCAGTTCAAGTACCTTTAACGATCACCTCACCAAACTAGAGAAAGCCCTAGCGCGTATAGCCAAAGCCGGGCTCAAGGTCAATGCGCAGAAATCCTTCTTTGGACGAGGCGAGATCGAGTATCTTGGATACTGGGTAACTAGGGAAGGTGTCCAACCTCTCCCCAAAAAGGTTGACAGCATCTTGGCAATGAAAGCGCCAAAGAACAGAAAGGAACTTCGAGGCTTTATTGGTCTCGTCAACTATTATCGCGACATGTGGAGACGTCGTTCACACGTGCTCGCACCATTAACGTCTATGACATCCAAAAATGTCCCATGGCGATGGGGCGAAGAACAGCAAAAGGCCTTCGATGAGGCGAAACGTATAATTAGTAAGGAAGCTATACTAGCATTCCCAAATTTCTTAAAACGGTTCGTTATCTACACGGACGCTTCTAAGTACCAACTAGGTGGCGTCATCACGCAGGACGGACGTCCGTTAGCGTTCTACAGCAGGAAACTGACCGACGCGCAGACGCGCTACACGACAACAGAGCGTGAACTGCTCTCAATTGTCGAGACTCTGAAAGAGTTCCGTACTATTCTTCTCGGACAGAAGATAACGATCTATACAGATCACAAGAATTTACTATTTAATGATCTCAAGACGGATCGCGTGTTACGCTGGCGTCTACTAATTGAAGAATATGGTGCCAACATTGAGTACATCAAAGGCGTCAACAACGTCGTCGCTGACGTGCTCAGCCGCTATCCTCGTTCTGATACTCCAGTCGTTCCGGTCAGTGCGCCGACGCGAGAACAAGCGCACGAGCTCTTCGCGGGAGATAGGCTTCCAGCCGACCTCTTCCCTTTGAGCTTTCGCGTCATTGCTGAGTATCAACAACGGGATTTGCAAATGCAACAGCTCACGGAATCTCACCCGGACGTCACGCGGAAGATATTCCGTGGGGGCGAACAGCTGATTTGCTACAAGGATAAGATTTACATTCCGCGCATACTACGGAACCATGTCATCAATTGGTACCACGAATACTTAATGCACCCAGGAGAATTGCGAACGGCAGAAACAATTGCCCAGCATCTCTATTGGCCAGGTATTAAAGCCGACGTTAAGAAAGTAGTTCAACGTTGCGACCCATGTCAAAAGGGTAAAACAAAAAGGCTTAAGTACGGGAAGCTTCCAGAGAAGCTCGCAGAGGCCCAACCGTGGGAACATTTGTGTGTCGACACGATTGGACCCTATAAGATCAGACGAAAAGGAAAGAAGCCGCTAGAATTCATGGCACTAACGTTTATTGATCCTGCGACAGGATGGTTCGAGATGACAGAGATCAAGAACAAACAAGCCGACAACATCGCGAACATGGTAGAGAAGCAATGGCTCTCGCGATATCCTTGGCCGGAGCTCATCACATATGATGCAGGCCCCGAGTTCAAGGCCGAATTTCAAGAGTTGATTAAGAACGAATACGCGATCAAGGCGAAGCCTTCATCAAAGCGAAATCCTCAGTCGAACGCCATTCTCGAGAGAGTACATGGTACTATTGGGAACATGATTCGCACCTTCAACTTCGACAACGTCGATGACGACGAACCGTTCGCCGGACTGGTGAGCGCTGTATGCTTCGGGATTCGAAGTACTTATCACACGACACTCAAGGCGACACCAGGACAATTGCTGTTCGGCCGAGACATGATCTTTCCGATCCAACATCAAGCGGATTGGCAGATGATCGAGGAACAAAAGCAGCGACGAATTGCTGAAAACAACAAAAGAGAAAATGAACGACGCGTCGAACACGACTATGCAGTGGGCGACCGCGTGCTGAAGCTAGTAGCTGACCCAAACAAGGTAGAACCCAAGCGTGAGGGTCCTTGCACTTTTGAACGAGTACATGCGAATGGTACGGTCACACTACGCTTCGGTAATATTATCGAGAGACTTAACATAAGACAGATCGTCCCGTATAAGTCGTAGGATTAACGGCTTCGATCAGGGGGGCGAGTGCAGTAGGCACGATAATGCCTGAAATGGCGTGACAGGACTAACAGGACTAATGTAGACTAACAGGACTGGCTATAACGCATAGCATATAACCTAACATACGTATGTACAAATATATACTGCCGACGGACGGACACAGAGGCCACGTGACGTCGTCGAGCATGCCGGATGGCGCGCTTGCGCACAGAAAGTGCGACACACATATATGGTCGGAGCGAGGCGACGACTATGTCTATCTTGATGCTAGTCTTGACGCTAGGCGTCAGGACCTAGGGTCATGCTATAGGTGTTAGAAGGTCATAGGATGCTAGGCGTCACTAACTAGAGCAGTCACAAAGAAACACAACACTGCTAGTTAGGGACGGGCATGTCTTACCTTCTTGACAACTATCTTGTCTACTAAGATATATAGTCGTGATCACGATCAGATGGGAAGATGGAGTCGATGCAACGATAGACCTAACTTTAAAATAGTCTCACAATTTAGCAACAATTTTCAAAAACAATCTACTGCAGTTTCTAGCCTAATGCACCCGTTCCGACCATTGTAAATTCGCTGTAATGGATCGCTGTAATGACCCGCAAGGCCATTCGTACGACGGACGGACTTCATTACAGCGATTTTTTAGGCTGTTACGCGAAATGAATACCCCCGGTCCTGGATATTCATTTCGCGTAAATTCGCTGTAAATTATCGGGCCAAGCAAGACCGACGCCTTTAACGCCAATCAGATTGCACGACAGTATACTGTCGTCTAATTTTTTGGACGACAGTATACTGTCGTCCAATTTCCTTAAGTTAAAAAACAGTCCTAACTCGCCTTTAACCCCCAAACAACCTCACTGATCGAAAGAGCACCTCTTTTTACCTAGGGTCAGGTATGTCGGGCATCTTCGTACCGGCCGATGCGGCATAGCTGTGTGACACGGAAAGTGCACCCGTCGGCGTGAAATTCCCAAAACCCCCACAACGGCACCATGTCGGACCCTCCAGCGCCCCCCAACAACGTGCAAGATTCCCACCAGCCAATTATTTGGCCCCCCAGGCGTTTTGGGTCGCCAGGTAACTGCTCCCGGGCCAGCACGGAGCACCTTGACAGCTTCATTCGGGGCTCGTCATCACGTCACAGAGTCTGGCCAAAAGAAGTCCATTTAGTCGACTATCCTCCGTTTGTCTAACTAGGAAGTCAGAAAAAGACTGGAGATAAATGAAATTGGAATTTCAGCAACTAGTTTCACTATTTGGAGCTGTTGGAGGTGTAAGAGAGCAGCTATTTGGCTCAGAAAGGAGCTAATTTTAGTAGCAACTACAAGGGGATGAGCGATGTTAAATGTTGTCCTCTTGGAAGACTAGAATAACGCATTAAACGGTACATGTTGAGTAAGAAGCAGCCAGGGATGGAGAGGAAGAGTCTTAGATTGGTTGACAGAGCTCTAGGATCAAAGACCTTTGCATCAGAAGTAGATCTGTGCATCAGAAGTGAATTGCTGGGATAAGCACGGTGCCATCGCCTACAGAAAAGTGTGGTCAAGTTGGTCAAGGATTGGATTAAGGGTGCGTTAAGCTTGCGTTAAGCTCCAATTAGGAAAAATTGTCGTCTAATTTGAATTGCACGACAGTGAAATTGTCGTGCAATCGGGCGGGCGGGTGCGCCAGAAGACAGTATACTGTCATCTAATCCCATCTTTCGGAATGGGGTTAATTCAAGCTGCTCGTTAACAATCGCTGCGCCCGCAAATCGCTCACGCACGAACGCATCGGTTGTGTGATTATTGCACTCTCGCACCGCAACACACTCCACACTCGTTGCCACAACGATTGTTGCCACTACTACTTGGAATCAGTACTCATGTCTTTGTCCAACGAGGAGTTGTTGAAAGCCCTGGGTGGTGGTACAAATGTAGAGGAGGATGACATTGTTATTGAAGACAAGTTAGCTACTATCGTTACTACTTAGGAAATGGCGCCATGATGGCACTCGGTAAAGCTGAGACATTGCTACACTTCTACGGGACCCATTTGAATCTTATTACCCAATTCATTTCGGCACCTTTCGACCGTGCGACAGATTTAGCGTAATTAGGCTCTTTTCCGGATGGAAGGACGGACCAATTACAGCGATTTATTACAGCGAATTTACAACGGTCGGAACGCCACTCAATCTCCCAACATGAAGCCACCCCAAGGATAACCACCTGGTGGGCGGGAAACACCACTTAGAGAAATCTCAGTTCAAAACGCCCATTATAAGTTACTGAACAACTATATGTAGATTTGAACCAACCCAATCTTCATTCATGTGCTAGCCGGCCAGTGGCAGATGCCTCGTTCAAACCTTATTGCACTGTTCCCTTCGTGACTACTGGTACTTGCACACTACAACGATATAGCCTCATTGACCTGTTCCGAAGAACCTTCACTCTTTAGCCAATCAAAATCAATCATAAATTACTTCAACCAAACGATATTCCTAACAATAATATTGCCCCATCCATTAGCCAATCACAATGCAATATACTTAATCCACGCATATAAGCCTTGTTCTCCCCATTCCCCTAAATAATCCAGCCCCGTCTCCCACCCAATCAAAACCCAAGATACCTAATTCATGCATTTAAGCCCAGTTAAGTCCCCTTCCCCGAAACACGATCGCGCCGGGCGGCTTTTTTGGCGCGCTTTGTTCTCCCGCCATATTTTGGTCATAAAATCGCGTTATACCGAAAAAGAGCACGAAATCATTCTACGCACTTGCTACGGTAGGTCAAAGTCGTCCATCTTTGGCCTACCACAGCAAGTGTGTAGAATTTCGCCTATGTAGCCTCTCCACGCGCTTCCTGCAGTAGGTCAAAGTCGTCCATCTTTGGCCTACCACAGCCAGTGTGTAGAAGTCCACGTAGATGGCAACCGCTGTTACCAATCACTGTTTCCTTTTTTATGAGTCTGTTTGTGATTCCTCCCTTCCAAGAACCCCCAGAAAATCGCTGATTTCTTGCTTAATTATTTCAGTCGAAGGTTTATTGTTACCATTTGTTCGACTCTGCCAACAACCACTGCCGGTATCATGAACACGAACACAGTCTCTTTCACTGACAAGCAGCTTTTCAAACCATCCAATGATGGTGAGTCGGAGTCGTCGTCGGATGACAGTGCCTCAGACGACGATGATGACGACAACGATGATGATCAATCAGACGGCAGCGGCACTTCACGCGACAACAACGAACCAGACGACGACGGCACTTCATGTGACAACAAGAACGAATCAGACGACGTCAACAACGACAATCCCTGCCCCGACATCCACCCAGCTGCAGACGACACATTCGATTTGGACTTGGAGCGGCCGAAGCATGTCCTCGACGCTGCCTCTCTTCCTCCTCAGCTTGAGGACTTCCCAAACGGTGACGAACTTGATGACGGCACCCTCCTCTCCCAGTTCATCAACGGACTTGGGATCGAGCTTGTCCAACCTCGCTTCAAGGCCATGGTTGAATCGCATAAGAGTAAACTAGCATACATTGACAACCAGCGTACCAGCGGTGACCATGTTGTCATTAGGCCGGAGTTTACTTCCCTGCCGTACGTCTGGCACAAACTTCGCCGTTCCAGGATCGCTTACTTCGCCGACTGCCTACGAGTTACTCGCGCTCTTGCACTTCAGCTTGAGTACAAAAACATCTTTTCATACCTCCAGACACGGGGTTGGTTGTTGTCAAGCTATCGTGACCAGGACGGTCAGAGAAAGTTTAGGCTCGAGTACCGAAAGCTGAAAGAGTGTTTGGAGTTGAGCGACAACGACGAGATAAACCAGGGAACTACAACCAGGCGCTCCCACCTTGGGGCGTTCGTCGATGAGCTGTACAAGATCATCCACAACGGAAGTGTCGTCAACGAGGTCACTGGCAAGCCGGATCTCGAATTCATGGACATAGCGTCGTTTAGATCTAAACTCAACCAGGCTGTCCAGACCGTGCATGTTGCCACCTCGCTTTACTACTCCAAGATCCATCCTTGCCTCGACGCCAGTATAGACGAAGACCCACAGAACTATGAGAAGTGACTTATTAAGATCTTTGGCCCCATCCGTACCAGGAAAGATTTCTATGAGTTTGTCAATAACATGTTCATGCTGGCGCGGGAAGAGGTGCTCTCCCCATCAACAAAGAAGCTGATTCGCGACATCCTCCTAAATTCCAAAGCGGGTGTCGAGAACATGCACCAACGGCTCCGCTCCTTGGTCGCATCGATCGAGCACAGGTCCAGCTATGAGAGTCTATTGGCGCAACGTGTTTCTACGGGCCTGCCCTCTAGATCAACATTTGTTCGTGGTTGTGGAGTGGTCACTCAAAAAGCACAACAAACGGCGCGCAGCTTACTTTTAATTCAGTCAAGAGCCAGGGATATAACCTATGAATTCTTGGAGCCGGAGGAAAAGGCAAGCTTCAAGTCGCTCACAAGGGACAAGAAACCCAAGACAACCGTTGGGGGGCAAAAGAGGAAAGCTGCTAAACAAATCCCTTTCGACGCCAGCGATGGCAGCCAGTTGTTGAGTGAATCGCCGCTGCGCCGACGCCGAGCTCATGTCCTACCACTTTCCGGTCGGACCCCCATCATCAAAACCACTGCTCCCCTTGCGCGAGTCATCAATTATCCATCGGTGTTGGATCAGCTGGCATTGTTGGAGCGCTTCGAAGCAACAGAAGCTGCTACTGTCCCCAATTGTAGCACAACTGCGACTGCCCCCGAACATTCAACCGTGGATCAAGACAAAGGCCTGACAATGCACCCCAGGGCTGCAACCCGCTTTGAGCCTGCCGATTTGTCGGCCAATGTCAGCAAAAGAATTATCCAAGTACAAGCCAAGGCTATGTGTCCACCGCCGTCATGTCCGTGGAGGTGCATGAGTCGACCACGTATTTCTACGTGGCCAAGGGCTTCAAGACCGACCTACATTCCTGGGGACATTCTCTACCGCCCACAAGTTTGGAACATTCCTGCATCCCTATGCTCTCCATTCCAGCGCGAGCCACCACTACTACCGACCAAAGGCTGGCGGTACTTTGTTCGGACTCAGCCCTTTTTCCACAATTCTTCGGCGATTTACAAATCGCGCCATCCAAGATTGCTGCTTTTGTGGTTTCTTCCGGCGGTGCAAGCACGAAGCGAGATGCCATCGTTGGCGTTGATTCTTTGCAAGGGCAGCGTTCGGAATCGTATCGTCTGGAAATGGGTGCAGCCAGCGCCGGACAGTATCGACCATTTGGCTTCCAAGTGTTCGGTGCCGACCAACCAGGCGAGGGAGCGGAGGTGCGTCACATGATCAGCGAGATAGCTGATTGCGCCCAGGATGCACTTGACCACCTCAGTTTGGTGGTTTGGAATTTGCCTCTTCCCTACAACTACGAACCACGGAACAAGAAGTTCGGAGAAAGTGTCCGCACCGCAATCAGGGCAAATCGATCACGTTTTGAGCTCATCAGCATCATTGCTAAATGTTACCCTCGCGGCGACATCACCGTCGAGCACAAGGATACGCTGGACTGCGACTGGGCGGGATACCAGGATTGTTGCGGCTTTGTCTCGAACTTTGTCGATGCATTGGGGGTTGGCTGGTCACTTCGCATCCTGTTCAACTCGCGTTCATTCTGTGGGGACTTTTTCAGCTCACTATTGTTGGAGGGGGTGGCGATTGAGAATATCCGCATCCAGTTGAGGTTCTGCGATGAATTTTTGGAGAGGTACTGGTGCTCCCAAGCGGCCAGTGAAGCCTCTTCTCCAGATGCGCCCCGACAACTGGTTCCCACCCACAAGACAATCTATCGTCTTTCTTTTTCGGATCAGTCTCCTTGGAAGCAGTTTGAGATTGGTGGCATCGGAGACGCCAAGTTGACAGTGGACCAGATCGAGATCCCAGCCGGATGTCATCGATATATGTTATTCTCTGCCCCAGCCACCATTCTCCGACGTGCAAGGAAAGCCCAATTACGCTTTGACCGTCGCGACCTCATCTCAGCAGCAACCATAGCTTCGTATAGTGGGAGCTTCCAACGCTTCTACTATGTAGGTTCCAAGGTGCTGGCGGCAAACAGTGGGAGTGATGGCTTTTCCCTTCGTCTGGTGAGGGGACTACTTCGACATTTTGGGACAGTGACCGGCACACTCGGTTCCTTCAAGCGATCAAGTCCATCCAATGTCAAGTTCGCCCAGCTATTCTTCAAGGAAAACGACGGCGGCTTCAATGCGAATTGGTGGAAAGTCGTGGACGTGGTTGAGTCCATCCTTGACTGGGTCTCTTCCAGCCAATTTGATGGCGCCATGATGGAGCAGGTACTCAAGTCGAAGAAAGAAGAACTCGGGTCAGTCCATTCGGACTTAGCTGAGTTTCGACTGACAACAATTGTTCAGCTATGTCTGATGTCTGGGACAATAGTCGCCATCAACAAGACCGAGACCAAGAACATCCAGTACCCAATTACGGGGCTGGGTGCCGAAAAACAACTCAAGGTCCCAAAGGAAAAACGATCATCTGTTTTGGACTTCATTTCACAGGAGTTTGCCATTGAGGAATTCGGACGTGATGGACCAGAGTGCTGCCTCTGTGAGTCAGAAGACAAGAGGCTCACGAAAGTGTTCGACCAGGTTATCAAGGGACAGGATCTATTTTACCTATTTGCTGATGGGCGCTATGGAGTGAAACTCTATGGAAGGTGGAGTTCTTGGGCCGATGTGGTCACTGGGGCCGTGATCGTTTGTTAATGTACTACAAAATTTATATAATAGTTTGTCAATGTGTAACTACATTTCTATATTAGTCATCTCTTTCATTAGTGGATGCCGATACTCTATTATTAGGGTTATCTCTTTATCCAACATAATGAATTCCCATGGATCACAAATCTTCTCATAAAATGGAGAAAGGCATTTTCAATTTTAAATGTCCGCTAAAATTTGTAACTTCGACTGGTAAAGTTCTTCTCAGGACGTGACGACTCATGATGCCAGCTTCCCCTATTGAACCCAGAGTTGCCGATGCAAGAACATTCTGTGATTTCGATCGCATGGATGAGCTATTGTCAAAACAGTGACCCTCAAGCGGTAGAAGGCGGGGCAAATCCTCCGAACTTGAAAATTTCGATTTCGGCATGGCAAAAGTTCGTCTGAGGACGTGACGACTCATGGTGCCAGCTTCCCCTATTGAACCCAGAGTCGCCGATGCAAGAACATTCTGTGATTTCGATCGCATGGATGAGCTATCGTCAAAACAGTGACCCTCAAGCGGTAGAAGGCGGCGCAAATCCTCCGAACTTGAAAATTTCGATTTCGGCATGGCAAAAGTTCGTCCGAGGACGTGACGACTCATGGTGCCAGCTTCCCCTATTGAACCCAGAGTTGCCGATGCAAGAACATTCTGTGATTTTGATCGCATGGATGAGCTATCGTTGAAACAGTGACCCTCAAGCGGTAGAAGGCGGCGCAAATCCTCCGAACCTGAAAATTTCGATTTCGGCATGGCAAAAGTTGGTCCGAGGACGTGACGACTCATGGTGCCAGCTTCCCCTATTGAACCCAGAGTTGCCGATGCAAGAACATTCTGTGATTTTGATTGTATTGGCCGACATATCGTGAAAGGTGGTGAGGGCTAACAGTTGAATTCTGCCGGTGGGTCAACTGCCAGCAGCAGGCTTGCTGCTGCTTGTACGTGGTGGAGTGCGAGATGTAGGGTGTCATACAGTATGTGATTATGCAGTGCCAAAAACGAGGTTCTGGATGATCTCTAGTTGTTAACAGGGAGGCATTAGAATCCCCCAAATGTGAAAGATCGGAAACAGCTGTGGTCCGAAAGAAAATTTTTGGGCCACAAGTCTTTCCTTTCCGTGACGAGTATTATGTCACGGCCCCGAACGTCGGTTGAGACTAACGTTGTGTCTTCCGAGACAGCATGTTCTATCACAAAGCAGCGGCAATTAATGCTATGGACAGGAATAAGGAACGGCGGACATGGAAGGTGCATCCGAAGGACCCGCCGAAGGTGCATCTGAAGGTCCAGCCGAAGGACTTTCAGTGACGTCGAGACAGACAACATCGACACAGGCTTTATCTAATTCCATAATCACATTTCTGCATGTTGCAGTCGGCCCAGCCGAAGGTTCCTCGGAAGGACCAGCTGAAGGTCTACCTGAAGGTGCATCTGAAGGACCCGCCGAAGGTTGATCTGAAGGTTCACCTGAAGGACCTGCAGAAGGGCTATCCGAAGGCTTATCGGAAGGTCCAGCCGAAGGACCCACCGAGGGTTCCGCCGAAGGGCTATCCGAAGGCTTATCTGAAGGTCCAGCCGAAGTACCCACCGAGGGTTCCGTCGAAGGGCTATCCGAAGGCTTATCTGAAGGTGCATCGGAAGGTGCTGCCGAAGGTTCAGCACTCGGCGGGGCACAGAAAGCGTTACACTTTACAGTGTAGTCAATAAGTTCGTCATTGCAATTATAGGGTGGATTCTGAAGGCAACTCGTTAAAGTCTCCCTTGCGATATAACAAGGGGTAAAACAGGTCGAAATAGAGATGTTGTCTATGGTCCAAACATCCTCGCCGCTGTTATCAGGGTCTGTTTGGACGAGCCTGATTCGGAAGGTGTTCAAGCCACCATTATCAGGTATGGCCACGCTCACCTGGTTGAATGCCGAGTAATCTGTTTCTGTGGGAGAGAACGGATTTGTACCCAGGTCAATAAAGGTTCCCCCGTTGACGCTCATTTGTATTCTCACATATTCGTCCATTTGAGTGGGAATACCTCCACAAGAGGTAGGCCCATACTTCAGAGAGAACGCCAAAATGCCATCGGACGAAGGAAGGGCGAAGGATGACGAAGTAACGATGCGGTTGCGGCGTTGTTGGTCCATGCGAGGCATGAAGCGGTTCATTGGTAGATCAATCCGACAAGTTGCCGCTCCACAAGAATAACCAGATAAAGGTCTTGCAGCGGATCCGTGGGGGCGCTCGCATGAAATCGGCTTTAGAATCACTCTTGATGGAACCTGGTCAGCTCCGTCTGCGCCAGAAACTTCGCACCGTTCTAAGGATGTCCGTCTTGTTCTCGTTCGGAATGGAGAAGCAAGCGTTTCAGTATCCCGATGCAGTTGCGGCGTTGTTGGTCGATCGATCGACAGGTTCTTAGAGCGGATTCGTGGGGACGAAAGCATTGAAATGAACTAGCTCGAAAGAACACTATAGTATTATTCCAATCCAAATACATTGCAATTGACCATGTAGGGCGAGTCAAATTCGGTCCGTTCCCCCTGTTTCTTTCCTGGAACTGGAAAGACACGACAACTCAAACTCTTATTCCATCGTCCTGCAATCCCCGCCACGTCCAGTATCAAGGACGTTAATTCGTCGCGGGATATCGTTTCTGGTACAGGAACCGTATCCACCCCCACTCCACAAACACTACTTATACTCAACACATTGGAAATTCGTAGTTGCGACTTGTTGGCTAGCTCGGCTAGCCTTGCATCCTCACAAACGGGTAACATGAGACCGCAATATCCCGTTCGTGTAATGTTGGGTAAACTTTGCAATGCCTTGGTAATCGCCGCCGCTGCCGCCAAGGTTCCGGGTCCACCAAAGACTGCAACTTCTTCTAAGCATTCCATGGCCGCTGCCACGGAACCCCCCTCATCTACTAAAGATGGATTGAGACTGGTATCCATACCCAAATAGTCCACTCCTGGTACGTCGCGAGCAACCTTGAGTGCAATGTCTTGAATAGGTGCCACTAGATTGGCATATCCCATTTTAAACGTAGTATCGATATTGGCAATTGTTTTGCAATCCTTTAACAATTTGGTTGCTACGGGTCCATTTTCCAATCCAATCGCAAATGAGAGACGATTGTCGTCTTTGTTGTTTGCTGGCGACGATGCCTTGGTAGCAGCAGGAAAAAAGGGAATGCCCGGTTGACAATACGAAGCCGTACAAAATCGAAAGTTGCCCAGTCCCTTTTGTACATGATTGCCGTCTTGTAATTTGGAAATGGCCAAGAAAGTATCAGCCGCATATTGGGCTTGCACGACATTGGCAGCCTCGACGACGGTAGAGCACGAAAATCGATGGGATTGTGCGACAATATCGACACACAACTTGGTTTCTTCTCGAGTTTTGGCGGGTCCAACGGAACAAAATTCAATGCCATGATTTGCCAAGAGTTGATCTAGACGTTGTAGGCGATTGAGTTTGTCGACTTTGAGTTTTTTGGTTGTCTGGATTTGTGGGTCGGCGGCGGTGGAGGACGTCTCGGATGCCTTTTTCTTCTTCTTGCCTGTTGTGTTTGCAGAAGAATCGCTAGTCATCCACTCCCCAAATGGATTGGTGGCGATTCGGAGCGTTTGCACGACATAACCTTGGGACTGCAACTCTGCCTGTGCGTCTCGGAGCAAGTTGGCACACTTGCTGATTTTGGCATCGAGATCTTCTGTGGAAAAGAGACTGCCCCACGTCACATCAAAGTTCTCTGGACAAAGCGTCAAAAAGACAGTCACCGTCCGGATCGTGGGCTTCATGTCGGGCGTTGTGGATGTTGACATGGTGCTCTGTGTAAAAAGTGTGGAGGATATGAATACCGTAGGTGGTGTCAACTACTCTCTCTATCGATTGATTCCTTCCATCGTCGACATCGGCATCATCTCGCAAAAAGATGATGATGACGTGGAGACAAAAGCAATCGCATGTGTGACGTCATCTAGTGACTACCGGTACTCCCTTCAACTGGCGGGCGACAGACAGGCGCTCTTGGCACGCTCGAGCGGGCATGTCACATGCGCGAGAGTGTACAGCAACTTTCGACCCATTCGACCAATAAAATAAGGTCACTGCGCGCATAATACGCGACAGCAAAAGATCCTTTCTTCGATCGCCTTTCGATTCCTTTCATTTCACTTCTCAGCGTTTCATTCCTTCACTTGACACACTTTTGGTGTCCGCCTTTTTCTTTGGCATTTTGTGTCGTACTTGGATATCGCAATCCACAATGTCCCTGGAGGAATCACCAGCACCGCCTCATTCACCTGTAGCAGTAGAGGAGACTCCGGAGGTTGTTGTTGCGGATACGCATCCTCCGGATGACCCGCCGCCGACCGCTCGTTGTCGCTCCTCACGACGCAGCGGCAAATCGACTCGACGATGTTCGGAACTTTGTGAAGAATTCCTGCCTGACAATGACGACGACGACGACGAGATGCAGAGACTGGCTGCCTTGGTGGAGGAGGAAGATGCCGCTGCTGCTGGTTCTTCTAGTAATCTTCCTACTCGTCGATCGCAAATGAAAAAGAATCGACAGTGCAGTCAACTCGTGGAACTAGGCGACGATGTTTTACAAGAATTGCACAAGGCCGATCATGGGGCCGAAGCGGGTCAAGTTCATCTCGACAAAGTCATTCCGAGACATACGCATCGCCGAAGCAGTCTGTTGGAGGCAGATCCGAATGAAATCTCCTATCATCCGTCTGTCCTGCACATGTATGCACCGCCTCGACAACGTCAAGAGTGGGGACAGCGGCAAGTGCTGCCTCGAGTCAACTGGGGGGATTTGTTCTTTGACTTGTTTTATGTGGCAGCGGCCTATAACGTAAGTACAAACAAGAAGAAGAGTACTTGCCATATATGTGACGACGTGAAAACGATCTAAATCCTTCTCGTTCTATTCTATTCACACACTCAAGGCATCCAACATTCTAGTGGAATCTCCTTCGGGACAAGGGCTACTTTACTTCTTGGCTTGTTTCTTGGGAGTACAAGACGGTTGGAATCATAAAATGCAGTATGATGCTCGATTTGTCATTGAGGATGATCTCTTTCATCGCCTATTTGAACTATTGGGTCTCTGTATATTGGCAAGTACTGTCGTGCACATTCGACCCTTGGCTATACTGCAAGACTCTCAGCGCATTGACATGTTTGCCTTGGCATTGAGTCTATCCCTTGTGTGGGTCTACCATTGTTTACGACAACTCGAACTTTATCTATTGGGAAAAGGACAAGTGTCAGTCATTCGAGCATCGGCCAAACGAGCATTGTTGAATTGTATTGTACCACTAGCTTGTTGTCTTGCGGCTACCATCATGGCAGGCAATGATCATTTTGGCATTGAGGATGATACTGGCGGTGGCGGCCGGCGGGTACTGCTGGGGCTAGGAGCAGCGTCGTCAACGACGGCGGCGGCAGACTATTCTACCAATACTAGTGACGCGTCGTCGTATCCGTACGACGGCGCTACCTACGAGTCGTATTACAACCACAACGACGACATGGCGGCGAGGGATCAATGGATTATTTGGCTCTTGTTGTGTGCTCCAGTCATTCATTACATTACGCTATTTGTACAAGTCGTCATTCTGTTTCCAAGTGATGGAAGTCACAAACTATTTTGTAAGTCAACACGGGGAAAGATTGTTTGCTTTTTTTCGTTTACTGACGTTTTGCCGCTACCTACCTATTACACAACCAACATTAGTCGTTCCAATGAATGTGGACTTTTGTATACATCGATATGCCGAGTGGACGCATCTTATGCTTGGAGAATCATTGATCAGGTAAGTAATACACACTAGCCAAAAAAAGATGATGTACAACAACTCAGGCTCCTCATCAACTGCCTGTTGTGTTATCGTTGTTTTCTCTCGTCCATCTGTCGATACAAACAACAAACAGTCTTTTGATTCTAGACGTGCCCGCGGAAAACTCGGACTACTTTACTACCTTTTATTGCAGTTTGTTGATGGTGATATTCTTGCAATACCTTCACTTTCGAAGTATGCCTCATGTCGCCGACGATCATGCCTTGAGACGAAACAAAAATCGGGGCATGGTATGGGCACTATTCAAATACGCCTACAGTTGTGCCTTGATTGCCTTGGGTGCCGCCGTCACGCTTTTTGTCATGTCCTTTTCCTATGAAAGTATAAGCAACGCAAAAGAAGAAGAAGAAGAACCGAGTGATCATTTCCGAAGAATCTTGGCGGGGGGCAGTGATGGTGCAGGCACGACGCTTCAAGAATTGGAAACGCTAGAACGTCACGCCGCCCATCTCTTTTCCGCTTCTCTTGCCGTCACCTTCTTTACACTGGACTCCATGGCCGTCATGAATGTTGGTTTCCACAATGGTTGGCTGCGTTGTCATTGTCAAAAGACTTCGAGGTACAACACCAAGGGAATAACCTTGGTCTTGTTGCGAGTGGGCTGTATTGTCTTTGTGGCGACGCTGAGCCAATGGAAGACGGATCCGGAATCCTTGGCCGGAATCGGTCTCGGCGTGACGATTGGTCAAATCATTCTTCGCAAGCTAGGAATCAAATATTTGAACAAAAAGTTGGAGGATGGCGCAACAGACTCTTCCGAAGAAGGAGAAGAACCTAGTGAAGAAGGCGGAGATGCGATTCATGTGGGGCCATCCGAACGCAATCCACAACTTGTCAATACTATTCATGTCCAACGAACCGTTCCAGAGGAAGAATAAGAATCCACCTTGTGCTGGATGGTTCTCTTGCCCACGCGTTGCAAGGAAGGAACCAAGAGCTAGCTTGTTGTTGTTGTTGGAATGATATTGGACGTGGGTTCCTCTACATAATTTTGATTATGCATGTAAAACAATCTCTTTCAGAATAATAGTTCGGGACTATTCAACAGTGCTATTGCGAGCTAGTTCTTTGTTTGTCTTGTTAGAAGCGGATTTTAGTTTATCGCTATAGTATTTGTTAGTTCACCTCTGCAAATCATCTACTCTGGGTAATTACAGAAGCGCACAGCGCGTACGTACAACTGTCCAACAACAGCAGAAACTATCTCGCTGCTACCAGCTTTCTACCGTAGCTAGCTACATTAGGTTACCCGCGGCGTTGAACGTAAACTATGGCTCACCCGGGCTCTACATTCAAGGGCAAACGAATCTCGTACAAGTCACGACCAACGAACATGAACAACTATTACAAATAATATATAAGCTATGATACTAGGACTCAGCTCTAAATGTGGGAGTCTTGCGATGCGATATAGAATAGCAAGGCTGGCACGGGCCATCGGGTGGGGCAATCTAAAGAGAAAACTGTAGCGGATGATGCCACTCCAACATCAGCAATCGACTGCGTCAATGACAGGAGACACTGTAACGCGAGGAAACCAGGTAGAAATATCAAAGAACCAGCACAGCTTGTTCGTTTCACGGTCCACTCGCTTGGCAGGCGTGTTTGCTTCTTGATGGACCCGATAAGCTTCCCAAGCATCGTAGCGGGCGTTTTCAATGGACTTGCCCAGGCAGAGCTTCGCCACTGACGTATAGACCTCGCGTAAGCGTTCGGGGTCCTCCTTCTTGCCGCCTGTCTGGTTCCGTTGCTTGTATTGCTCGCTGAGAACCGCCGTGATGCTGTCGAAGCGGATCCGTCTCGACGAAGAATAGAATGATTGCATCTGCGACTCGAGGCCTCGTGGACAGTCATCGGGGTGGCGCGAACCTCTGGTGATTCTTCGCACAGTGTCCTGGACGGACCGGCGGATAGCAATGATCTCTTCGTCGTTGTACCAGCATGCATCCATCTCTTCATCCGTATACTCGTCGAGAGTTTCAATCTCAATGACCTCGCCGTAGGGGAAGAACGAAACACTTCGTTCGGGGATCGGCGAGATAGGGAAGTGCTCCACTGAAACGGCAGAACTGGTACTACTGGAACTACTGTTTCTCCGCCTGCTGCACAGCGAGGCCGGTCGAGATAACAAATCGTTGTTCTCGATCTCTAGGAAGACGCTGTCGTTGATAGGAGCAAGGACTCCTTCATCGTTAGAAAAAGGAGCCATGGTGGAGAGGTGATGTTGAATATGAGAAATAAAAATGTGGTGGGAACGGAACCGGTGGAACTCACCAGTATGGACAGATCGCGCACTTGATGCTATCGCGTATTTTAGCACGGTGGTTTTGGGCGATACCCCGAAGGCTGGTTTTTTCATGTTGTTCTTCCGTCGTAGACACTGGTAGATATTCTACAAAGATGATGGTCAACGTCTGTAACACGCCATGTTGTTCGTAAGGGGCAATAATAATAGTATAGAGACGCGATGGGCTTCTTCACTTCTCAGAAAAGAATGAGACTTCCCATCAACAAAAACGTATATGAACATAAACTTCGGACATACTTACTTACTCCGATTTGTTAAGTGTTTCGATCTTCGAATATGCCCCACAGGCAAGGCATGCGATCCCCAAATTTTCAAGACTGAATGGCCAAGATGCGATCGACCGCCAAATTCAATGGTCGTGCGTGGTCGGTGCTTGGCGGCAATAAGCAAAGCACCGCCACACGAAACAGTCAGCCGCCAAACCTCGGGTAAAAAATGAGAGGTTGTTGCCGAGGCGAAGGCTTTCGCCCTCAGCCAGTCATTCTTTCGAATTCGTGTGACAGACTTGCCACCACCACATGACCTATTTGTTGCTCACAAATTTGCTTGGCTGTTGCAGCCGTTGTGGAATGCTTTGTCGGTGCCCGCCCGTGACGACAGAAGTGGCTACCATGGTTGGTAAATCGGACCATTGTAGTCGTCCGTTGGAAATCCTATCGGAGTACTACTCCTTGCAGTACCTGGTACTACTACTAGTAGAGTAGTTAAGCAGCGAAAAGTGTGCGCTATCTTTTTCATAGCAGCTACCTGGTGGACGATTGGAAAGGAACGATCTCGCCAGTATTAAAGCAGCGTGGCTAAGTGGCAAAACGGCGCATGCGATCATATTCAATAGAACTAGAGCCTCTCAGGGAAAGTCTCGACGATTGGTTAATAGTGAGTTGACGCACGTTGTGTCCTAGCTGCTATTTATTGTTAGGACATCGAGCGGAGTAGATTCGTAGCCGCCATTTGCGTCGCCCAGATAGTACTATTGCATAAGACTATTTTGAAATATGCTGATGGTGTTGAACCATTCACGTTGCATTCATTCACGTTAAATTAAAGTTTCGCCGGCGTCCAAGGCCGAGATGGGCGCGCACATAGTCAGCAACAAAAGGACCCTTCCTTTCTTTGCCATCTACGCCGTGACTTTCAATCTTAATATCCTACCAATGCCCCAACAAGCCATGTCAACTCGGTGTAGAGTCAAGCAAGTATGAGCAGTAGTGAGCAGATCCATGCCACTAGCACTTCTGCCCCATTCTTTTCACCCCAGATCCGACGTTGACGTCATTGCCCCCAAGAATCCATGATTAACCTTTTCGTTCCCACCGAACGCTAATGGTAGTACCCATTTATATTGCCCAGGAGAGTCTTCTGGTCCACCATAAGGCTGTTGCTGGACCACTTGATGGCCGTGCCATGAATCGCGGCACAGCCGACTTTCCATCGCTACGGATCACATGTCTAGAAATGGTTTCTAAAACCTTCTGGTGCTAGTAACCCCTCAACTTGATGGCATGTGCGGAATATGGGGCTTCGCGCCCCCTGCATTATTGTGGCACATGAAGAACTCCAAGGGTTATCTGGTCTCATCTTGGGCTTAGCGACGATGAGTCAAAGATATACGAAAACAACTGTTCCTTGGCATCGTCACTGACAGGCACCGTCAGGGAAACTCCAAACCATCACAACGCAAGCATAAAATCTGCCACCTGCCCATCATGTCACAACTGCAAAGATAGAGATGGCACTGTTACGGTATCAATGCACTCTTCATTGCAATAACACCATCCCATGCCAGTCTCAATCGAATAGTCTGTTGCGATGAAAACACGACAAAAAATGAGGCGTCCTCAGTCCAACGTCAGATAGCATCTTGTCGTTTTCCCGATGGCGACGGGCAGCAGGTTGGCCCGTCGCCTGGCTTCGGAGTTTGACGGGGTACGCCAGGGAGGATGTGACTCTCTCAGAAATGTCAGAGGACTTGCTATTATGCATCCCTTCTTGCCCATTTTGACACTCAACGGCAACTCAGTCCAGCAATCAATAATCAGGCTTCTCCCCGTTCGGTTTCTGAATGATTCAAAGGTACCCGTTGTACATCTTCTTTGACGTGGATGAGACAGGTGAATTCTTAGTGCCGAAGAACGCATCCGACTCATCACATACCCTAACTCGCCAACACGGCCATATTGAACCAGGTTTTCA
>OX595995.1:2101387-2291236 GCA_951394045.1 Nitzschia sp. DOCU1 | reverse complement strand
AGCGGCATCGCCCGGATTGTTCACCCAAAAGAAACGAGTTTCAGTCACTCAAACACCTGCATTTTCCCCACATTTTGGTGGTTCGTTTTTGGACAAGGATGCTTCCAAGACTCGAAAGTCGCATACTGCAGCAGCAGTAGCACCACTCGGACCTCCCATTCCGAATTCCGAGTACGATAACGTCGCCGATATTGCCATTCAAGTCAAAATTCCCGACATTGACAAGATTATTCGAGAACGACGCATGTCACGAATGTCCATCAAACTACAAGAAGCGCAAGAAAATGTCCCCGAATGGAAACAAAAATTTCAACAACGTAAGAACTCTTATCGTCGTCGTCGTCGTCGTCGTCGTCGGCATCAATATCGTCGTCGTCTCATCTCTTTCTCTTTCATTTTTGGCTTGGCTTGTCTTGGATGTGATTATATACATTTGCAAATACTATTGCTACTAGGCGAGGCTAATCGTGTTGCCAAGGAAAGTATGAAACAAGAATGGTCAGCGACACAAATACAAGCGTTGATTCGTCGGTTTCTGGCCCGAGCACGATATCCGGCGATTTTAGAGGCCAATGCGGACAAATTGGCCGAACATCGACAACGAGAGCGATTTCAAAAACGCAAATTACAAGCTTGCATCAAAATTCAATCGATTTGGCGCATGTACATGCCTCGGAAACGATATCTGTATGTGAGGGAATGTCGGCGACGACGATTGAAGAATGAAGCGGAAATCAAACGTATCAAAAAAGTCATCAAGAATATGCCAAAACAAACCAAAGCCGAAATCAAGGTACGTGAATGTGAATGTGTGTTTGTAGATGGTCGATCGAGTATTGGACGTGTCGTCAAGCGGTACTACTAGCGAGCGTGTCGAGAAGCGAAGGAAGACTTGTCTTGGGATGGGGGTGCGGGATCATTGTACAGCCCTGCTTGATTGGACCCGGTAGACTACGGTGGTCATTGCATCCTCACCTCCTGACTCGCCTTGCCTTTTATTTGCTTTTTTTCTAATAACTCGCAGGAACTGAAAAAGGCCCACGCCGAGAAGAAGAAAGATTTAAAAAAGAAGATGAAACAAACCCTCAAGGAAGATGATAAGAAATTGGCGGACATTGCCGCGAGTGGAAAGTCCATGATTGACTATCTCAAGAATGAAAATAAGAAACTCAAAGATCAACAAGTAACCATGAAAAAAGAGTATCAAACGTTGGAAAAGCAAACGGATATTTTGAATCAAAAAGGGGAAGAAATTGCGAGAAATTTTGCAAGGTACGATGGCTGCGGGTGCGCGTTTACGGTCGCTCTTCTTTGATGACTTCACAACAGACTCACTCCATATGACTTTGTCGATTTCCGTTCGTACTGCTAGTCTACAAGCCTTTGTCAACAAGAAAAAAGAGAGCATTCAAAAGTACGAAATCAATTCCCAAAAATGCCGGCAGCGTTATCTTCCAAAGTACCGAGCCATGCTCAAGGATCGAGAAAGGCATTGCTTGGCAGAGCATCGGATTGGACAAATGTACAAGAGACGGATCGAACGTATTGTGGAGATGTTGAACGTCAAATGCAACAACCCTGAAATAGTCTTTGATGCCAAGGAAGCATTGGCTACGTGTCAATTCGAAATTGAGAGCTTGCCGCAACTGGAAGTCCCGGAGAGTCTAAAAGGGCAGTTAAAGTAAAAACTAATCTAGACGTGATAGTCTGAGGAGCCATGCAATAGTGAGGCTAACTACGATCGAAGCGCGTCTAACTGGGGCTACACCTTCGCGCATCCTCGAAGTGGCAGTTTGTTGCAGTAGGTACTATTCTACGTCGTAACCATGGGAAACGCCACCCTCTACTACTAGACAGTGTAGTTGCGATGCTATTCGACAACGATGGCTAGCTAGGTACTAGCAGTAATGGTTGACTATTTCTACTACTCTTCCTCCTCGTCTAGAGCAGGCTGCTCGATGATTTGTTCTCCTTGCAGCAGAGACCTGGTGTCGTCGTCGTCGTCGTTCGAGGTAAGACTCCTGCTATTAGGGGATAAGCCCGCTCTAGTGTGTCTTGCGGCAGTAGTAGCCATCCAAGGACGGCGTGGCGGTGTCGTGGCATTGCCACTGGGAGTTTCTCTGCTGCCGTCATGGCTAGTAGCTGTAGGACCACTGGTTGGCGTTGTAGGATTCGACAAAAGAGGCTGCCGCAGTTCATCCGCTGCTGCTGCAACCCACCGTCGAGAAATGTCAGTACTATTCGGAGCAACACTTGTTCGATTTGGAGGATTCTCATGATCCCAAGAGGTAGATGGCGTAGTCACGCCTATATCTTGTGGTGGTTCAACTTCCAGATGCGACGTACTTGCACTCCACCACGGAGACAAGGACCAAGCCGAGTAGGATCGTCGTCGACCAGCATTTTCAAATTCAATTTCTTCCATGGGTATTTCTGCAGGCATGGCCGCACCGTACATTTCTCGAACATGCGCATCCTGAGTCCACTCGTGTGCCAACAAGGCAGTCGCAGTAGAACTAGCCCGACGATGGTGTTGACTCAACGCCGAAGGACGTTGAATCGTCGGCGTCGATGGAAGTAATAGAGGCTGTAACAAATCATCATCGTCCATGTTGGAACTATGGGTAGTAGCCGATGTCGGTGGCAGTGGTGCTTCCACATCTGCTGCATCTTGAGCCTTGTCTTCTTTTAGAATTTCCGCGGCAGTAGCACCCGATCCCCCTTCATTGACGTTCGAAGGCCGCCTATCGTTCCTTTGACTACTAGTGGCCGCCCTCGTTGTAGTCGACAGTGACGATTCTACCAAATCGTAGAGTTGTTTCTTGGACACGGCCGAATTGAGTACGGATGCTCGTGGGAGCCACAAATAGTCCGAGGCCATGGTATCCCCACTTTCACTCCGTCGATGATGCTGGGTGCGTTTCATGGGAGATGAGGGCGCGCTAGTAGACGTAGCATTTGGGTCGTCACCAAGAGGAAAAAGTCCTACCAGCGCGTCGTCGTCCACTTGTCTAGTAGTAGCGGAGAATGCCGCCGGCTTGGAAGGACTTGCTCTGGGAGGCCGGTAGTAGTTGATGTTGCTGTCCCCTGCTCCAGTAGTAGCAGGAGTGGATCCAAATCCAACACGATCTCTATCCTCATCATTTCGTGAAACCCGTGTCTGCCGTTGATGTTTTCGTTTTCTTCGATATTGACTCGAAACAATATCGTCAGGTTCTTCTGGATGGTTGTCTGGGTGCAAAGGCTGTCCCTGCTCTCCGGCTGCCGCTGCCGCCGCAGATTGTTGTTTTTGTTTTTGTTGTCGATGCAGAGCTCTTAATAGTAATGAGGCCTGTAATCCACTGGGCAATAATTGTTGTTCCAGTTCCAGAGGCAAGATTGGTGTTTGCGCCATGCCTCCCGCATCGACAATGAGACGACCCAAGGCCGAGAGGGGAATGACAATGGCCCCCAAAAACAAAACCACCAAACTCGCCACCAACATCCATGCCACTTGCACTAATACCAACTCCAACACAAACAAACTACTCCACAATAAGAAAATGTACAAACTGGCCACTACGAGTCGAGGTGGTAAACTCATTGCATATTGTCCGAGACTTGACCTCAACAAACAATGGGCATTGGCATCGGAAATGGCCGAAATCATACCCCACAAGGTAAAGGTTGCCACCAATCCCATGAGTGTAACAAAAATATCACACAATAGCAACAATCCAATCCAAAATGTCAGTGGAGGAAAGGAAGACACATGAGGAGGAAATACTGCTTCCTCTGTTGTTGTCGTTTTCCATCCATGTCCGCCCAGGGCTCGGCGTAAATGAGAAAGTTCCTGGGAGGAATTGAAAAAAATGTTGAGGCAAGCCGTCAATAATAAACTCAGCAACACCATGTTGCTGGAATAGTGCCCTGTGATGTATTGTTTGAGATGAGCCCCATCTGGTTTGGCCCAAGCGACATGCTTTTGCCATAGACTCGAATGATTGACCGTCACCAAGTATTCCCATGGTCTGAGTAGACGCAATGTCAAGGACGAAGAGTAAAAGGGAAAACTAGTCGTCGTCGTTGAAACAAACGACGACGAGGGATGTGGTGGTGGTGGTGGTGTCGTCGTCATGGGAGAAAGCATCTTTGTTTCAAAAGGCAATGATCATTGTCGTCGAGATAGATCTGCGAAGGAAAGTGGGGCAGAAGATCTTTCCGCGTCGTTGTCGGAGCGCGGGGGAGACTCCGACGACCCTCAAAAGGTGCGCGCCAAAAATTGCGACTCCTTCGACCACGGAGCGTTCCCTTTTTCCAAGATGGGCTTCTCATCCATTCTTGATGTGTGCTTCTTGTCGCCTTCTTGCCCTCTCCACACAACGCCATGACGACGGGCAAACACAAAACACAGCAGCAACAACAACAACAACACACAATGGCAACAACGACAATAACATGGTGGTGGTAATATTAGCAGGACATTTGTTGGTGATGGTGTCTCTCTTTTTTGCGGCTGGAATCCTGGATGACGCCAATGAAATTATTGAGGACGATTTGTTTCTGTGGTGTTTGATGCAACATTATCATGGCCGGCGATGGAGATTACTCAGCGAACCGGATCATCCTTTATTGCAAGCCTTTTTTACAGTGGGTATACAATGAACACAAACAAATCACACAAGGACACAACGACCATGGTCGAACGAGACAACATCCATCCAGTTGTTGTGTTTGATGGATCGATGCTCGAGGATGCTACCTACGTACCCTCTTAGTTATTACCAAACCAGTGGGCTGTATCTAGGACAGAAACTGACAGCACGCTCGCCAACAACGAGAACCAAGCGATTGCCATCGACCGCCGCTTCGGCCGTCACAAGAACATGGAGATCTTTCTCGCAATTCTCGCTCCAGACATGTAGTACATGTTAGGCCAGATAAAATGGTTGGCACTGCCAAGAGCCACGTCTCGAGCAAGATACCGGTAGAGCGAAGTTTGTATAGTCGTAGAATGTAGCAGCATGTTCTAGTAGTGGAGTGGAGTAGAAGTTTGTAGTAGGAATGTTAACGGCGGTTAGTAAAGAATCATGTTGGTAGCTAGTAGAACTAGCTATTTCGTCTTGAGAACTACTAGTAGTTTCGGCTAAAGAAAAATGTACAACAAATATACAACAGAATGCTAGTAGTAGTAGTAGTATGGTCCATCATCAAAATAGTAGCGCAGGCCTTTGTTGTAGTAACAACAAGACGACTGCGAATCAGTTTAGACAAGGTGTGTCAAAGAAACTGGGTATAGTCCAGTTCTGTTTGTAATTGGGGCTTTTGTGCATGAACTTCTTTGTGCATGACGACGATGATGATGCGGGCGTAACGACGGCTGCTGTCTGTCTGCTTCTTTGAACAAATCGCCATCTTGTTTCACCTGCTGGATTCGTTACGTGTTGGGGATTCTTGTTCCTTCTCGTCACTCGTACTTCCACCACGGCGCCCGTGTAGAAGAGCCGATGCCAACGCGGAAGCAGAGCCCGAGATGCGGCGGCGAAGTAAGGGATGAGTGGCGGCGACACCTGTAGCCCCAGATGGATCGGTAGTAGTCAATGTGGGGAGGAGGCCCGCCCGGGGAGAGGTGACAGAATTACTACTTGTGGCAGTAGCGCTGCTGCGGCGACCTTGGCCTCGAGACTCGGCCAAGTACCGTTGCAGCTCGGATGACGCCCTTGTTGAGGGCGCGGTGGGAAGAGGGCTACTAGGAGAAAGGCCAGCACCACCAACACCACCGAGTAGTTGTGCAAGGAGGGAATGCTGCTGACCAGACGAACCTAGCAAGGAAGCAGCAGTAGGCCCGAGAAAACGCGATGAACCAGTGGTGGAATCACCTCCGAGCCCAACTGCAGCCATTGCTGCTAGTCTTTCTTGGTCCTGATGTTGCTGTTGATAGCGCCGGGCCAGCAGGGATGCGACATCACTGGAATTGAGGGCCGACCCGAGGAGAGAATGGTCGCTGTTTAGACTCCCTGCCAGTCCACCACCCAACCCTCCTGCCAACGCAGTCTGTAAGAGAGAAGCCGATGTTGACTGTGGGAGAAAAGAGTTGATGCCAAGCCCTTGATGAACGGCGCCAATTGTCGAACCGGATGTGCCGCCAGACGTATCGAGACCGGATGATGATGATCCGATCGCCATCTCCAACAGGAACTAGCTATTAGTAGTAGGTTAAGTAGGTTAGTATTAACCTACCTATCCTGACTACCAACGAGATGGTGACTACCTACCTAACTATCAGCAGGGTGGTACTGTACCTATGAGGATAAGTATGCACAAGAAGGATTTGCTTTTTTCGGGTATCCATCCCGAGACCTCATCTTGTGCCACTCAGCCACTCAGGACAGTGTTGGAAGATGGGCTTATCAAATATATAAGTAATGCGAACATGGACTACATTAGTTTTTATTTTTAAAAAACTTAATCAGCCCCTTTATGCATGACTGGGAATATGTATGATTGTACTGAACTAGTTTTTTCTCTGCACTGCACACGACCAGTGTACCTTACTACTGGAGAGCCACAAGCTACAAATGAAATTGTTCATATCTCCACCAATACTGGTCCATTTTCAGTAGTTGTTTCACTCCCACAACCTGTATGACTACACAAAGACGGCCTTTGTTGTGAAATAAATCCACAAAGCTTTCTAACTACCTTACTACTGGACACCCACCAGCTACAATGGAAATTGTTCATATCTCCACCAATACTGGTCCATTTTCAGTAGTTGTTTCACTCCCACAACCTGTATGACAACACAAAGACGGCCTTTGTTGTGAAATAAATCCACAAAGCTTTCTAACTACCTTACTACTGGACACCCACCAGCTACAATGGAAATTGTTCATATCTCCACCAATACTGGTCCATTTTCAGTAGTTGTTTCACTCCCACAACCAGTATAACAAGCCACACAGGGTGAGTGGTGTGGATCACGTGCACAATGCTTTGTTTGGAGATAGTGGTGGTCAAATGGTCCAATCAGTAATGGAAGCAAGGGAACATCATGCAGTATCTTGTTGGTGCGCGTTTCAATTTCTTCACCATAAACAATTTAACTACCTTTTTATGTATTTTATAGCATTCAGATGATGTAGAACAGTCAGCAATGGTGGGGTCCTTACTACTTGCAGGCTATGAGAATCCTGAATTCAGTATCTCAAGGGAAGCTGACAACTCTGTTGGGCTCATTTCTAAGAAGCAGGCGAACTAACAGCACAACTAACTAGCTACCTAGCTAACTATCCACATATCCATCTATGAGGTGACAATACAAAAAGGCTGCATAAGTCAGCATGACATACTTGAGTCCTTACTACAAGCAAGCTATGAGATGCATGAATTCAGTATCTCAAGAAAAGCTGTAACTTTATGGGGCTCGTTTCTAAGAAGCAGGCGAACTACCAGCATAACTACCTGTCTACCTAACTACTTATCCACATATCTATCGATGAAGTAACAAGACAAAGAGGCTGTATGAGTGAGCATGACAAGCTGGGGTGGCTTATATGAGCAACAAGTATGATCAGAGGTAGATTCATGAAGAGGTTGCGCATATGTAAGTATGAACAAATATGATGAGCTGAGGAAGGTTGTATGAACGAACATGATATCAATGGGAGATTAATGCATAAAGAAGACTGATGACAAAGTATGATAATGTAGTGAAACCTCATCTTCTCCCATTCTTCTCATTTTACTTAAAATTCTATGTTTCCAACTCTGCTGTTTCCTAGTCCTATTCCTATTCCTATTTTCCCCACTATCCCTATTCCTATTCCTACTTTCCTTTTTCCTTTTCCCTTCTTCCTTTTCCCTTTTACCCATTACCAATTACCCTAACCCTAACCACTCCAATTGTTCCTCATCTTGAATGACAATGTACACTTTCTCTGATCAAGGTTTCTTGGCTTCTTCAAGTGATGCTCGTAGACACACAATATGTTTACTGGATTTGAAAAACTGACTGCTGTGTAGCAGTCTCACTGGTGGTGCATGGCGGCTGGTAGGGAGTGGTGGGAGCAGTCAAATGCATGGCGGGACAACAAGGGGGCAGTGGACTTGGGAATTGTTGAGGAATACTCAAGAGTGGGCCAAACAAATGTTGCTTCATGGGAGTGTTCTTGGATTGTGATATTGGTGGGTTGCAGGTTGACAGTGGAGTGTTCTTGGATTGTGATATTGGTGTGTTGCAGGTTGACAGTGGAGTGTTCTTGGATGGTGATAATGGTGGGCGGGTACAAGACTGCTGTGCCTTGATAAAGTTACCAGCGCGTAGCTTGGTACAGGTCTTGAGAGCACGTAGCTTTGAGTATAAAGTATTACCAGCGCGTAGCGTAGTATAGGTCGTTCCTCTTGGGAACTTAGAGAGCAGTAGCTAGCCTTGGGGCTGCTAGTAGTTATCAGCACAGAGCCTGGGTAGGTCTCTGTTGGGGTATGAGAACACTTGTCTTGTTGTGGATAGAGGGTACCTTGCCTTGAGAGAGGTCAGAGGGCTTGAGAGAACACGACTCTTAATCTTGCAATGGGTTTTTTATAATTTGGATTTTTATTTTAAATGAGAACTACAAAATGATCAAATGTTTGTGATTATTGTTGTTTTGGTTTTGAATCTTGTTTTTATAGAGACTCTGAGAGACTCTTAGACACTCTGAAGTTGAGTCTTGCTTTCATGGAGACTCTTAGAATAATAGTTTTCAGTCTTGTTTCGTTTTAGTCCAGCGAGTCAAATCACGGATTGAGTCTTGTCTTGGTTTGTGTGACTGCTTTGACTCCTTGCGATATGGCGATTACATGTATAGGTAGGCGTAGTCACTAGGATACTACATGCCTTATGTGTGTTCAGTAGATTCGTCTACAACTCCCCCTAATTGCCACTATCGTGAGGGTAGCTGTGCTAGTTGTCCTTGCTAGTAGACCGCTTCTTGGGTTTCAAAGTGCACCAGATATCACCGGGTTCGGGATTAGTTACGGCCATGGAGTTCTTCTTGGTTTTATCATCGTCCTTGGGGTCATCAGACTTATTGGAGTCTTCATACTCTTGGGTTGATACAAGTAGATTTGCTTGGCGAGGTGGGCAATCACGTGTGTTTTTCTCGTTCTTGGGATCTTTGCCATCAACCTCGTTTGAGTTTTGGTAGTGACCTCTGTGTGATTGAATGTAGTCTTTACGCTCAGTATTGGTCATTGCTTTCCAAACATGGCCTGGGAGCTTGTAGCCTTTGGTTCCACTTCCAGTACTTGTGTTGAGTTTGTTAGTACGTCGACCTAGGCTTATGCCTGCCATTTTCTTCTCATTTGCAACACGGCGTAGTTCAATCATCGTAGCTTCGTAATCAAGTTGGTTCACTTTGGCTATGTCCTTGACTGTTTCGTACAGAGGATCTTCAATGCCATTGAGTAGAATTGTCTTCTTCTGGTTCTCAGTCAGAGGGTTAATGCCTTGCAGTTCGAGCACCAAGTTCTCATGTTTTGACAGATAAGCATCCATTCCAGAAGTTGCATGGAGCTTTAGCGCAAGCAATTTCTCTAGACATGAACTAGCATATTGCTCTGTGTTCCCGTACGCATAGTACGAGTTGTAGAGGGTTTGAAATACAGCATAACCATCTTGGGTGTCCTTGAGTGCTTTGACTTTTGGGAGTGCATGGCCAGATGCACAGGTGTGTTTCAGGATCGAGTACAGCATTGCACAGTCTGCCTTGTACTTAGGGTCGTTCAGAAATTTGTTATCATGGTCGGTATCAGGCTTGAGTAGGTATCCAATACCTTGAAGTTCTGCCGTAGCAGTAAATTTTTCATAGAACTGGTTGAAATCCTGGCTCTTCCCACTGAATGTTGGGTAATCAGAAATCTTGACGCTAATGGGTCGTCCAGTATTATGGGTAGGAGTGCCAGAAACAGTAGCTCCCCCTTTCTGATTGGACTTTGGATCTTCTGGGATAAATGCCTCAAACTCTTCAAGAGTGAAGCTTGTGAAATCAGATAATTCACCTTTTGCCTTCTGATGCCAAACAAAGTAGGCACCAAGGTGGTGAAGTGTATCACATAGGCCTTCCGGGAACTCGTCGCATACGAGCTTGTAGATTTTGTCTCCTGCTCCGTAAGCATGGAGAATAGAGAGGGGTGATTTGTATCCTTTCTTGATCAGGAACTCAATCTCCTCATCTGAGAACTCAAGTGTCTTGTAGATTGACTTGACAGTGTCAAGCCTTGTGGCACGAGACTGTTGTTGGCCGGTCATGGTATCGTCACGTTACCAGGGTATAGTGTATGCACGTAGTGTAGTGGTATAAGATTCGAACACACGTAGTTTCGAAAATAAGGAAATTGTACAAGCGCGTAGCTTCAGTACGGTGCGGTTACCAGCGCGTAGCTTAGTACCAGTGTCGATTTGAAATCGCGTAGTTTGGAAAATAAGGGTTATGTACGAGCGCGTAGCTTCAGTACGGTGCGGTTACCAGCGCGTGGCTTAGTACCTGTGTCGCTTGAATATGTGTAATTTGGGGAATAAGATTTATTGTACGAGCGCGTAGCTTCAGTACAGTTGTTCCACTATTTGGGAACTGAAAGCGCGTAGCTTGTGGGATAAGGGGCGTACGAGCGCGTAGCTTCGGTACGATCGTTCCTCTCTGGGAACTTTAAGGGCACGTGGCTTGATAGAGAGTTGTTCCTCGTAGGAACACCAATGAGCGCATAGCTTCAGATAGTTTAGGGCCTTGATAAAGTTACCAGCGCGTAGCTTGGTACAGGTCTTGAGAGCACGTAGCTTTGAGTATAAAGTATTACCAGCGCGTAGCGTAGTATAGGTCGTTCCTCTTGGGAACTTAGAGAGCAGTAGCTAGCCTTGGGGCTGCTAGTAGTTATCAGCACAGAGCCTGGGTAGGTCTCTGTTGGGGTATGAGAACACTTGTCTTGTTGTGGATAGAGGGTACCTTGCCTTGAGAGAGGTCAGAGGGCTTGAGAGAACACGACTCTTAATCTTGCAATGGGTTTTTTATAATTTGGATTTTTATTTTAAATGAGAACTACAAAATGATCAAATGTTTGTGATTATTGTTGTTTTGGTTTTGAATCTTGTTTTTATAGAGACTCTGAGAGACTCTTAGACACTCTGAAGTTGAGTCTTGCTTTCATGGAGACTCTTAGAATAATAGTTTTCAGTCTTGTTTCGTTTTAGTCCAGCGAGTCAAATCACGGATTGAGTCTTGTCTTGGTTTGTGTGACTGCTTTGACTCCTTGCGATATGGCGATTACATGTATAGGTAGGCGTAGTCACTAGGATACTACATGCTTTATGTGTGTTCAGTAGATTCGTCTACAATCCGATATCAGACCACATAGTACTGGAGCAATTCACTGACCACATGTGCATTTACTGGAGCAATTTGCTCACCACATGTGCATTTACTCTGGAAAATAGACTTAAGTACTCTGCACAAACTGCTCACCAGCAAATTTGTATCAATGACAAATTGAATGTGTTGATGTCCAGTCTGTCAACCACTCCAATTGTTCCTCATCTTGAATGACAATGTACACTTTCTCTGATCAAGGTTTCTTGGCTTCTTCAAGTGATGCTCGTAGACACACAATATGTTTACTGGATTTGAAAAACTGACTGCTGTGTAGCAGTCTCACTGGTGGTGCATGGCGGCTGGTAGGGAGTGGTGGGAGCAGTCAAATGCATGGCGGGACAACAAGGGGGCAGTGGACTTGGGAATTGTTGAGGAATACTCAAGAGTGGGCCAAACAAATGTTGCTTCATGGGAGTGTTCTTGGATTGTGATATTGGTGGGTTGCAGGTTGACAGTGGAGTGTTCTTGGATTGTGATATTGGTGGGTTGCAGGTTGACAGTGGAGTGTTCTTGGATTGTGATATTGGTGGGTTGCAGGTTGACAGTGGAGTGTTCTTGGATGGTGATAATGGTGGGCGGGTACAAGACTGCTGTGAAAGCTTCAGCTGAAGCAACCTGAGCCCGGAGCAGCCTTGTCTGCAGCCCAAGCTCTTCGTGGGATAGGAGTCCAAGGGATGGTCCCAGCCCAAAGATGCCAGATGGTGCTGACTGGCACTGATGCTTGGCATACCATCCTGCACTGCAACCTCTTTCTCTGAAGTGCTTCATCCCTTCTTATGATAACAACAATCAACAAAAGCAAATTGGAGCAGAATAATTTGTAGAAATTTAACAGAAGTTGCTACCACCTTACTATCCTCTATCAAACTTCCTACTATCTGCTAGCTATACTCTGGCAGGAGTTGGCATCACTTGGGTTCATTATCCAATTTCTGATCATGAAGTTTCAGCCATCTTGCTATCCAATATCAAACTTCCTACTACTTGCTAGCTATACTCTGGCAGCAGTTTTGGTTAATGGGGCTAAAGAGATAGCCATAATAACCATAATTGGTTTGTTTGTTTGTATACTCTGGCAGCAGTTGTCACCACCTTGTTTCACTATGCAATTTCTGATTGTGAAGTTTCTGCCACCTCGTTATCCAATATCAAACTTTCTGCTACTAGCTAATACACTCTGGCACCTTGCTATCCAATATCAAACTGCCTAGTAGTAGCTAGGTTGACTCTAGCATACCTAATTTCACTGTGCAATTTCTTAATCCTGAAGTAGTCATCACCTTGCTATCCAATATCAGACCACACAGTACTGGAGCAATTCACTGACCACATGTGCATTTACTGGAGCAATTTGCTCACCACATGTGCATTTACTCTGGAAAATAGACTTAAGTACTCTGCACAAACTGCTCACCAGCAAATTTGTATCAACGACAAATTGATCATTGACCTGTGTCATGATCATCATATTGTCTATGATCTGACACAACAGTCAGTGGCAGTGGTATCACTGCTTGATTTGTCAGCAGATGAAAGTGAAGACGATGCTTCTACTACTACTGGAGAAAAAAGAGGCCAAAGCGGGCCACCAAGTTGACCATGGGGAAACACAGGATGAAGAAATTGAGGAAGGCAGTGGCTATGAGAAGCATGAGGAGCAGGATGACAATGGGTGAGAAATGACAGGCTTTGGATAATGGATTCTATTGATGTCACAGACACAAACTTTTAATTTGCTATCCATAGATCTTAATGTATGCTACTTAAAAGCTGTTCTTCTCTGTAGTATTGAGGTAAAATTGAAAAAAGATAATGATTAACGCAAGTCAGCAGCTTGAATCAATTGAAAAGCTGTGCCCGATTGGCCAAACCTCTTCAAGTTTGTTAGATTGTGAATTCATTGGCAATCATTGGTGCATACATTAATTCCTTTTTAATGCACCAGAAAAGGAGAAAAATTGGATCTAGTTGTTACAACCACACCATAGAAGATGTAAAGAAGGAATTGGATCCCAACCAGTGGTTGATTGGCACAAAAATAAACTCATAACAGGATTGCTATCATTATGAAATGGATATGGAGACAGATGTCAAGAAAGTCCAAGTTGAAGACAAAACTTGTAAGCCTACAGAAGTTATCTTATGAAGTGGAGAAACAACATGACATTACCATTGTTAGGTCTTTCCATGCAGTCAACCCCAAATACTTCTGAACCAACAATTGGGTGCATCAGAGAGCTACAAGAATACCTAAGGTAATATAGATGATACACCAAAAGATCCAAACTTTGCAGAGATCCCAATTCCTCAAAACAAAATTGAGAAATGAAGGTTTTTAACCTTCATCTTCAGCTTATGCTACGCCAAAAAAATCACTTGGACTTGACACGTGGAATCGCTAGGAGGGTCGCCTACAATGGCACTGCAAAGAGAGCCACATTTGGATTTGGACAGTTCCAAGTTGGGAACTCTCCTGGAACTCAAATTTACAATGGCCATTACCTTCATCTGTTGGGTAATAAATTCCTTGAAAGTTCCAAATCTATGCCCACCACCCTTCAAAATCAGCTTGCAAGTTGATGTGAAACTTTTATTGCACTCCCAAAAAACAAACAAAACGGTGATGACATGAATGAAACGATTGTGTGGATTGTATGATTGTTCTTCTTATAAATTGAAGACCATGGATGATGAACTGGTAGTTCCGCCGTCAGTTGCGGCAATTACACCAATGCCTGTAGAAGTTGTGGTGGTGGTCGCTACAGGGACACAGAACTATGTAGTTGATTATCCCAACCAATACTTTAACTTTCATACGTTCAAGGCCAGCCACCCAAAAAGTTGATCAAACAAATTCCGTTTATTACTTAAAAGTAAGCGAGAATTTTTAAACGATCTCTCGGCAAAGGTTGACGAAGGCAGAGATATCCAACATGAAATTGGATTCCTCTTCGGTTCGATGCTTGGTACGAAACTTCTTAAACTTCTTGAAAGGCGCATGAAAAGAGACTCGAAGGTGGCAGTAGAGGAAGGAGATGGAAGACAACGAGTTCGAGTGCAATACAATAGTTGGGAAGAGGAATTCGCTGACCGCAGATTTGTTTTAGTCTACAACGGTTTTGACAAGGAGGGACTTGACAAAATTAGGAGCGAGTTGATGGCAAGGAGCCTACAAGTAAATGACAAACACAACAAGGACAACAAAGGCGACAAAGGCAGAAAGCGAATCCGAAAGATTTTTGCTGGAAGACCATGTTTCGTGGTGAGTTGAAAAGAAAGTATCTTATTCAACGTGAGAAAAGTAACCAACAAGGGGTCGAATTAGAGGAATGTCCCATGACGTCAGGCTTCATTGATGGGTTGAAGGAAGTGATGGGGTGGTTAGAGAAAAAATACTGTTATGTCATCTACATCAAAGGTCTAAAGACAAATGCAGCCCTTTCAGCGGGACGGGAAAAGCCTGACTTTCACACTGACTTACTCTCAAAAGAACTAACCACTACAAGACTCGGGCATCAACACTACAATATGGTAATGTATATGAACCTCCACTCTGAGCAAGAGTTGAAACTAAAAGGTCCAAACCTTGCAGAAATCCCATTTCCTTAGAAGAAATAAGGAAAATAGGGGTTGTTGACCTCCATCTTCAGCTAATCATCCCCCACTTACTTTTGGTCAGTGGAAGTGAAACTTGGTTTAGAGAAAACTGCTGGTGAGGAATTTATTTCCTGCCAGGTTGGGTCAAAACAAGAGGTCCACAAGCAGATGGAGTCGTGGGATGGTGGCAACCATTATATGAAGGATAACGGGGCTGATTCAGGAAAGGATCAGTGAGAGGTTGAAGAGCAGATGGAGTCCAAGCACAGTGGCAACCATGCAATCAGGGGAGGATGAGCCGAGCAAGCCTTACCAAGGCAGGAGGCTACAAACTCTAGATTTTGGGCAGAAAAGGGGGGGACTTGATGTGTTGCTTTTGCCAAAAAAATCCGAATGTCAACGCGGAATTATCACAACGTTACTGAAGTTCACCTTGATGAAAAGCTGTTTATTTGTTCGAGCAAGATACGCTCGGAGACTGTTTCTTTTGAACTCTTCATTGACAAATAAGAAAATGTTGTCAATACCAGAGTGTTTGGCAACCTACTTTATCCAACTCTTTATGTGGCACCAAGCCAAAAGATGACTTTAACATTGACTCAAACATTGAACTTAAACTAAGAATTTTTTCTATCAATACCATTCATCAAGCCCAGCATACTCTCTGCTGTGAGGAAACACTGTCTGGCACACAGTGTTTTTCTTTTTAGGCCAGTACCTGGCAGACTGAGTGCATTTCTTCTTGTGTCCCAGCATACTCTCTGCAGTGAGGAAACAATGTCTGGCAGAGCTTCTCCTGCCAGCTCAGACTCTGTTCTCTCTCCAAAGGACCCAAAACAGCCGCTATGTTTGCCACAAAGGCACATGCTCCCAACGGAGAAATAACCCTTCCCCCCCACCAAATGTCCATTGTATCCGAGAAGTGCAGTTGGCTTAAGATGAATTCAACTGGTAGAATGGCTTCTATTCTGGAGTTTCACAGTGCAACGGCAACTAGAGGAAACCTCAAAGTCATTTTGCTGAACTGCCATTGATAGAATCAGATGATGACCCACCACCTGTGATTGTTGGTCAACTGCCCATTGCTAGCATCGGTCGTTTGGTGTTGGACTTGAAGAAGGAGAGCTTTGTTAAGACGTTGCATTTTGGAAGCATCATTAAGAGCCAGGAAGAAGAAGAGAAGACTGAGGAAGCTGAAAGGAGTGGTTGCAAAGTCTTCTACACAAAGGGGGGTTCCTACGCAATACTCCAAACTGCAAAAAAAACAAGGAGGAAACGTCCAATGGTGAACAACAGATTGCTGTATGCTCTGAATGATTTGGAGAAAACTCTTTGCAATTCTTTGGCCATTTATCTTGGCAAAATTAAAAGCAACATCAAGAGGAGTATCAGGTTTGGTTTGGTTCAAACTGCAGAGCCTTCCCATCAAGAGCTTCATGTAGATTTTTGGTAATTGGTAATTGGTAGTTGGTAATGGGTAATGGGTAATGGGTAATGGGTAATTAAAAGGAAAAAGGAAAAAGGAAAAAGGGAGAAGGGAGAAGGCAGAAGGAAAAAGGAAAGTAGTTGTGTTGATTAAGACAACTAGTCATACGCTTATTGGCAAGCAATACAAGGAGAAATCAACAGTATTCTTCTTATGGCGGCATTGTCCAATCTTTAGGACAAAAGGTGAAATTGTTTTGCACCTCCAAGCATAGTTCTGATGAGCAGCAGTTTAAAAACAGCTGGAACCGGCCAAAGGTAGGTTCCCACAAGCCTTTTCAAGCAATGAAAGACAAATTGTTGGTGCTTTGCCAATCCATCAGGTAGTGCGCAATGACCTAAGCCAGGATTTGCCTTCAGAATTTGGGGATAAGTAATTCCCCCCGGGAGTATTATTGTGCCCTTGAGTCAAAAAGCAGGTAAGCATTCCATGTCTAACAAAGAAAAAGAAGACACCTTTGTGGCATGCAAAAACGGGACATCATTGCCAACGGAAGAACCTATGGAATCCAAACAGACTTTGAGGACGGCGGAGGAGAAGACGGAAGTACAGGCAATTACAACCCATCATAGCTCCCCACCCTTCACTTGCATCAGAGTGAACGGGAAGATTACGGTTGTAAGCGATCAATCTGCAATACTAGCATTGCTCGTCCAAGCAATGGGACAAGATGGTGCAAACAAGGTGGAGGTGCTTAAACTGAACAGGGCCGAGGAACTCGTGAGTGCAATGGAAACCAACCTACAGGAGAAGGACAGCACACTTAGCCTGAATACATCCCGTAGATCAAGGGAAGACCATACGTAAAGTGTCTCCCTGATCGCTATCCTCGGCTAGGCTATCGAAATAGTTACCTGTGTTAATCTTCATGGTCTGTATAGTACTCGTTGCTAGGCGTCAGGACTAGAAAGGGCTATCGTAACAACTACTGGTTGATAACTGGGTAGATTGTTTCGGATGCTGTTTCCGTCGGGAGCTCTAGCCACTCGTTCCTTCTGGGGTTCAGGGACGTGCCACTTGGCAGTCTCCGCGCCTCCTCCGGTGGTGTGACGTCGCTCCCTCCGGGGGCTATCCTGAATGACTACTTGGACTCGGCTACCGTCTCCGGCCGCCCATTACGTCCCCTCTTCTTCGAAAGCCTGCGTCCCCGTGAAGAAGAGTGCTGGTCCTCGGTCCTCCGAGGTCCAGGTTCGAGCCTTGGCTCGAGACGCTCTGGTACGTTCCGTCCGGGTCTCGAAAAATGAGACTGCTCTTCGCTTCCGACTCGACTTCTTCGACTGCGATCCTCTTGGCTTGACTTTAGCTTCGCTCTCGCAAACGCAGATCGAACGCAGGTACCTCGATCTCACTCGAGTCTACGCTTGCTCGCTCGTTGCCTCCGTTTCGGCCTGATTCTCGACTTGTGTCTCCGTCTTGCGTTCGGCTTGGAGTTCGGCCGTTGGCCGGTAGCTATCAACCCCCGACGCTCAGAATTTCGGATGATCAGTCCGACTCTTAGTGCGCCGAGAACGCCGAAATTGTTGCGTGTTTTCCTAGGTGGTTCTCCGTGTTGGTGGGTCTTTCGCGTTCTCCTTGCCTCTGTACCCTGTTGTCGTTTGTCTTGCTACGTCGTACCCGTGATGGCTGCTCTCGTCCCCGTCGTATGATGGATTGGTGTGAAGTGTTTCCCTATTTTATAGTCCTTGGACTGCGTCGTCCCCGTTTTCTTGTTTTCGTCTTCCCGGCGCCTGTGTGCTGTCCTGTCATGCACGGCCGGTTTCTTCGCTCTCAAGGGACCCCGTCGTATAGCGGTCGTACGTCATCGTATGTAGCGAAGCCTTGGCGGCCGGAATCCGTAGTGTAATCCACCCCGTTCGAATATATTCCGGTCACGATGGCTCGGCGTTCCAACGCCTCGTTCCACGTTCCTTGGCTCCTCGTTCTCATGGCTGGACGTGGGCACTCTCCGCACAGTAATATGCGTTGCCCCACTGTTGTCGTCCTATCCGTCGGGACGTTTGAGTAGTTCATTCTTTCGAGGTGCGGGGAAAGTTCCTGTAGGACGGCCTGTTGTCCTGCCATCGCTTCCCTGATGCGTGCCACTTTCGTCGCGTATTCCTCGGCGTGGCTGTGCCACTCCAGGGCATTGGCCAGCTCGTCGAATTCCTGTCGTTGTGTTATGAAGTGCATGAACACTTGTGACAGCAGCCGCGCCATGTCTCCGTTGTGGCGGGCCGCGCGCTCACGATCGAGTTGTACCCAGAGGCGTTGGTCCTCGGGGTCTCTGCTGTCTCTGCTGCTCTCGCTGTCGTCCGATTCGTCGTCCATGGTAACTATTGTTGCGATTTGTCGTCGATGGTGGCGGCTTTCGTTTTGCCATGGCCGACCGTTGTGCATTCGGCCGTTTTTCCTTCCTGTGCTCGCCGCGCACACGGGGCTATAGTCTCTCACTTATGCCCTTCGAGCGTGCCCCCTCCGGAGCCGTTTCGGGGTCAGGCTTGTTTCGTCTTCTTCGTCCTCGTTCGTTTTTTTTTTTTTCGCTTCCTTGTTCTTTGGTCTTTGGACTATTGCGTCTTCCTCGCCTCCTTCATCCCCTCTTTCTTCGTCCCTCTTTGTGTGGGACCACCTTGTCGATTTGTGAAACATCGACGTCGTGGCTTACCATGGCCGCTGCTGCCGCTCGGAGCTTTGCCCCGACGGTAGTCGGCAGTGTGTGCCTCGGGCCGAAGTCGAACGGCCCGACCATGGCGTCCTCTGCGAGGTTCGCCTCTTTTTGGTACCAGGCGTACCTGTGTCCCTTTTTGAGTAGCAGGGCCTCGACCTTGTTTGGGTTGGTCGGGACGATCATCGCCATTGACTCGTCCTCGTTGAGTTCTCTGATGAGTGGCCAGAACCTGCAGTCCCTCACCCACTTCTTCTTCGCGTCACCCGGGTGGGTGAAATACCATTTGCAGTGGTATTGCCCTTTTCGCCGCGCCCAGCTGTTGCTCGTTGCCTCTTCGTCGACCTGGACTAGGAACCACTGTCCTTTCGGGTCTCCTTCTTCCTTGTAAGCGATCAAGAACAGCTTGTCTTGGGACTTGTCGATCCTCCGTTTGAGGAGTCCCAGTTCGGTCTTGGTCGTCATTTGCTCTTGTACCTGGAAGGTCACCCTTCGTCCTTGTCCTCGAGCTGCTTCCTCTTCTGCTTCTTGTTGGTCCACGATCGTTTCCGCTTGGTTGATTTGTTCTTCCTCCTCTTCTTCCGACGAATCTTCTTGGGCTTCCGTCTCGGGCCATAAGTCGACCAGTTTTTCGAATGCGTAAGCTTTGTCCGGCGTTGCTTTCGCGTACCTTCCGAAGTCCGGGATTCCTAGGCTGGCTTCGAGTGGATTGTGAGCTAGCGTTTGTCTCATCTTCGCTAGTCTGGTGTCGGGAGTGTCGACTCGGCGGTGGACCACCAAATGCGATGGCAACTTCTCCATTCGGAATGATGCCTCTTTGATCATTCGGCCCGTCGCTCTGGTAATCCTGCTCGTTGCCGGGATCTTCTGCAGTCTGTAAGACTCGTCCGATTCCTTGCCGATGACTCGGTAGGGGCCTTTGGATTTTATCGTGAGCTTCGCCGGTGCGCCTATGGATGCTTTGGACTTTACTTGTTTGCGGACTGCCACGATGTCGCCAATTTCGAATGTCCTCTTGTTTCTTTTCCCGTTCTTCAGGTCTCGGTGGTATTTCCTTCTGCTTTCGTTGAGGATCTTCATGAGTTCCTTCTGTCTCCACCAGAGCGGGAACATGGCGTCCGTCCTTTGTGCGACGTTGGTGCCTTCAGTGTGGATCCGAGTGATCGCTAGTTCTTCCGGTGCCGTGTCCAGAGGGAAGTTGAAATGCCTTGCGACCGCGGCGAAGGCTCTCTGGATATCTGTCCCGGCTATCGGTGATGCATTCCAGGCGTACGTGGCGAATAGAGTGTTCATGGCCCACTCTTCGTACGTTTGCAGATCTGTCGCTCCTATCTTTTGTACCTTGTTTAGGTACCTGTGGAATCTTTCGTTGATGATTCCGTCGTGGTTTTCCGGGCTGACCACGTAGTGGTTTATCCCTAATCGGTCGCACATCGTTACCAGCACGCTTTTGAATTCGCTGCCCTCGTCCAGCATGATTAGCTTCGGCATGCCTCGAGGTACGAAGAATTGTCCAAAGGCTTGTCTCGCCGCCGTGTCCGAGTCGACCTTGTTCATGAATGCTGTTGTGGCCATTCCTGTTGAGACGCACAAGTATGTTAGTGCTGCCTTCTGTTCGACTCTGGCTCTTTTGACTCTTGAAGCGTTGGTGTCTGTTGGCTTCGTGGTACCCGGTACCCATACGTCCATTCCGCAAACGTCGAACGGCTCGTCCATTTCGAGTGCTTGTAGTATTTTCTGCTCCTTGTGGCTTGTTGAGTTCGCCACTCTGCAGATACCGCATCCTGACACGGCTTTGTCGATTTCCGTTGCCATTTGCGGCCACCAATACCTCGCCGAGATTCTGTAGATGGTCTTGGTGCTGGACATGTGTCCTGCCAGAGGCGTGGAATGGTATCCCGCTATGATGACGTCCCGCAGCCTTAGTGGTACGACTGCTCTTCGTAGTTGCCGTATGTTCATCGCCTTGGGTTCTTCGTATTCGTAGAGGATGCCGTCTTTGACCGAGAGTCTCCCCTTTTCGTATGCTTTCCAGTATTTGGTGTCTTGTAGTCGGTTCCTCGACAGCCGTTGTTTGGCGAGGATCATCTCCATCAGCAGTGCGGTGTCCCCGTCATTTCGCAACTCCCTGACCCATACCTCTCTCGTTGGCAGTGGCCACGTGGTATGCCTGTTGGTTCTGCCGAATGCCATTGATCGTAGCTGTGGGGACATGTAGGCTTGCAGGAGTTCCTGCTCTTGTTTCGTAGTGTGGTTGGACGCTTCTTCCGCCGCTATGACATGGGTCAGCGCGGTTTCCCATACCTCGATTGGTGTTGTCGTTCGGACTCTGACCCTTTCCTTTTCCCATTTGGTGCCTTCGATTTGTAGGTGGTCTCTTGCCTCTTCTCTGCTCATGCCTGCAAGTTGTAGAGTTTCCCAGGGTCGGATTGCTCGGACTCTTGTTGGTACCCACGCGTCTTGGGTTTCCACCAGGAATTCGCCTCTTCCGATGATCTCCGTTTCTTTTGATAGGTTCGGTGCTCTGTCCTCCCTTGTGAACAAGGTCCTTGTGGTTGGGGACCCGTCGGACGAAACGTCTACCGTCCTGGCTCCCGGTGCCTTCGATTGGATGGGTGCGACGTTGACGTAGTCGCTGTAGCTGTCGTTGGGGAGATCCAGAACGTCCTCCAGTCTCCTTTCCTCCTCGGCCGGTTGTTGTTTTATGGTGGCTTCCAAGAGTCCGGCTGTCGACTCCGTAGTTGCTAGGATGCCGTAGTGCTGTGATTCCATGGGGGCTCCACAAGCCTCCCCTCTAAGTTCGAATGTGGTGACGGTGAGTCCCTTTCCTTCTAGTGTCTTTTTCCATCGGCTGCGGTTTCCTTTGTTGGCGCTTGTCTTGGACCAAACCATCGTGGCTGCCCTTAGTCCGTTGGCCGCTGCCGCGTCGATGATTCTTTCTAAAGCCTGATGTTGTCCGTCGGACTTGATGTCGTCCGCTCGCGCGACAAACAGCCATTCGACTGGTGGTGATGTTTTGTTGTTGGCTGTCCGCCTGGCTGCTTCCTTGACGTTTGGGCAGTCTGTCTTGTCATTCCAATACTTATCTTCGTCCGTCTTCAATGTGACCATGGCCTCGTGGCCCAGTCTTTCCATAGCTGCCGTAGCCATTTGCAATCCTGCTCCGATGATCCATGTTGCCCTTGCCTTGTCCTCCGCCGTCGCTAATGCCGTTCGCAGTGTCGTGTGTGGGCCTACGACTGTAGGGTTGTTGTTGACGAATGGCGGAGGGGACGATGTCTTCGTGGCTCGCCAAAACGCTGCCAGCATCGGCTGTTCCGTCGTTTGTTCCGTCGTTTCTCTCCAGTCTGCTACCACCGACTCGTATCTTGATAGTAGGTCGCATTCTATGAGCATTCGTCCTGGCCGATGTACGATGGTGAAGTTGTACCGAAGCAGCTCGAGTCGCCATCGCTGCGTGGTGCTCGTTATGTCTGCGTCGGCCTCGAAGAATTTTGTGAGTCCACTGCAGTCCGTGATCCAAGTGAATTCCGCGCCTTGCAGCCACTTGCGAAACTTCTGGAACGCCCATCGTCCGCATGCTGCCTCGCCGACGTAGGAATGGTAATTGCACTCAGTCCCTTTGCAGGTCCTTGAGATGAAGTCTATCGGGCGTAGTCGTAGCCCTCCTAGTGTCTTGTCGAATTCGCACTTTTCTCCCTCGATTTCCTTCAGCAGTGCTTCTTCGGCCTCTTCGCTGATTTCGGCTTGGCACAAGACTGCGCCCATCCCTATCTTGGACCAATCCGTCTTGGCGAAGAATCTTCGTTTGGAATCTGCTCGTTGTAGTACCGGCCCTTTGATGATTGCCTGCTTTAGGTCCTCGAACTTAGCCGTGTGCTCTGCCGTCCATAATCCTTGTAATACCTTCTCGGATGCCTCGGGGTCCGCGTTCGTGATTGGTTCTTGTTTGATGAGTTCTCTGAACGGTGCCACTTCCATCTCGTAGTGTGGAATCCAACTTGAATAAAAACCGATGCATCCGATGACCATGCGGATGTCTGAGAAGGTCTTGGGGAGCGGCATTCGGTGGATCGTATCGTACTTGGACTTGGCAGGGGAGTTCCCTCCTGGTAGTACGTCTATTCCGACGAATTCGGCTCGGCTCGGGAAAAACCGCGTCTTCCTCAGGTTGATGGTGACTCGGTACTTCTTGTAGATTTCAAGCATGCTCACGAAGTATGCTAACAGCGTGATGGGGTTGTTGTCGTGCACCATCACGTCGTCAACGATGACCTTGCTGTCCGGGTTGCCTTCGTGGGCTGCCTTTCCTATGGTTGCCTTGATTTCTGCCATCTTCTCTTCCATGCCTTGGGCTTTGACGAGCGATTTGTACTTATCCATCGTCGTCAGTAGTGCCTCTATGGCTCTCGCTGGGTCGGATCGAAATCGTTCGGTCCATTCTCGTTTGAAATCTGTTGACATCGCGACGAAGAATGCGTGCGCATTCAGAATTCCCATTGGCATGACCCGCCAGTGTTTCTTTCCTTCTGGGACGAAGAACGCCAGTTTCTCTTTTGCCTCGTCGTGTACCTTGACTTGCCAATAGCCTGCGTCCAAGTCGAGCGTGAGGAAGCAATTGGAATCGCCAATGCTTTCCACGGCGTCGTCGCATCTTAAGATGAAGCAGTTGAACGGTCTTGTGATTTGGTTCAGGTTGCGGTATGATACGCAGAGTCGGAAGATGTATTCTGACCAGTGTACGTGGCCTTGGTTTGGTTTCGAGGCTAAGACCACCATGGCTCCCCATGGTCCTTCGTCGTCTTCAATTAAGCCCTTGTCTTCTAATGCTTTTGCCAGCTTGGTGATTTGGAACGATTCATGTGGCCCGTATCTTGGTTGCCTGCAGCATACCGGTTGCGTTGTGGCGGTGTCGACGTTGAACTCGTAGCCTAGGATGTGCCGCTGCATTCCGTTGGTATCGAATACATCCCAAAATTCTTTTATGATAGCCTCGATGGGGCCGTGCATGTCGCTGGGGCAATCCCTCCATTGGATGCTTTTGTCGAGTTGTTCTTGGTGTTCTGTGGGGTCGAAGATTATGACGTCTTCGCGTGGTGGTGGGCCGGCTTTGTGCTTTGCTACCACTTTTCCGTTGTCTTCGAATAGCCAGTCCATCGAGGCTGCGAGGTCTTCAAACGCGGGTTCTTCATATGTGTTCTTGACCTGTGGGCGCCACACCCTTTTCGGGACTTTGACTGCCTTGGTTCCGTCTTCCATGATGCCTAGTTTGGCCCGTCTTTCCTCTTCTTCTGTGGCTGCGGACGCTGCGAAGATCTTGTAGTCCTCGGATGTCATGACCAGTTGTCTAATTCGGGGGGTCGATCCTATTCGCTCTAATTGCGGGCTTAAAGTAGTTAAAGCTGCAAGAGGTACTTTTTGGGTCGTCCCCCGTATTTCTCATACGGCGAAGTTTCCGATTTCTTGGGGGTCGTGTCCGTCGATGTCTCCGACGATCGCGTACGCCTTCGATGAGAGGTCGTGAGAGGAGTAGTCGGTCTTGATGTTCGTGTACGTCTTGTTCTTCAAGTGTCCCATGTGGTCGAGCTCTTCTACCGGGATTAGGGTGGGTCGTTCCATTGTGATCTTGAATTCGTCGTCCAAGACCCTTGAGTAGACTAGCATTTCATTGAAGTCTGCCTTCATTTCGGCTTTGATGATGAAAGGTAGGCCGAAGATGGTGTTCAACGGTAGCTTGTCGACGAGGCCGATGAGCATCGTGTGGGGGTTCCCGTTTCCGTCGTCGTAGGGCAGGTAGTACTCCACGAGGTGTGTGATTTTCACCTGTCCGTCCTCGATGCCGCCGATGGCGATGGGCTCGAAGCGGTATTTCTCCAATTCGTGGAAATCCTTGACTATTTCGGGGTGGCGTTGGGAGATGGCGTGGTGGTAGTCGTACCAGCCCATCGTGCAGCATCCGCCTGTATCGTAGAGTCCTTTGATTTCGATGCCGTTTGTTAGGCTTGGGCCGACCGGGACTGCAATGAATGCTAGGGTCGCGTTGACGGCGAATGTTAGCTTGGGGCCTTGATGCTCCATCATGGCGAACGACGTCCCCTTGGTGGCTTTCTTCGGGTATGCCTGTTCGCCGCTTTCGATTTCGCTGTTCGGTAGGAAGTAGGTGAACTGTAGCGCGCCGCTTTTGCTTGGCTTCGGGGGCTTGGGGCTTTCTTGGATGACCTTGTTGGCCAGGGCCTGGAGGTATTGGGTTCGGTGCTCCGGGGTCGTTGCTGGGTCCGCGATCTTCTGTATGTAGTCGTGGATTTGGGTGGTCATGTATCCTGCTTGATGGGCTCCATTGCCTGACCTCCATTGTTGGCTTCCGTTGTAGTTGGCCTGGCGTTTTAGTTTCCACTCTCGTACGTTCTTGAAGAAGTTGTCGGCGACTTTCCTGTCCGCTTTGTGGGGGCAGTCGCGGAAAGTGTGTCCCGCCGTGTCGCATCCCCAGCAGGTTCTTGGAAATTTGGAGCCGCTCGCGTCGGCTAATGCTGTTTCTGCGGCGCTCATCGTGGCCATGAGCAAGATTGTGTGCTCGGCCCATTTGTTCCCTTTTTCGGCTTCTGTGGCTAAGTCTGCCGGGAGGGTCATCGCCATTTCTTCATTCCCGATTTGGAGGCAGTACGGTGCCATCAAGTAGTTGTCCGTAGGTCCGTTGTGGCCTGCGAATGGTGCTGCGGGGGCTAGCTTGAGGCCTTGCATGGCGGTCGATGGGCTGCTAGTGAAGTCCGGTTGTCTCATCGTGGCGAATGTCCTGCCTGGTGTTCCATTGTCGTCTTGTAGGTTCGAGTTCGAATGTGCGTACCGTTTGGCTGGTGCCACGTTCTTGACGATTCGCACTAGCTGCGATAGATTCCCCTCTTCTTTCTCGCACGCGAGTTTGAAAACATGGAGTCTGCGCAAATTGTCGGCGAATCCGGCTGGGGCGCCCGCTGGGACCAATTCGTAGACTCGTTTCTGGAGGTCGTATGGTAGCGAATGCATGAACTGGTTTGCCAGATCGGGGATGTCTGGGCTCGGGTTGGCCGGGTCGATTTCCTGCATGATTTGTTGGTATTGCTTGAAGATGTCGTTTACCTTCTGGAATTCGTTTTGTTTTGTCTCTGCGTTGTAGATCTGTGGGCCAATGCGTTGTAGGCGTTGGCCGACCGACAGTAGACCTTCCAGTTTGCCTACGTATTGCGCCTTGATGGCTTGAGCAAGCGCCTGGTACATCGTGCGGGCCTTTATCCCGTTGAGCCAATCCTCGAAGACACTCGCTTCCGGGACGCCGTTGGGGGAGTTGTTCCTGAGTTTGGCGGGGGTGAACGGTTGGTTCGAGAGGGCGTAGGCGGCCACGAGCGTGCGATGGTGGGCTGGGTCGATGATGATGTCGGGGGTGAAAAATCCAGGGAGCGTCCCGTTGATTTTGGGTGCTACGATGAAGACGGAGGCTTGTTCCTCGATGGGGAACTGGGTCGGGTCGATGCCGAGGTCTGGTACGGCTCCAATCTGGCGGGGTTGGACGATGAGCGTAATGTGAAACCACTGGACTGCTGCGCGGAAGTTGGGCGGGAAGTCGTTGGCGTTTTGCGGGTCTTCGGGGTCCAACACGGCGCCGTTTTGGGCTCTGGCCTCGATCCTCGCGAACCTAAACGCGTTGCTGTCGAAGCGTAGCAAATCCGCGATGGCGGTGGCTGCCATGACATGGGCTCCTGGGCATTGGGATTCGAAGATGGAGTTGAGGGCGTCTACCTTGTCGTGCGATGAGGCGTTGGCTCGTTCGATGGCGGTCACCGCTTTCTCGAAGATCTGGTTCTTGATGATGGGCCTTTCCGAGTATGGCGCGATGACCGGTACGTTGGCTTGAAGTTTCCCCCACTTCAGCTCTCGAGTGACGGGCATTCCGTCCTTGTAGTATTGCACCCGAGCGGGTTCTTCCGATTTTCCGTAGGCTCTGCCGGACCGTCCATAGGCCATGGTGAATGCGTTATTTCCGTTACGACTGCCTCCCGTGCCCGTGGTGTGGATTAGGCCGCCGAACTCGCCTCCCATGACTGGATCGATGGCGAAGGCCGAGCGCATCCCGTCGACTCCTCCAATCCCGAAGCCAAACGACGCGTCCTGGTGCCCTCCGTAGGCGATTCCAACCTCCCCGTTCGACTTGTAACGCTTCGGGGGTGTATCTGCATCCGATTCCGCCGGCGGGATACCACGTAAAGTGTCTCCCTGATCGCTATCCTCGGCTAGGCTATCGAAATAGTTACCTGTGTTAATCTTCATGGTCTGTATAGTACTCGTTGCTAGGCGTCAGGACTAGAAAGGGCTATCGTAACAACTGCTGGTTGATAACTGGGTAGATTGTTTCGGATGCTGTTTCCGTCAGGAGCTCTAGCCACTCGTTCCTTCTGGGGTTCAGGGACGTGCCACTTGGCAGTCTCCGCACCTCCTCCGGTGGTGTGACGTCGCTCCCTCCGGGGGCTATCCTGAATGACTACTTGGACTCGGCTACCGTCTCCGGCCGCCCATTACGCATACGCCCATTGGGCCCTATCGGAAAACTTCTGCCTCAACCTTGCACTCAATCCTTCCTTGGAGCAAGTCAAAGACCCTCCAATACCGCAATGGGACCATCACTAGTTGAGGATGCTCTTCGTTCAGTTAGTCAAATTTTTGCCGGCCCTGGGCCACGGATCCCCGCCACAACGCAGTGGGTGCAATCGACTTTGGCCACAGTTGATTAAAATCTGAGGTGATTGCCAAAAGAGCAACCTTTGGCTTTGGTCAGGTCCAAAACAACAATTACCCTGAAACAACAAAGTTCCTAAATAAATGCCTTCCCTACCGGCTTATGAAATTCCTGAAAGGTTGAAAAGCAATTCCAGACAATCTAAGGTTAGCTTGCAACAATTCTATCCTACTCCCAACAACTTCTTGATGCTTCATACCAGGAACCGGTCATGAATGATAAGCTTCAAACAAAGCTCATAGCTAGGGTACTCAATTGGGAAAAACTAGGTCTGGAAGAATCAGCCTCCAGGTTCCAATATGTCGATATCTTTGTGGAGCGTATTAGAATAAACACTCTGTTAGCATCAATACTCTTCATGATGGCGCACTTTTTCCATTGATCACGACCATTCAGCATTCACACTTTGGGTCTTCCAACACACCCACTATTTCCCAAAAGCTCATGATCCCTGGGAACTTGACACAAAGTGTTTTCAAATGGGGAAGGCCAGCAAGAGAGTAAAGCAGCCAACCCACCATTTCCTCATCCACCAAATGATTAAACTCTAGAGTTTCCAAGAATGTCTGGGTAGACATATTTTCTGAATCAGAACTGAAGCACCTTTGAAAACCTTCCTTCAACATAGAAACCCCTAAGACTGAGGAGGAGGTGACCAAGACGGTGGAAGTGCAACCTGGTTTGGAGGAAAGTGTTGGCAAGGAAACTATTTCCGAGCCGGTTGGGTCACAGGAGGTGGCGGAGTGGACCGAGTCTGAAGACGGGGTAACCTTAGATCCGAGGATGGTGGAAACCGGGAAATGGAAAATGATGTGGCCGAGCCAGGGGACAATCAGCCAGGCAAGCCTTACCGAGGCAGGACCCTACAGACACATGTTGGGAGGCAGGACCCTACAGACACTAGATGTTGGGAGGAAAGATGGGGAAAAATATCTGATGTGTTGTTTTTGCCACAATTTCTTTGGAAAGATCAATGCCGAATTGTCAAAGAACTACAGAAGTGACAATGACAAAAGGATCATTTCATATGTTTCTAATGAGATTGCCTGTTCCCAGCTCCGAAGGAAGAGTGGGTATAAAAGCATAGTCCAACACTTGTGGTTGTGTGGCCACACTACCAAAAGGATAGAATTGAAGAGGATTTGGCACTGATGAGATGGAATCCTGTGGATAAGTATCATTTCAAAGTGAATGGGAGTGTGAGGGGGGTGTTGAACAGTGGGTCTAGTGATTTCCAGGCAGGAGACACAAACTCCTCTTGACATTTTTGACATCCTAGTGAATGTCCAGGAAGATTCATTGTACTGAAGCCTGATTGGGCTTCAAGCAATTTGTGTTGCAGAGGCCCAACGGAGCCCGGGTGGTGGGGATGGAAGGAAGGCACACCTACCTATGTATATGCTTGGATGGTTTGGGGAATTTTCTACTGAAGCCTCCACCTATTATTGATACCTTTGTGCCATCTTGGATGGCATGCAGCCACCTTCCTGTCGAAAGAGGAACCATGTCTTGTGTTCTTCACTATATAGTAGTCTCCTTCTGCCATCCAATACCCCCACATGCTCCAGCTGCTTTGCTGTAAGCCTACCAGTGGCATCCTTTCTGCACAGACGGTAGGCTGTTGCACAGGTGGAGGCTGCTGTTGCTACAAATGTGGGCCAAGATGGGCTGGCCGGCATCCCCGCCCGCCTGCCTGCCCGTCAATCAGCCTCCCCCTGCTGTGCAGCCAGTTGTGGCAGTGCCTGCTCACGAGATGGGGGCGGGCATGACGACGCCCGCCCGCCTGCTGGCCCACTGGAGCCTCCACAACAACAAGTCTTGCTTGTCCTTCAGCCTGAGCCTGTTGAACTTTCTGAGAGTGCATTAGCTACTCAACAGCACCTCTCTAATATTGGCCACAACCGGAGGGAAAGGCTATCGGATACAGGCATTCTTGCTCATGCAAGAGTGCCCATCAGATGGCCTCATAGGAGTAACAAATACTCAACAACCAGCTGCTTGTTCGTGTACCCCATGGATGTCTTTGCTTGCCCCACTTGTGGCAAAGTTTGTTTTGGGGCCAGGGCTCTTGAGAATCATTTTAAGGACACTCCTGATGGTGTCTGCCCCCAAGACCTGCGAACAGTGATTTGAGAGATTGGAGGACAGTCCTCCCAACTCCTGAACAAGCAGCCTCCAAACATCATGGCCAGGTCTCCCATGCCATGCATGCAGCTGGAAAACGCATCAATGGAACAAAGAGCCAGGTCCAAATGTGCATTTTCATCTATAGAGATGATGCACTTGCCTGTGTTCACTGTTCCACTGTTTGCTATGGGCCACTCAGTCTGGCCAGGCACTGGACCAAAAAGGAAAACACCCAGTGCCAGACAGTGTTTTCTCAAAGCAGAGTTTATCATGGGACCCAAGAAGAAAGCAACAATCTGATGAATGGTATTGATAGAAATTAAAATTAGTTTGAATTCAATGTTAGCCACTGGTAATGATTAGCTGAACATCTAGACCCCGGGTGGTGTTGTTAACCAATGTCATACAAAGCAAGATTGTGGTTGTCCGACTATTCCATTTTATAACAGACTCATTGAGTCTTACCAATTGCACTCAATTACTGGCAGTAGTTGCAACAACTGGGCCATGTCAGCTGCCAAGGCCTTGTCCCACATGGCTCTTTGTTGGTAATAACTGCATGCAAGCAGGTGTTACACGAGTTTGACAAAGGGACTGCACGAGCCTGGCTGATTCTTAGAAAACACAGATTGACTCTTAAGTTCACCCACTGATTCCAAGGAGGGCTGGGGGTGAGTCCGTTACAAAACGCATGCCCTCCCTCCAGCATTGGACTGTGCGTGCCAATGCATGTGGCATGCCAAGCAAGCCCACCCACAATGGTACCACCGCTCATATTCATCCTAACAGCCATCCGGACACCCGGCCAATGCTAGTCCCCCCCTACTCAAAAACACTTACTGTCCATCTCAACACGACTTCACCCTGTTTCTAACTCTAATCTGAAAGACTTACAATCCAATGTAACCAATTCTAAGTCATCACTATTCACACTCTAGCATTGCTAAACTTGAGCCCACACACTCGCCCACAATGTTGCCTTATGAGTATCATTCAGCTTTGTAGTCGCATCTTCAGAAGCGTCTGCAACTCCAGATTCATTGGCTGCCTTGAACAACTTTCTGAACGCCTTCTCAAATTTGATTGTATCATTGACTTCTCCGTCAATGGCAGCCATAGTATCCGCTAAGTCGCTGAGAGCTCTAGATGACCAACCTCGAAACTTGCGCTCATTGTTTTGAGCAACAGTGTAGAACTTCAGGTCCTTCAGGACCTTGCGACGCTTCTGGGCATGAGCACGTTTATCAGCCACTTCAATCATGAGCTCGCCGTCACCCCCCTCCTGTTCCAAGTTCAGGAGTGTTTCTTGCAGCTTTTCAGCCTCTTGTGAACTCTTGCATTCTATGCGCCGAGCATCAGTTCTTGTGACAAACGCACTCTTTACTTCATCATACCGTTCATCTTCTCCAGCAGCACCCTCACCGTCACCATCACCTGCTGGTGCCATTGGGGTCACGAGGTACTGTTGCTGGTTTGCAGTATGCTCATCTTGTTCCAGATCAAACATCACATTCCCAAGCAGGTGCTCAGCAAGAGTGATTTTCCCTTCTAATCGTTGACTTGCATCATAATCGGTCAGCAGCCTGTCCTTCAATTTGCTCTTTGCCATCAACAACCAGGCAAAGTAATTATTCTTCAGAAGCATGTGTGCAAATCCCATGTCAAGGGTAGTGGACATGGGCACAGGGACTGCAGGGGCTACATTGGTGGGGGGCTCCTCTTTACGTGCCATCTTCTTGAATGTTTCCTCCCCCATCGAGGCTCGCAGGAAGTGCTCATAGAACACGTAATTCCACATCGGTTCCTTAACTCGCTGGTCAAAGACATCCCTGCATGGGAAAACACAATTCTTCTGGGCACTGGTTTCGCACAAACCTTGGGACAAAGGGGGTCAGCACGTCCCAGCATTCACATTGTACGGGCCATGGTAATTGTAGGACTTACTGATAAATCTATTTTGCATTACCGTGTACACTCCACTTCTTCGAACCGCCAGCCCTTTACTGACCAGATTCTTCTTGTTTGCCAATGCCCATATATTGGCAAGATACAACTTTTTAGACTCCTCGTTAGTCAAATGCTTCACTCCTGCTAAGCGCTGCCCCAACTGGCTCTTGTAAAACTGAAAAATTGGCTTGTCATGCGTCAAGTCGGCCTTCCCTTCATACAAGAACTTACAAACTTTAAACACATCCTCCTTCACCCATCAAAATAGGAGCTCCAAATCCTCATCCTGACTGCCGTCATTACCATTGTTGTTGTTTTCCATGGCAGTATTTGTTAGATTGAAACCACCCAAATTTATGAGCCACTGGGTGGCCCCAGGTCAGCCCCATCTGCCAAACCAAGAGCAGTAAGTAGGCTGGCATGCGACACGGTGACTATTTTGAAAATTTTATATAGGACCATCCTCGCCAGCCTCACCTTTTACCATGTGACAACAAACAGTTCGTTGACTTCAAATCATTCCTGCTGAGTCTAAAGGAATCCATATCAATTCAAATTCCCAACCCATTGACTCGTAAGCTGCCTGTTGACTTCTATCTTCCCCCTTCTTCTCATTGCCGTTTTCACACTGTGTTCCCCGGTAGCCACCATGGGTTACCTCAAAGCCACCAACTTCATTGACAAACAAGAGGCAAAGAAGCGACGCATTCAGCAGAATCTTTTTGCTCGACAGGTCGCTTCATCAGATGGTTCTACCAGCGTCGGCGGACAACCATTGTTAGCTGACAATGGCATCCTGACTGAAGCACGACTCACCTCTCCAAACAACAATGACCACTTCCATGTTGACGATGATGATGTAGACATGTTTGCCCTTCTTGATGACGAGGACGACAGCGACAAGGAAGAACCTAATCCAGATGATCCCAATGAAGGTCAAAGTCAGGAGGACAATGTAATCCTCTCTGTGCTCGCAGCAACAGCTCTCCCAGTGAATGACCAACAAGCAGTCACCATTCATGAAGCACCAGATAGCAAAATATCATTTGATCCACAGGAACGTGCCATGATCCACATCTTGAAACTCTGTCATGACGAAGGCACCTCTCTGAGCTTTATCGATCGCCTTCTCCAATGCTTAAGGATGCATACAAAGCAAGGCTTTGACATCAGCAAGACCAACAAACGGGAGACTATAATGGACAAACTTCGGTCCAAGCTCCAGACACCAATTCCTACCGTAATTTCCAATCCAAATTGCCCACAAGTTCCAAGATTTCCATTCCTCCCCACCTTGATGGACCTGCTCCAGTCGGAGCACTTTCAAAACGTTGAAAATATATGCGTGAACCCGAATGACGGGCACCGTTTCCAACAGTACATTCCTGTTGTCGCAGATGGCCTCTCTGAGGTCCTGTCTGGCCAATGGTACAAGGACACCTACCTCAAGCTCGTCCAAGACCCCGAGAATCAATGGCTGGTACCCCTGATTATCTACAACGACAAAACCGGTACAGATGCCATGCAACGCTACCCTTTGGAACCACTCATGTTTACAACGGCTATCCTCAAGCGCCAAGTTAGGGAGAAGGCCTCTGCCTGGCGCCACCTTGGCTTTGTTCCCCCCGCCCCAGACGAAGATGCAACTGCCGAGGAGTCTCTGGGCGTTTTCCACCAATGCCTGAACATTCTCCTGGAGGAATTGGTGTATTACCAGCAAAATCCACCTACTGTAAGAATTAAGATAGCAGGGCAGTTGGTGGAAAAGCAGTTACTGTTGCCGGTGGCATACGTGATGGGTGATCAGTTGTCACAGGATCGACACTGTTGTCGCCGCCCCATCAATTCTGGTGGTGCAGGCCGGATTCATAGGCAATGTATGTGTTCATCGCTTTCTGCCGATGCTTGTAACCAGCAGTGCGTGGAGGTGAACAAAGATCAAATTAATCGCCTAGTTGAAATCGCACTGTCCGCTACCACTGTCGACCAAGTAAACACAGCAGTTGCAGTGGCATACCCCCCTGGGACAGGAACAAAAGCACAGAAAGCAAAGATTGTCAGCTATGTCAAACGGCGTGCAAAAACAGCACGCAAAGTGCTCGAGCGTACCTTCTCGTCTTACCCCATCCGAAATGCATGGAACGACGTCTCCTTTGGTAGTACTGTCAATGGTATTCATCGGGCAACTCTTGACGACCCGATGCATTACTGTGAAAGTGGCAGTATGCTCTACCTCGCCCAAGTCTTGTTCCTTTCTCTCACAGAGGGAGAAAGAAAGTCACTCGAAGACAACATCCGCACTGATTTTGTTGGAAAGCGATCAAGCGTGAAAGATGACATTCCCCGGGCAAAGCTGACACCTGGGTTCAGCCGTACAACTCTCCTCACAGCCTCAGAGAAAGTGGGTTTGCTCTTCTGTCTTTTCACCTCGCTTGGTTCAGATAAAAGCAGCAAGGTGATGGAAAAGGCAATATACCGGCAACAGCAAAAGTACTTGGAAGACATTAGCAGTGCTCTGCCCAAACGTGGAGACATGCACTTCTTCTCAGATATCCGAGCAAGCAAAAACAGCAGCAACAACAAGAATAGGAAAAAGAACCCAGGGAATCCCATTGAAAATGTCCATTCTTCAAAGGCTAGAAAGGACGAACCAGCTAGCTTCAAGAGTATCATGCCCAGAACCAAGGAGACAGTATCAGCCATTCTCGATCGCCTCCGCACACATGGAATGGGCTTTCTCCTTGAACAGCTGGTTTCCCATCTCGACGAGTTGCAGGTGGAATATCTGCTACTGGCCTCCTGGAAACACGTGATGGGCCCAACAAAGGCAAATCCAGAGTCGTTTCACCCACAAACGGACATGCCAGGTTACTTCAGTCTTGATGACATGGAGCCGCTCCCATCCGAGGACAAGCTTGTCAATTCATGTTACATGGAAATGAGGAAGCAAGAAGATGGCGACGATGGTTTGAAATATAACGTAGGGGACCATCAATTGCTTCACGAGGCGGATCCACCTTTGTCGGCTCTAAAGGAGGATGATGCACTTGATCACGATGACCCCGCTGATGAACAAGACTCCTCTCCACCAGATCAGAATAAATTTATTCAGCCCTCTATCCCAAAACACAATTACGTCAGACCACCCGTGAAAGGCAGAGGGTCGACAAGTGCCGTACTCACTGACCTCGATGGTACGAGAGACTTATTGCAGGACATGTTATCATTTCATTCATTCATACACTACTTCCACCAACTTTCAGTCGAAGAACAAACAAATATCGAGGCAATCGACAAGTCAGTCAGACGGGTGACTCGCAACTTTGTCAACAAGGTATACCGAGGTGATGACACAGTCGACACGGCTACGTGCAAAATCCATTCTCACCTTCATCTAGCCCGCGACATCCAAATGTTTGGGCACCCGATGAACTGGAATGCGGGTTTGGGTGAACGTGGACTCAAAGTCTGGGCCAAACTTGTCAGTCGCACCGCCATCAAGTTGGGCGTTTGTACTTTCACCGAACAGACAGCCGCACGGGTCGCCGACCACCTTATGCTGTCCAAGGCGATAGAGATTGACAAAAGAAGAATCACGGGCAGCAACACAAGCAATATGGAGATCTCCGACGTCGATGCACCGGTGGTACCTTCAAGAAAAGTTCCACATCATGAGTACTCCATCCCGGATGGAGTTCTCACCTCCTATGATCGTGAAGGAAAGCCCAAGGTTCTTGGGGTCGTTGACATGGCGGAAACCCCTTTTTGTGCCCAGGTGGTCAGAGCCTTAGAATGTTTCGAGCGTGGAGGTGGCACCATCCAGGCATGGAAGGAAGTGGTGCTTTCAATAGATGGTCTTCAACAGCGTCTCCGTGCTGCCCGTAACTTTGACCGCTTCGATGGGTTCCATGACTGGGTCTCGGTACAGTATGATCCTGACAACGAAACTAGCTGCGCTCCTGCAAAACTGTTATTGTTATACAAAGATGTCGACGGCAAATATGCTGCCATAGTCCACCCCGCTGCTTGGATGAAAGACGAAGAAAGAAAGAAAGGCACCCGGATGAGTTGGCGTTATTCAATGGAATTCCAGTCCACCGGATGGCCCACTCTTAGAAAGATTTACCTCGACCAAGTCCGGGAGTGCCTCTATGTAATAGAACATATGAGACCCCCCGACAATGGTCCCCTGCCTCGCTTAGTGGCCGACCGGCAAATTCGCCGCAGGCACCAAATCGATGTGCTTTGCACAAGGACTGAATGGGCATCTGACTTCCTAGACCAATTAGAAGAATGAAATGTTAGTTTATACATGGTAGCGTCCTCCCCCAGTTGTAATGTAGCCGTCAGCTGTAAGGTCACCACCCGTTATGACATCGATCCAACTGCTAGTCGGACCATACAGCTTGACGCCCCATCGACCACTTTGGAATAGGTAGAAAAAATCTTGTCCCTTGACCACCACGTCGACTGCCTTCTTGAGCCTCTTCTCTTCAGATTCACAGAGGCAGCACTCTGGGCCATCTAGCCCAAATTCCTGAATACCGAACTCATTCATGATGTATTCCAGGACCAGGGGGCGATCTTCGTTGGGAACATTCAGTTGTCGTTCAGCCCCAAGACCCTTGATCGGGTACTGAATATTTTTCAAATCCAACCCGTTCATGGGCTGGATGATTCCAGACATCGAGCACAATTGCACGATAGTAGTCAACCTGAACTCGCCAAGATCTGATTTCAAGGCGGCGAGCGTTGGCTTGAGTTCCTTGAGCCGGGTTTCCAGGAGACATGCTCTGAAATCTGGTCCTTCGACCCAAAGAAGAAGCCCTTCAATTGCCTTGATTACTTTGTACCAGTCTTGATTGAATTCCCCTGTAGAGGGATTCAGGAAGCGCTCCCCAAACTTGATGTTGGAAGGGCTTGACCGTTTAAAAGCCCCAAGAGTACCAGTGACACTGCCAAACAATCGCAAAAGTTCTTTTGCCAACGGCAGCGCCAAGCGGGTCGTGGCGCCGTTGTTCCTAAGGACCCGACAGCCACAATGGTAGAACCGTTGAAAGCTACCAGAGTAGCTTGCGATGACTGCCGCCGCCATCAAATCTCAGCGTCTTGCGGCCCAGCAAGGAAGAGTGCGCCAACAAAGAAATGCCATCCGGGCACGACGCAGGATCGTGGCTGGAAGGGAGAGCATGAGGTAGCGGTGACAACCAGCCGGGAATTCCATTTGGTCGACAGTGACAGAATTGCCAATGTCATAGGGACTCCAAGGAAGGGCATCTTGTAAGTTGAGACGATGCATTGTCTTGTGGTTGGGGGGGAATAGACCCAGCATTTTTGCCCCACCCCGGTCCTGTTCGTAAGAGTGAAGGTCCTGCAAAAATTCGTCAAGCGTCTTGAGTTGAATGGAAATGTTCTCAGCCATCTGACCAAGTTTCCATTGGGTGGTACAGTAGTCGCCGCAGAATGAGCGACTGTTGAACAATATTCGAAGCGACCAACCATCCCCAAAGCTATCATTGAAATTGTAGGCGAAAGCGCAACAGTCTTGGTAGCCGGTCCAGTCGCAGTCGAACTTGTCCGTGTGCTCTGTCGTTTGATCGCCCCGGGGGTACGACTTGACAATCAACGAACAAAGCTCGAATCTGCTGGACTCGGCGCCCAGTAATTTGCTCACGTTCTTCCCAAACTTGGAAGTCCTTGGACTAAAGTTGAATGGCAGTGGAAGGCGCCATTCAACAGAAGCAATATGATCCAGGGCATCTTGGGCTGCGTCCGCTATCGCCGCCACCATCTCCCGAACTGGTGCCCCACCCTCAACATCAAAGCATTGAAAACCAAAGGGACGAAGTTGGCCAGCACTGGCTGCACCCATCTCCAGGCGAAATGACACGACGGTGTTGGCAGGTCCAATGTCTCGCTTGGCGCTGGAATGGCCATGACGCACAATGAACTCGGCGATCTTTGGTGGGGAAATTTGAAGCTTCCCAAAAAAGTGCTTATACAATTCAGAGCCGGAACGAACCACCGCCAATGATGGATCAGACACAATAGTAGCCATCGGCGGGATGGTGTACATTGGACGGCATGTAGCTTGCACAGGCATAGCCTGTATAGAATGGGTCCACGAGTGCTTGTCGCTCTTGAAGCCCTTAGCTATGTAGAAATAGCTTGTGGACTCGTAGACTTCTACCGTCATGGTAGCACGGTGCACTGTCAGGCGAGGAGAGTAGACCATAATCGAATCTTGCGACATGGGGCGACAACCCCCAGGGTTGAACCGCTCTTCGATCCATTTGGAATAATGGGACGGGTGGGGTTTGGGACCCACAAATGTTGTTGTCGTTTGTTGGCCTTGTCCCAAATTTCTGCTGGAGGAAGAAGCCGCCACTGCAAACAGGGAAGCTGGGTCTGGGGCTGGCATGACTTCCAATTGCGCCGCCAGGGTGGTGTAGTCCGAGGAGGGAGCCGACAATCCATCTGGTTCTTCTGAAATTGGACTTGCGACTGTAGGTTCAACTGCCACTGCTTTCTTGTTGCTGCTAGGTAAAGCCAAAGGTGGCTGTCCCCGCTTTCGGCTTTTCTTTTCACGGGTTAGCGACGAAAAGGCAGCTTTTTCCTGACGGTCAAGGTAGCTGTAGGTAATGTCTCTCACCCGTGATCGAATGACAACTAGGTTCTTTGAGAGTGTTCTTGCAGTGTTTCTGCAGCCCCTCTTGTTGAAGGTGGAAGCGAGATTCGAGGCAAGGAACTCTTCATATTTCTGACGGTGCTCAGCGGAGGAAACCATGGACCTCAAACGCTGATGTATGTTGGCCACCCCAGCTTTAGTCTTGAACAAGAGGTCGTGGATTGTAGTTTTTTGCTCGGTCGTCAACCTGTTGTCCGGACAAAGAGAGAGCAGGTTGTGGTTGAATTCATAAAAATCTTTGCGCATTCGAATGTGCCCAAAGATTTCGAGGACCCATTTGTTGTAGTTGTTGGGGTCCTCCGATGCAGTCAGACAGGGCCGGATCTTGGACTCAAATACGGTAAAGGCGATATGAACTGTTTGGACGGAGGAGTTCAATTTGGACTTAAAGGACTTGATGTCCATGAACTCCAAATCCGGTTTGCCACTTACTTCATCCACCACGGAAGAGTTGTGAATGATTTTGTAGAGTTCATCTACAAAGGCTTGGAGATGGGCATAGCGGGAGCAACCATCCATAGCACAATCATCCGAGAACTTGAGAGCCTCCTCAAGCTTTCTGTAGGAGAGATGGTAACGGTTGGTAATCTTGTCCCGTTTTAGAAGCCATCCTCTTGTCTGCAAGTAACTGTGGATTGTCTTGTATTCTAGCTGGAGGGCCAGAGCTTTAGTGACCCTCCAGCAGTCGGCGAAGTAGGCAATCCGTCTGCGGCGCGGCTTGTGCCATATATATGGCAGCGATGTAAATTCAGGTAGGATGGTGATTGGGCCCTGGCACCGGTAGGAGAGCTTCTTGAGCTTGCTCTCCACCACAGAGCGGAAAGAGGCTTGGACCAACTCTAATCCAAGGCCATTGACAAAGCTTTGCAGGTCGTTGCCCTGCTCTTTTATCTCGTCATCCAATTCGTGGTGGGAGGACTCCAAATCCAGAATGAATTTGGAATCCCCCACAACCGACGACTGCTGCTGCTCATCCTTGTCCTTGTTGTTGTCCTCGTTTTCGTCCTCATATTCGTCATCATCAGATTCGGAGTCTTCACATTCCACCAAGCAGGATTGTAGTTTTGCTGATGAAATGCGGATGCGAAGAGGAGTACTGCTCATGGTTGTTGTTTGGTTGTTTGTGGATGAATGGCTTGGTGATTTGCAATTGAATCGATGCAGCCAACAGCGAGCAAAACAGCGAGAGACAGGGCCTGTAGAATTCTACAGGCAAGTTGTGGCCTCAAAATTTTGGGAATTTTGAGGCCACAACTTGGCTGTAGGATTCTACGTGCAAAGAATGTCCACAAATCCACGTGCATGGGTTCCTTGGAACTGTCTGGGTGAAAATTATGGGCAGAGTCAGTGATCTGTCGAATTTTGAGCCGCACTGTGCCCACACTGCCTAGCAGCTGCAAGGCACCTTTCCTTCCACCGTACCCTATGTTCCACAAGGATTGTTCGGATTAATTTTTAGGCAGACTGATTGGTGTGTACAAAATATGTTCAATTAGGGGCTTATGAGATTGGGCTAAGCATAAGTAGTTTCACTGGATACTGGGAATTTAATCCGGGAATTTCTCTTGGGCTACTTCAACTTGTTTGATTCATCCCATAATTAATGATTATTGTAATAAATATAATTCCACAAAATAAGCCTCGCTGTTGGCGTGGGCAAAAATCCACCACTGTGGAAGTCATTGGTTCGTTTTAGCAACGATTCCAGGTTACTCCGAGTCAGTGGGTGCAATTGGGAGTCACACAGTTGAAACAAGACTCAATACGTCATCAGGAGACTTCGGCTGATTGTTGTGTGGCCTCGGCTCACAATTGGCCCTGGAGCGGGGTCCAGATGAAACTGGAATGCCTTTGGCAGCATCTCCAAAATTCTACTAACCCTAACCCTAACAGTGCAATTCAAGACTCTTACTCCATATCCCATCCACCCAAACTCCAGCTTTCTGAGAACAAGCATCATCAGTCAGTGGCTGAAGGCATGGAGTTCATGCAGATACCTGTGCATCTTCCAGACTTCTGGTTCTCACAACACCGCTCACTACCCTATACAGTATGCCCATGTGACTGTCATCTGTTCTTCAGCAGTCCAGAGGAACACCTGCAGAAATTCCAAGATTACAACACCAAGGAAGAGTGGATCTCACTCTACAGTGATGTGAATTTTTGATAAAAAGACTCTTATAGCTCCCAAAACATTCCCACAATATGTTTGGTCAAAAGTAGTAAAGTTTAAATGCCTATTAATATGATTTGTTTATGTATTAACTACTACAGGTTGATAAGCATCTGCATTTTTGTTCCATTTCTTCCATTTAGACACATAGGCTCCCTTCTCTTTAAAAATCTAGAAGAGCTACTGGCTGGGTTCCACATGATCATAGGAGTGTTTGTTCAGACCACAAAATGATGTCACTTGTCCACAGAATTTCTCCATCCTTGGACTCATCACCTCTGCTGCCAGCTCAGGGTTGCTTCACTGACAGGAAAGCAAAAACAATCTTTAACTTTAGTTGTCACCACAAACTCTATCATGCTGGTTTGGCTTGAAGGGAAATCTCTATGTACCTATAGAATGATCGCTGGACATCGTAAATGAATCCATGACTGCGCTGTGCTTCCGCACCTGCTCTAGGGTTAGGGTTCCCCCATTGAGGAAACTATGGGAAAATAGCAATGAAGACCTAGAGTCCAACTGTTAGGCTCATCCATCACACTGGACAGAAAAAACTTGAATCATTTTGCTTTGAGAAAGCCAAGAATTCTTCAGGCTTTTTTCTTAACATAAAAGTTGATCATGATGTTCCTATCCCAAGTGACACAAAAATCTACCAAGCCAAAAAATTGGTTCTCTAATCCTCTGTTATTGCTGAAACTTCTTGGCCTGGCACCAAAGAAGCACCACTGGCAACATCTGCAAAACCTTCCTTCTCTTTGACCCACCTGTTGACTCTGATCCTGAGAGGAAGGAGCCTTGGGTGCAAAGAGATCCCATCAATGGAATGCCTTATTCTGTTAATCCCACCACTATCAAGCTTGTTTGTGGAGCATGCTATGCTGGGGTATGTTTAGTGGATGTTGTTGCAATGCAGTGTTTCTATGATTGCCATAAACAATTTCTTTGAGCAAAACCAAGCAGACTTGTATTGGTTCTGAGTTGGATGTAAACCTGTTCTGGGTGCAATTCATCAAACTAACAGGAGGCAGGTTTTGTTTTGTTTTGTTGTTTGTGGTGGTGGACTTGAGTCGTGGCCTTTTAACTGGTCCCCACTGGGAATGTAGTTATGATTTCTTCCCTGGGAGCTTTTCCAGTGGTCTGAGTTGGCGCAGTTTTGGACACACTGCAGCCACATGGGGATAATTTCTTCCCCACGAGCTTTTCTACTGGTCGGAATGCGCAGGGTTTTCCCACGCACCACAGCCACACATTCTGATGACTGGACTGGCTGGCTGTCTGCACAACTGAACCAGTGGCAGCAGGAGAAAACCATACAAAATAGAGGCCACAACTCAAGTCCTCACCACAAACAACAAAACAAAACCTGCCACCTGTTGGTTCGATATATCGCACCCAGAACAGGTTTACATCCACCTCAGAACCAGTACAAGTCTGCCTGTTCTTGTTCAATTTATTGAACACAAACGCACAATGGACGTCTACCTCTTGTTGTTCAATTAATGGAGCCAAGATGAGTGCTGAGTTTCACGAACGCAAAAGGCAGCAGTAAAACTTGAAATGTCATGCTCCGGAGCAAGCTCTGAAAGCCTTCTCTCAGCTCTCTGAAGAAGTCCAGCTGAGCCTAGGAAGTGCCAAGTCATTTCTGGCATTATTGACATTGAAGGTGACCCCGACAATGCGGATTTTTCCTCTTCAAAGGGCATAGAGAACCTGTTCCCCATTGGCAGGAAATGTGGCACTGTTCTGGTCATCCCTACAGTCCTGGTCAGGAAATGGGGTGAGGTGAGTGGAATGAAAGTCCTTACAGAGAGGAGCATCTGCACCCCAGTCAACAAAGTTACGCCCCCCATAAGCAGGCAAGGTCACCTAATGACCAGGGTCATGGTGGTGGCCATAGAGAACCTGTTTCCCATTGGCAGGAAATGTGGCACTGTCCCGGTCAAAAAAGGCACTGGCGGGAGAGTTAGCCAGTTGACCAAGGTCCCTATCCAGAACCCGGTCCTGAAAGGTGGCACAACCATCAGGAAAGGGGTGACGAGCCTGAGCCTCTGCCCCATGCCCCCCACCAGCAGCTAAGCTTGCCTGATGGCCCCAATTGTGGTTGCTTAGGAGAACCTGGTCCCAATGGTCATGGAAGGGGTACCCCATTGTATGATGAGGAACCACCCCTTTTTAAGTTCCTCACGGCTTTTGAGGAATTCAAAAAAGCCGCCCCGGAATTCGACACAGGTGTTGCCAATGGAACACATGCTCCCAGACCAGGGTATATTCCACTGGGGGACAGGAGGGATTGCAAATTTGCAATCGCTTGTATGGCTATAGGCCTGGATCATTAGCAGGAGCAGATCTGGGTACCCTCCCCAGAGCACCTACCGGCACCTACCTTAAGTTTCCTTGTTTATTCAACCAAACCAACTTTACCCATTTGGTGATGTTGACATGGGGGGTCTGAAGGGTGGAGGCCACCTGGACATCGACACCTGTGGCACTTATATGGGTAGAAGCAAACAGAAGCAAACAGGTGTTACTGGCTGGTTGTTGCATGGACCATGGACCATTGACCATCTTTCGGATGATTCCAACAGCGGTGGCTTCAAAAAAGTTGTACACGGAGATCTTTCTTGACTATAACTATAGTAAAGCTTAAGTTGTATGCTGATGGCAATACTAACAAAGATAATATGTACAATAAGACTAATAAAGTTAATATACACGACAACAAATGAACCGGCTCTACTCTCCTTCTTCTCCTTCTTCACGCTCTCTCTTGTAATACTTTTGAAGCCCTTCCAATAGTTTCTCATCTTCCTCGATTTCAGCGCTTGCTGAACGAGTTTTTGGCTTAGCTTTGGCTTGACTAAGTTTTCTCTTCACTGCAGAGATCCACATATTTCTTCCTCCATCTTGCTATAATTAAAGCTGCAGAAATAATGTTAGTTGAAGCAATCATTGAAACAAGTCATCATAAAACAACCCTCTGTTAAGATTTACTATCTACATTCAGTAGAACTGGAACAATTGAATGCCTGCCTGGCCACAGTTGATTGGAAGGGGTTCCTAGAATATGTTTTAAAACATGAAATGAGTGCACTGTTTGATATATAATACACAAACCTATGGTTAATTTTTAGACATCAGCTTCAAACGAATCATCATCAAAAGAAGCATTCAAGGAGGAGGCATAAAAGGAACGTTGTAATGAATGGGGTGACAACACGTAGGACAGCTCTTGGAAACGGTGGAAGAGTTCAACCACCCGTTGAGACATGCATCTTGAAACTGATGTCCACAGGGAGTAAGTCCAGGATAGTTACTAAATCCCAAGTCCATGCAGATTGGACACTCAAAAAAAAAACTAGAAGTCTATTTGTTAACCGGCAGGATATCGTCTACCCAACCCGGCCCTAGCACCTACCGCCCGTAGCGATGCGAGGATGCTTCATACCCGTGTGGGTGGTGGAAAGGTGTTCATCCCAAGTGGTTTGCAGTGCGTGATGCCTGGGCCATGCTTGCCTTGATCGCCGGGGTCCAGATGCCAATCCAATCTTCCAAGTGATCAGGGGTGGGGTTAGTCGCCAAATGTTGGGCAAGCGTTGGATAGTACATGTGACGGTCCATGGGCATGGTTTGATCTCGCCATTCATAGAGTTCGGTCAGTCTGGAGCGTAGGACAACAAGTCGCGATTCGCGTTGTTCAACATCATCTTTACCGTGGCATTCTTTGTTGCGAATGTCCCACAGGTCAAACCATTTTTGAAGCAACCGGCTACCGATCTGGCGGACCCATGCTGATCCATCTGAGGCTTTCTGATCCAAGTGCAAGCGTGCTGCGTACCCCCGGTGAAGACGGCTCCAGTCTAGGCTCCATCGTGCGCGAAAAAGGTGTGACCATCCTATCCGGTTCTGGGAGACGATAAGTTCCCGGTAGGGCTCAGGGTAATCCATAGGATTGATGTCGCCTAATTCCTGAAGCCAGCGTTGAGTGCCATCTCGAAGAATATCGCTGAGGATTGGATCTGAGGATGTGTACCTGGTAAAGTTGGTAATGCAGGTTGAAATGCTTTGGCGCCAGACACGGCGAGTGTCGCACTGGCACAGCATGATGTGGTCATTCGTTTCCAGGGGGCAATCGCAGCTTGGGCATCCTGGAGAATAATGCGCGTTGTTGCGATGGGCAATGTGACCAGTGGGTGCGATGAGATGGAGATGTTTCACCAGAGTCGTTTGTTGTTTGCGGTGGCTTCGGAGAATTTGTTTGTAGGTCGGCCAATCGATGTGATCGTGGGTATCGTCGGCCCAAGTGAAGAGCTTTTCATAATATCTCATAAGTTTGGGTATGGTTGCGGCGTCGCGGATCCGAGTTTTGTAGTAGCTAGAGATGGAGTCAGCGCCGATGCAGAATTGGGCCTGGGTAGATGGTAGCATGGGAGCGCGGGGGATTACTTGACCATGCGTCAGTTGAAAGTCACTCGCCTGATCGTCTGCCTCGCAATTCATGTTGGCAGAGAGAGACAGTGTGTCCCGAGGGCGAGACTCATCCTGGTGGCCTTTAACCCACGTCATGACACCGACCGTGGGCAGCAGTTGCCGCGACTGTACAATCATATCGATTAAATCCCAGTCTGGGGCAAGGGTTGCGTTCGGAACGTGATATTTCCATAGCGTTTGTTTTGTCACCCGCTTGATGACGCTGGTGTTATCGATATAATGCCGGAAGTCGGATATAAATGCAATACCTGTGAATTGCGACAATCGATAGAAAAACCGATATAGAGCCAAGGCACCGTAGCCCTTGGCCCGAAAGGATTGGGGCCGAGATCCTGGAGCCGGTCCGCGACCCCGAAATAGACGGGTACCATCCGAACTCGCGCAAACATACCCAAATGTGGCCGAAAGGGCGATAACCGATCCGTCGGACGCAACGCTGAATGGACCGAGGTTTAGCAGAAGCATGATTTCGGCAGGGGTTGAGAGCAGTTCAAAATGGGTCAGCAACTGTGCTTCCCACTCGGGTAGGCTTCTCGTCATTTCGGCAAATGTACCTGCCATGTTGATAGTGTCTGAGGCAGGTACGCGATAATTCAGCAACGGTCTGTGATCGACGCCAGTAGGGAGGGCGTAGCAGGGGAATCCAACAGCATTAGTGGGGGGTGAGGTCGGATCGGGATTTTGATAGCGGCCTGGTTGGGTGGGCAGCAGTCGGTGGTATTGGTCACGGTCTATCTGGACATACAAGGTATCAGTCTGAGGGTCGTGCACATAGTCGGGACGCCGGCGGCATTGGTCGTGGGGCACAATCCATTCACGTAGAAACTGGTGTAATCTTCCTTGGGGGTTCGAAAAGGTGCGCAAGAACTTACGCCAGGTGAGCCATGCTGGTGAAAATGGGCGTGCTTCGTTGAACATTTCGGTAGCAAGAGTGTGGCGGTTGGCCACTAACGTTCCGTCTTCAATCCCCGGCAGGATGTGAGATCCCATGGCGTTGGAAATGTCCGCGATGGTCACAACTTGGAGGAACCTTCGGCAGCTGTTGATCCGGTCAAGGGTGCGGGGGGAGTAGCCTTGGTCTATAGCCATTTCCATTAAATACTGATCATGTTCCCGGAGTCTTGGGGGGACAATGTCGCTCCCGGCGGGGAGGATAATGCTTGCATCAATTGATCGTAGAAACTCGGTAACGGCATTGATCCATTCGGCGGGGTGGTGTGGTGTGACTTTAGACGGATTGGCCCATAGAAATTCGGACGTGCCAACATACGCTTGTGCCCAGCTTAGGGCTATGCGGAGGAGCTTACCCGGTTGGCCGCCTGGCGAACGCAGATGTTTTAGTGCCATCAGGATTTGCAGTAGGCCTTGCTCAATATACAGCCTTCGAAAACCTGCCCCGCCGAAGTGCAGTGGGCCATATCGGATGGACAGGTGCATGTGGCTATTGAAGCCGCTGTTCCGAACGATGACTTGCATGAATCTGTTCTGGATTTCGTCACAATCCGATGATCGAAGGCAGGTTATCGGAAAGGGATACGTCAAGGATGGAAGGTACATGCTCACATAGTATGTGCGAGCTTCGGAGGGCGTGAGAATGTTGCTGGAAATAATGTCAGCTTCACGGTCGCTTTTCAGTTTTAGCTGTTGTTTTTGTGTTCCCATTCGATTCGCTGGATTGACATAACACCCCAGGGTCTTGTGCGATTCGTAGTTGGATTTCTGAAGAACTTGAGACGGTACGAGTCCGCGGAACAAGATAATAGGGGGTGCTGTGCGCCCAGCCACTAGGAATGGTGTACCATCTTTTCTCCAATCGCTCTGAATCAAGTGGAATGAGCATTTCGAGAATTCCAGTGCACCACCGGACGCCCACAGTAAATCGCTCCATACTTTGGCATCTTGTTGCATGCGAGCACATAATTCCTCCGCCGTCGGCTGGACTTCGGCTGTAAAGTCATTCACGCGTTGGGTGCAGTCGTCCACGAACCCAATCATATGAATAGTCAAGTGGTGTCGGCCGTTGTGGGACACGAACGTAGCGCCTGTGGTGATGGAGGCGAAAGCATCAAAAAGTACCAAGCAGATGAAACACCAAATCTGGGGAGATTTGCCCGAGCCCTGTCCCGTTCCATGGATAGGAAATGCTTCGCAATGCTGGTACCATCTGGCAGAAATACCCAAGCTTGTCTTCAACTTGAATTTGGCTTCTTCAAGCGTATTGGCATTGACTAGCACCACATGTTGTGCCATACCCATCCTCCGGCTTGAAATGGATGCAATTGCCGCCAAAATTCTATCGTAACAGGAGGTAGCGTCCAGGTCAAAATTAATACCAGATTTCATTGAGGTCATGTATATGTCATTTTGTAGAACTTCGAGGAAAACCGGTTCGTGCGCCGACCGACCAGCGCGGCTCCCGTAGAGGCCGTTGTTGAGCAGGTGATGATCTTCAGCATGGTGCATGGATTGCCGCCATTTGACGGCAAGGAGAAGATTATAATCCGCCTCGTAGAGGTGGATGACACGTAGGCGGTGAATTTTTGGGTCACCAATGTCCTTTAATAACATGACATTAACTACTGCAGTCCAACGGCGGTAATGGTAGCCGAATTTCAGAGCATATTGCAGGAGAGCAACCTGGGCCTTAATCAACAATGCTTGACCGGATTCAACTGCTTGGGCTTGCGGGTGTTCAGGACGGAGACCATGATGACAAACCAAGGCGTGATAGTGCCCCAAGTGGATGCCGCTAGGCGAGGTGGAGGTCGACTCTGGCCAGCATTTTATCTTGGCGATGAATTCCTCGGTTGTGATGGTGGCGGGTAGCAGTGTCGCCGTCTGTCTACGAAGATGGCGTACAAACAATTGAGTAGTTTCATCGAGAGTTGACCCGTCAAAGTCTCCGTTCAAAATCAGGTCGGCGGCGGGGCCATCCCCGTTGTAATGCAGCTGGGTAGCGATACCTGGAGTGGTCAAAGGAGTGCCAGTGGCCTGGCCAAAGTGCTTGCGGTTGCGGTCAAGTAGGAGGCGTTCAATTTCTTCGGGGGCTCTTTCTGTGCGCCAGTGAGTCGCGGAGGCCGGGCATTGTTTGGGGTCCATGGTGGGGTCGAGAGGGACTCGCAGGCTTGTGATTCCTCCCGATGCACCGCCTTTGCGACGCATAGCCTGAAGTTTCACGTAGGTCCGGTGAATTGCTTCTGCTTGTTTTAGCCGTTGGACAATCGTGGCTTTGCCATGATCTTCCAGGGCGGTATACATTCGTGCTTTGTCTTCCAGGTATTCTTCACGAAGGCGTGATGCCTGCTGACGGGCGTCGCGGAGTTGACGAAGGGCGTCGTGGTAACCCGCTCGAGAGACGGCTAAGTTTGTTGGGAGATCAGCCGGAAGGTAGGAATGCTGTTGCTGCCAAGTGGCAATCATGGGATCGTAATTTATCATTGGATTGCGGTGTTTGGAGATCAGCAATTTGTAAAACCGGATTGTGGCCCACGCCTGGGCAAAAAGTGGACTCCAGGGGGTGCGATATCCTTTCTTTGCTTTCTTGGCGGCGTATTGAGCGGCGCGTTCCATGTCGCGATCGAGACTTTCAGCCAAACGATGGTCCGGGGTCTCGAGCTCCATCAGTTGTTGCAATCGTTCCTCAAAATTGTGCGCCTGCAGTTCATGAACTTTGGCCAGAACATAGGCAGTGACAGCTCCGGGTGTTCGAGAATTAAAATCACGTTTTGAGAAGGGGGATATTGGCGATGGTTTGTTGCCGAAGAGCTGGTTGGTATCGAAATCAATGAAAAAGCCTCGATGGTCGCTCGTCATTCGGTATCCGAAGGGATCGTACCCAGCGGCTTGCACCATGGGAACTAATTCGGGAGAAATCAACGCATAGTCAATGCGCTTTCGACCACTTTGGTGAGTGTGGGGTACCATGAGAGTACCCAGCCGGGCACTAAATAAATCCACTAGCCCACATTCTGTTGCAATTTGAGCCATTCCGGAGTTGGCGCTGTCGATCTCTTCGTTGAAGTCGCCCACGAGCATGATACGGTCGCCATTTTGTTGCTGTTGACGGATGAACTGCTGTAGGTCCCGAATAAATGCATTGCGTGGGTTAATACGCGTGGGGGTATTGTTGTTAGCGGATTCTTCTAGCAGCTGGCTCACTTGCTGACTGGCTGCAGTGTTGTTGCCCGTTGCGTTATTCTGGCACACTTGATAGGCCGCAATAATATTCACCGTAGACTCGTTGCTCCCTTGAAGGCATGTCGAAACCCATCGACCCATACGGTCCTTAGATGTTGCCTTGACCAGGCTTGTTGTGTCCTGGACGACAAGCATTCCTACACCGCCAGGCTTGTAGATTCGATTGGTGTCCCTAGCGCTTGTGCTGGCCGTAAATCTGTGGTGGTCACAAAAACGCCCATTAATTTCTTTCATCTTTTCTCGCACATGAAACTTGTTGACGTCCTGGTTTAATTCCGTAAAACATGACACATCTGCGTGGATTGACGATATGGCATCACAAGTCGCTGGCCAGTTGCCGCCATCCTTATCCCATTTAATGCCGTTCAGATTTTGAGAATAAACCCTTGTCATAGAGGCCGGTTTATCTTCCTGTAGTATATCGCCGATGAATTCGTTATTTTCATAGTCAAGCGCATCCATATCATCGTCATCGTATCCGTTCTCTTCTTCGTCTTCGGACCACGGGGCCAACTGGTCATCGGGTTCCATCCATGTCGCTATCATTCTTGCATTGGCTGGTCGACGTGACCAGCGACGGACGAGTTTAATTCGGCTTCGTCAGGCTCTGTGGTTTTAGATCGCTTCGGGGTAGATGGATTAAGTTCCAAGTTGGTTTGTTGGATTTGCAACATTTGTTGGACCATGAGATGCATCCGTTCCGTTTGGGCTGTTTGCGCTTGGATCGTGGCAGTGAGTGCCGCCACTTGGGCCTGATTCGCAGCAGTAATTGCTGTTAACTGGGCCTGGAATTCTTGGCGGTCTTGATCTCGTGCTGCATTGGAAGCGGCAAGAGATTGAAGAAGAGCATTGTGTTCGACAGACGAGGATGAGCTATGGCCGCCGTGGCGTCTGCCATATCTACCACCGCTTCCGCTGGAGCTGCGGCCGGCCACCGACCGGTACGAACGAGGGGTTTCCATTGTGACAGTTGACGCTGGGGATGGGCTGTTGGTGGTGCGATGGACCGAGGGAGGGTGACTTGTCGGGTAAGCTTCAGTGATGCTTGGACCAAACATTTCGCCTTCGCCCAGATCGTGATCAGAGTCAACGGTAACTACTGACATCGCGTTGGTGAATGCCGTTGCGTAGGAGTCTTCGTCGCCGTCCTCGGTATCGTCGCCTGTGGCTGCCGAGATAATGGCCGCGGTTGGGTGGGTATCGGGGATAGAAGCTAGAGCCTGGGGTCCAAGCGAGGTCATCAAATAATTCCAATGTGCTCCAAGCCAAGTGCGGGTCTTGTAGAAGTGACGTTCTTCCACGAGCAGTTTCCATTCGCCACGGTCCTGTCGGTGGAACGAGGGGATGACGTTCAACACTCCGGGGCGATCCTTGATTTCTGGCCAAAGTTCTTGAATAGCTTCCTCGGTGAGGCCCTCTATCTTAATCACCCAGGTGGTGGCAAGAGTGCGATTCTGGCGCTGGATGGCTTTGAGAAAGGCGTCCGGCTGGCGGCGTTTGTATGCATATGGGACGAAGGGCATGGTTTTGCGGAACGGTCCGCTCTTCAACAATTTCGCGAGCCGTTTTGCGTCACTGCGAGCGCATTGGATTTCGTATGCCGATGTCTAGTGGAAGGCGTGGGATTTTTGACCCGATTTGATTCTCGCAGTCACTACTTAAAAAATAGGAATGTCGTTGGTGAAAGATGCTAGATCGGCTTGAAGCTGAAGTTTGGCCGTGTGGCGGTGCATATGCTTCACATTGTAGCCTTGAAGGAAGCCAATATGGGCAATGTCCCAGATTTCAGGTGCGAAGTGATGAGCGGTGACGTACGCGCCGGCGGATTTAATGGCTTGGAATACTGCATAGTGCTGCTTGATCGTGGATAAGGAGACCCGTGAGACCAATTTGTGGACGCAGTACCACCTTTCTAATTCGCGTTCACGCGCCGAGGGTGCTGCATGAAATTGGAATTTGGATGCAAGAATAGTTTCAACCGTAGTCTCCGCCGCCACGAGTTCCCTGTTCGTCTGATCAAGGATGAAAATGTCTTCCTGGAAGTGCTGCATAATCGTCATCAGCATGTCCGCATGTAGCTTTTTCGCCTTGGTACGATCCGTTACGCGTTCAAAACACCAATTCACGCAGATTTCCATCGTTTTTCGCTCGTTCTTCTCGCTACCGCCAGAGGCAATGGTGGTGGCTTCGTCATCAGCCATAGCATTAGAGCTAGATCGGGCAGGAGGGACGCCAGTCACTCTGGAAGGGTCAATCACCATGGTCAGAAACGGCCGCAGAGGGAGGGAGCGAGCAGCAAAGCTACGTAGAAGCTGTGTAAAAATCCTACTAGGAATTTTGGACAATGTTTTAGTAATAAACCGCGCTGCGCGATTCGCTCTACTGAAAATTGTATGCAGATTGGACACTCAAACATTTGCAGCTGGAGAACTTCCTCTTCTTCCTCTTCTTCTTGCAGCTCAATATATTCTTGTTTAATGTCAATGGTTAAATCAATGACCATTGGCGAAGTCTCGTTGACCAGATTAATGGTTTCTGGTACGGTCATGTCCAACACAAGAACATTACTGGTGAGGTCGTACACTATGTGATGAGTCATGGTTGTAGACTGTTGATGAGAATGACAGAAGGTCAGATCACAGAAATTGCGGATGAACTGTGTTCGGATAGTTGATTCCGGTGTCACACTAAAATCTAAAATCTGTGGGATCTTTGAAAGTCACTTCATCCTCCTTCTTTGATATCTTGAAGCTAAAAATTAGCCAATCAATCATCATATGATAAAATTGGTTCAAAATATTGGTGCTGGCATGTTGACGAGCAAGAGACAAGGACTCTGGGGACCAGCAAATGGATTTGCGGTGATCCCAGAGTGTCCAGGCGATTTCCCAGATACGTCTGATCAACTGGGAATGCCATCGGAAGCCAGTTCGTCTTCGAACACGGAACAGATAATACTGAGATTGTATAGTTGTCCACGATGAGTGGATCAAGCCATCAATAAGAGCATTCGGGCCAAGCCAAGTTTGTGCTACCAGAGCCGAGCGTACCACACCCTGAGAAACAAATGGACGGGACCAGGTCCTATTATCGTACCAGGCCTCCAGCATGCTGATGACAGCATGACAAAGATCCGGATGGGTTTCACGGGAAGTCATCCACAATTCTAGCTGGTGGAGCGCTGTACGGAAGATGGTAACCGCCCCCGGGTGCTGGCACCGGATAAAATGGTATCATGACAATTCTGGGAGCGGGCAACGTGGGCATAAATCGTCTTGTGCAAGCAATTGCCAAACAAGAGCAAAACCATTTCAGGATCCAAGCCTGGTGGCGAGAGACCAGTCTGTGAGGGAGTAGACTCGTAGGACCACTAAGGTCACTTTAGTGTGATACCAGTTACCGTATCTACTAGAGCCATTATCGTTAACTTAGCCCCTCCAGGATAAGTACAACGGCATCAAACAAACAAGAAGGAGTCCGATTGACGAAGTGTAGCAGGAGAAAAGTTACTACGGGGATCGGACCCTCTCACAACAGTGAAAATCGGATTCGCGAGCAGGCGGACCCAGTAGGAGCAGTACCAGCGGCTACACTAACAAAAATAATCGCAACAATGAAATAAAACTATCGGAAGTTGCAACGTCTGAGATGTAAAACCCAAAAGGTCATCTCAAATATGTCTAACGTGATTACCCCAGCAAAAGCCAAAAAGCAAGGGAAAGAAGATGGAAGTGTCGCATCCCGAACCAGGAATTCTTTGGCCCCAAAATTCGAAGATTTCAAGGGAACGGATGAGGACTACAGATTTTTCTTGCCAACTGCATGGAACAAGCTTTAATTGGCGCCAGCAGCCATCTCAGCTGACCAGATCAGACCCAAGAGAAAAACCTACAGAGGAGAGTATTGAATCAATCGTACGAGAAGATTCGAACACTAGAAATGGACACACTTATACTCACAAGTCGATCAATTATCAGACCACTCTGAATCAGGCAAGACAGTGGCAAGAATGGTCAAGACCAGTACTTGGTGGCACTGCTCAAGGAACAAGTACATCGCAGCAAATGTTTCAAAACGGCAAAAATGAAGTCAAACCCTATCAAGCCAGCCCATGCACCATCGCCGGGCGGTTTTCCATTGGACATAGAAAAGTATCAACGACCCAATCTATACCAAAAACTGTTGGAACTCAGAACATCATCATCAAGCAGTGGATCTAGCACGGAAATTCCACAAAAAGGAGGTACAGCTGAACCAGTTGAACCCCAGTCGGAAGGAGAGAGATACGGAAGAACTGATGCACAACCAGACTCTCTGATGCTAGTGGCAGCAAATGCTGATGGTCCGGGCCATGGCATAGAAGAGAGCAAAGAGGCCCCACCGGAGGACACTCAGACCAATGAGGATTCGGACAGAGAGCCTCCCGTACAATGAATTGACACAGTTAGTCAGGCAATGCCCTCGCAAGCCTCAATGGAATCTTGGAGTCCCAGCTCATCACCATTGGTACAAAAGATCATGCAAGACGCTGTGGAAATGATGAATCGACTGGAAGGCAAGGAACGCATGCTAGATGCCAACCTATGCAAGATGGATGAGAAAGAGGATAGTCTACGCGTCATGCTACAAAGATCCGAAACCGAACACCAACAGATGATCAAAACGTTATCTGATCTAAGCCAGCAAGTGGCGGTAGCCAACATGTTGAAACAGGAACTGAAAAACGAAGTTGCAACTGTTCGGGAGATATCCAACTCATGGCAGCAGAAGATGCAAGACCTCCATGAGACACACAGACTCCTGCAAGACCTAGAAGCCACGGTCGAACGAACCCGTATTCGAACTGCGGAAGAAATTCATAATGAAGAACTGCCAAGCATCACGAAGCAAATCAAACTTCTGGCAGAGTGCCAGCTCGCCACTGAGGAACTAGGAACTGACAAGATTAAACAAAACATCTACAAGAACTTCAAGGAAATTCGTGACGTTGAATATCGACGCTTTCTGGATGCAGTGCAGGAAAAGGAATTTACATTCCTCAAGACACTGCAGGATAAGGAGAAAGAATACAATACCAAAATCCAGAACGACATTGCGCACACGTTGGTCATGAAATTGCAGCAGCCAAGGAGGAAGCAGAACAGTTACACTACGGCACCAGAATTCAATACCTTGAGGAAGAGACAGCTCGGCTAGCAAATTTGCAAGAGTATTTTGACCTGGGCCGATCATTGAGCCCAGCAATGACTCCACCAATTCAGACCCCAACGAAGCTCGCAGAGCAACATACCCCACAGCCACCAAAACAGCACAAGGAACCTGAAGGCCCACTCTCCCCTGCAACTTGCAATCAGGGTAAAGAAGATGACCAGATCTGCAACTGCTCGATGACGTGCGAATGCAGAAAATGGAACGAACAAGCCAAACAACTATTCAAGCGCTGGCACAGCAGAGAAAGCACAGGACCGACACCAATCAAAGCTGCCATGGGACAGCCTCAGACTGCGGATGCAGTGCATGGAAACAGGGTATAGAAACATGGCAAGCTGAGACCATGGCACAGCTACAAGATACTTTGCGCATCCATGATGAACTCAAGGCAAAACAGTCCCAATAGGAGCAGGACAAGGCTACCATGGATGTAGCAATCAAAACACTCCACGAACAAGACCAAGCAGCAGCAAAATGGCAAACCCAAATGGACAAAAATATGATCGAATGGCAAAGCTTCATGGCGGACTGGCATGAAGAAGTAGAGACCTGGCAAAGGACAACAACAGGTAATGGACAGACGGGGGTCGAATCATCCGCAGAAGACAACACACAAAAGGCACAAAGTGTCAACTGGCAAGGACATGGCATTAATGCGGAAGATTACCCGGCATCCAAGGAACAAGAATCAAATACCTACCAGCACGCCCATGCACGATCACTGTACCCTATCTTTGACAACACACGGGCAGATAACATCCGCCAGAACCTCCGATGATTTCAAACAGCGGACATTCCAGCGGATCATTTGGTTGACGACAACTACAGCAAATTGGACCTTACAAATTTTTACAACTCGTTGGAGACTGTAGGATCCCACTACCAAATTGAATTTGTGCCATGAGATGATCTGGGCAAAGAAAAAACGACGGCTCCAAAATCCCTTCTAAACCTACCGACAGACCTTCAAAAAGCAATGGCGGAAACATTGTACACCAAGCTTCAACAGGTCATACCGGTTGAAGCCAAATTGCTACGCAGCATCATTGATTGTTTCTCACAGGAACGGGATGGATACCGTACTCTGTATGCCATTATGGGCCAGAATTGTGAAGACCTCCGTATCCTACCAAACACCAGAGGCCCGAAGTGGGACCACAAGGATGATGGATGGACATACCTTGGCAAATTCAAATGGTATCTACACCAAGAAGGAAGAAGAGGCACCCAGTGGACACGTTTCCAACAAGCGGCCAACCTCCTGCAACGAGCAATGGAACACACAAGATATGAGACCAAGGCCATGGAATTTTTAGCAACGCTTATCACAGCCTTGCACAATGACCAAAACCTTGATCAGTTCCAATTGCATTACTTAGTCAGCAACCTGGAGCGTGCGGGGATTTCGCCCGCATGGCCACCGCTGGGCCGACCGGTGCGCAAATTTCAATGGAAGGCGAGGCTGGCGCGACGGTTCCCCTTCTTTTGCGTGTCGCACCCGAGTTCAACTTTGGCAAAAAAGTGCCAAACTTGCCAAACTTGCCAAACGTGCCAACACGCGCCAAACTTGCCAAACTTGCCAAACTTGCCAAACTTGCAGTTACTCAGCAAAAATGGGAATATGAATGGTCGTGTGCCTCTTCCTGCACGCAGAGTTGCTGGCCGTCGTAGGGATGATGGTAGAGCACAGGCTGGTCGTCGTCCAGCGGCTCCTCATCATGGCCGTGGCAGAGCAATGGGTGGTCGAGGCGGTGGTGGCAGAGCCCCTGCAGGTGGCCAACGGGAGGGTAGGGGGCAAAACGGGAGGGTAGGGGGTGGCCAACGGGAGGGTAGGGGGCAAAACGGGAGGGTAGGGGGTGGCCAACGGGAGGGTAGGGGGCAAAATTCTAGGCAGGGGCCTGGAGCTAATTGGCTTCCCCAATCATCGGCAAAACATCATTGAACGAACAAACTACCGACGATTTGTTTCGAACTACGGTATTTCTCCCGAAGGCTTGGCAGCCCTCTTCAACGATCTCAAGGGCAACATCAATCTACTCCTTGCAGAAACTGGCGGTCAAGGACTCCAACAACGTCCTGAGAAGATAAATATCTACGATGTTATGATGACATTTAACTGGTGCAAGACCTACAGCACCGAAGAGCAGCTTGCCGGCCGATGGAGATACGACGAAAAAACAATTACGATCAAGGTCAAGGCCAATTTGGCCTGGATTCAGGCGATGAAAGTCCTGAAAATCCGCTTCGAGGACTTCGATGGCAATGAGACCTTTTGGATCTCAATCGACGGTGTTCATTGTCAAATCTACGAGCCAAGAAAAGACCCAAGCTCAAAGTGGTATAGCCACAAATTCAACTCTTCAGGGGTAAGCTACGAGCTAGGAATCGCCATCCGAAGTAATCGTCTTGTGTGGATTCATGGCACTTTCTAAGCAAGCCAACATGACATTACGACTTTCCGTGGAGGGAAAAAGAATGAGGAGAAGGACCCAAATGCTCTTCAATTCCAAATCCCAGCAGGAAAACGTGGTGTAGGTGACAGTGGGTACCAAGGTGAACCCGAGAAGATTGCGATCACTAGACCTGAAGATTCAGCCGAAGTCAAGCGCTTCAAAGCCCGAGTCAAATCTCGGCACAAAACATTAAACAGTCGGCTCAAAAAGTTTGGAGTTCTGGCACAACAGCCCTGACCTGCACGAACACAAACGTGCATTTGAGGCAGTATGCGTGGCAATGCAATATGATCTTGAGAATGGGCATGGGTTGTTTGAAGTATAACTACTTTAGCTGTACTATTATTACTTCTACCAAAACATTTTTACTAATATATACCCCAGATTATAATCGAAAACGATGTAGGAGCAAACTACTCTGTTTTGTTGATGTGCCCCTGGAATTCCACCTCAGCTAGTACAGCCCACTTCTGTGCTTCGGGCGTGGATGGAATACCATTAATACCAGAATTTTTGGCCGACATATCCGACAAAGGGCTATCCAGCAAGTATGGAACTGCTGCCTTCTTGGTTGCTGTTGTCGTCTTGATGCTACGCTTGACACCTCGGCTACTTTCCTTTCGGGGGCTATAGTTCACCCCAGTTGCTTCCGCACAAAATGCCTTCATTCGCTTACGTCCTCCTCCCTCAGACTCCTGCGGCTGCTGCACGAACAGGGCAGTGCTGGGTGCCTTGGGTATCGGAGGACCCGACGGTGCTACAGGTAGTGCTGAGCTCATCATAGCACGGGCTAGGCTGCTTACAGGGGGGGGGGGGGCTTTTTTTCTTGGCGTTTCTTTGGGGGTGACAAGAATGCTGCCGCCACCACAGCAGCAGGGTGTGGAACAGCTAATAGGGACAAGAGACGCCATGTAAGAATATAAATGAAATTACAATACACATTATGAGTTTGAGTTACGAACCGTCCATAGGAGCCACGCCACCACTGGTGGGTGTGGCATTTCTCTTCTTCTTGAGAGCTTGCTTGGCAAGCTTCATTGCCTCCATTGCCAGAACCGCTTCATCCACTTCATCCGGCTCTTCTTCCTTTCCAATGGTCTCGACATCATCCGCAGTCACTGCCATATCCCAGAAGAAACCTGGGATAATGCTGGTTGTGACCTCCCACTTTTTTGCATTGAGCGAATCACATTCAACGTTGACAGGCCAGCATTGGTGGGATGATCTCCCCCCAAATCTTTGTTGAAGGAGTGGTTGTTGCATACAATGCCATCAGGGAACAAGTACAAAGTTCGCTTGATGGGCTGTTGAGCCGCTTGCTTTGCCCGCACCAGCTGGGCGGTGCCATACCCCACAGAGACGCATAAATAGTTTAGTCATATTAGTCCTACACGCTGGTAGTCTTAGTAGTCGTAGACGAACGGAGTCATCCGCCGGACGGATGACGTACAGACGGCTAACGGAACGATCAAAGGAGTCGTAGCGTTACACATGGAAGCGCTCTGTAGTATATTGCATAGTAACATTCGACTAACCCATAGAGTCCCTTGCCAACGGCATGCCTACAATCTAAGTAGTAAATATTCATTGCCTAATAGAGGAGATGTAATTAGAGCAAGGAAATAATTCAGACCATGGGCAACGAGGAGTCGCAGCTAGCCAAGACTAGGGACGCCTAGTTAGAAGGCGATGATACGAGGAATCGACATATCCGAATGAATAGAATATATGCGCGTTATTTACGCGCAGGGAAAGACGTTCACAAAATGAACGATCGGTCGCGAATATTTGAAAGACGAAAATCTTTTGTCTCCTCAATCTTGTTGTTGGAATGAATGCAAATAGATGTAACATAGGTCTCACAATTACAATAGTCTTCTACTTTTATTTCGTCACCCCCCGGATAGGGCACAGTTTTAAAACTCCCGTTTGAAGGATGAAGACCTCCTACTCTAACCACGAGTATGCGAAGAAAGTTGGGTTGCTTCTGACTCAAGCCGCTCACGTTAACCCTCCAGAAACCTAAGGACGAAGATGTTCTCCAAGATGACGAGAAGTCCAAGAAGGTCAAGATCAAGTTAGACCCAACCGATGAGGATTCGGACGAGTTCGAAACGCGTTGCTTCATCTTCGAACAAGGCGACGCCGAACGATGGGTCAAGTGGCGGATGCAGATGGATGAGTTGATTCGGGACGTCCCCTTGGACGATGGGGAAAAGAAGATCAAGTATGCGAAGGCGTTGTTGGCTGGAGAGGCAAGGCAAAGGTTCGCAGACATCGTTGCGAACCTACGTCACAACATTGACGAGTCGGACGAAGAAGAAGAAGAGACCCCGGACGACACCTTTAACGAGGCGATGCAACGACACTGAACACGCCTACCGCCGCCAGCGAAACTATCTACGCTATCACGTGTTCATGATGGAGATGTCTTTGGCCGACTTCAAGGCCGAGCTACTCCGTCAAAACAACATGCTACCTTACTTCCCGATCCCCGAAGACAAAACGAGCTGCGAGATGTTCGACGACGACGAGCTCGTGGAGATCCTTGACCGAGCGAAAAGAATCGAGTGGCAGCGAGATCTGCTCACCTCGAACATCGATCCCTTCTCGATGACGCTTGACGAGTACTACAAATACTTGGAAAAGCTCGAGGCCAAGCACGTCTTCGACGATGCGGTCAGAGCAGACAAAAAGAACAAAGAAAAGAAAAACGCCGAACGATCCGAAAGCGAAAGCAAGGACGGCGGTAAGAAAAGAAAGAGAGGCAAAGACCGCAAGAAAGCTGAAAAGGGGGACAGAAAGAAACCCTGCGAGCACTGCGGCAAGTTCCATCTGGCCCCCGATGACAAGTGTTGGAGCCTTCTTGGCAATGCCAAGGATCGCCCAAACAAGCGTCCGCGCGGAGCCCGTGAGAACATGTTCTCGGCACTCCAAATGGAGACTTGTCGTTAAAGCCCTCGCTAAGAAACAGAGTAAGAAAGAAAAAGGGAAGACCAAAGCCAAAAGGCAGGTCAGTTTCCAGCTGAATAATCAGTCAGACAGTAGCAGTAACGAAAGTAGCGAATCCGAAAGCGACTACATCGACTACAATAGCGAAAATGAACATAGTTTTGCTATTCGAGCGTCACGCCCTGGAATAGAGCCGAATAGGAAAATGGCCGGACGGCTAACTACCGAAATAGTCGTCGAAGCGGTAAATCCTAGAGGTGAATCCTATGTCCTTAGAACTCTACTAGATACGGGTACTAGTCGTTCCATCGTTCTTAAGAACTTTGTGACGCTTAGCCAGCTCGTTCCCACTGGAAAACGAGTTACTACTTTGACTACAATGAAGTTTGTACTACTTGACTAAGGAGCAGCGAGACGAGCTACTAGCTGAACTGAAGCAGCACCCTACACTATTCGGAGGCGGATTAGGTAAACTTAAAATAGATCCTATTCGTCTAGAGTTAAAAGAAGGAGCAAAGCCGTATCATGCTAAGCCATTCGGCATTCCTCATGCGTACGAGCAAACGACGCGAAAAGAGATCGAACGATTCCAAAAACTTGGAATCTGGAAGCGTGTCAACCAATCCACATGGACAGCCGGCACGTTCATTCAACCGAAGAAAACGGGCGATGTGCACGTACTTACAGATTTTCGGAAACTCAACGAATATCTTGTGCGCAAGCCGCACCCACTGCCAAAGATCAACGAGTTATTGCAAAAACTCAAGGGCTTTAAATGGGCAATGGCTATTGACCTCAGCATGGGCTATTATCACATTCCAATGGATAAGTACAGCCAAGGCCTCCTTGGTACTGTAATGCCGTGCGGCTTATATCAGTACCAGGTGCTGCCGATGGGTATATCCAATGCCCCTGATATTTTCCAAAGTATCATGATGCGTCTCCTTGGTGACCTGGAGTACGTACAAGTATACATGGATGATATTTTGATAACAAGCAAAGGCACATTTAGCGACCATGTTGCAAAGCTCAAAGAGGTTCTTGCACGACTCGAACAAGCTGGTTTCCGCGCTAACGTACGCAAATGCAAATTTGCTGCCGACCGCGTTGAGTACCTAGGCTACGAGATTTCCCGTAACGGTATCCATCCCTAACCTAAGAAAGTGGAAGCGATACTAAAGATGCAGCCGCCGCAAACAAAGCGACAACTGAGACGTTTCTTAGGCATGGTAAATTACTACGGTGATATGTGGCGGAAGCGATCGCACATACTGGCGCCGCTAACGGCGTTATGTTCCAAGTCAGTCCCGTGGAAATGGACTCCCGAATGCAATGAATCATTCAAATCGATCAAGCGAGCAGTAGCGCGAGAGACACTGTTGAACTTCCCCGACTTCAACAAAGAATTCCACATATATACGGATGCTAGCAATTATCAATTGGGCATTGGCGTTCTATAGTCGGAAGTTGAACTCCGCCCAAAAGAATTACACGACAGGCGAACAAGAGCTGCTAAGTATAGTCGAGACGCTTAAGGAATTTAGGAATATTCTCCTTGGTCAAAAGCTGGTAGTACACACAGACCACCTAAATATTCCGTACAACAAGATGCTGAGTTCCCGAGTGGTTCGCTGGCGTCTTCTGTTGGAAGAGTACGGTGCTACGTTCGTGCATGTCAAAGGCGAAGACAATTTAGTCGCGGACACACTGTCACGACACCCGAATAGTGACCCAGATGACGAGTCGACAGAGGAGGTTCCCATTGGGAAACAAATGTCGTATTGTATGTCGCATCACCCAAGAGATGACGACGACTACGAGATCTCCTATGCCAATGGAAGCGAATGGAAGCGACAATACGCCACGTATTCGATTGGCGAGGATTGCGAGAGAAAGTTGAGCAACACTGTCGCACGTGCAAGATATGTCAGTTGACGAAGAAGCAACGGAAAGAATATGGCCATCTGCCGCCGAAAGAGGCGGAGACAACACCATGGAAGCGCGTGAACGTAGACATGGTAGGGCCATACACCGTGCGAACTCCGAAAGGAGTACGCGAGCTCTTAGTGATGACCATGATCGACCCAGTCACGGGTTGGTTCGAAATAGCACCACTGCCTAAACCTGATAGCTACGAGTGCCAGAAGGTATTCGACGCTTATTGGTTGGCGAGGTACCCGAGACCTCAACAAGTGGGCGTAGATAATGGTTCAACATTCAAACGCTACTTCAATGACTTATGTAAGAATTATGGCCTGGAGAGGAAGCCCTCAACAGAATACAATCCCCAAAGTAACGGCGTAATAGAGCGTGTACACCAAGTATTAGGAAAAGCGTTACGTAACTTCGAATTAGAGGAAAGAGAACTCGACGAAATGAACCCATGGGATGAGTTCCTCACTGCCGCCGCCTTCGCGATTAGGAGTACGCACCACATGACCCTACAGGCATCCCCAGCGCAGTTAGTATTCGGCAGGGATATGTTTCTCCCAGTACAGTTTGTGGCAGACTGGGCGCGTATTAGGCTACGCAAGCAGAAGATCATCGATGCTTCTAACAAACAAGAAAACTCAAAGAGAATCCAGCATCAGTACAATGTCGGCGATCGCATGCTGCTCACTACACCAGGAAAATTACCGAAAGTACGGAGTCCGCATACGGGACCCTACAACGTAGTGAATGTACATGACAATGGAACCGTGACCATTCAAAATGGCCCCGTACAGCAACGAGTTAACATCAGACGGATTATACCGTACTGGACAAAGTAACCGAACTGTTCCATAGGGTAGCGGGTGCCATACCCCACAGAGACGCATAAATAGTTTAGTCATATTAGTCCTACATGCTGGTAGTCTTAGTAGTCGTAGATGAACGGAGTCGTCCACCAGACGGATGACGTACAGACGGCTAACGGACACGGACACGAACAAACGATGACGTCGTCGCTGACGGCGCACCGACGCAACGATCAAAGGAGTCGTAGAGTTACACATGGAAGCGCTCTGTAGTATATTGCATAGTAACATTCGACTAACCCATAGAGTCCCTTGCCAACGGCATGCCTACAATCTAAGTAGTAAATATTCATTGCCTAATAGAGGAGATGTAATTAGAGCAAGGAAATAATTCAGACCATGGGAGACGAGGAGTCGTAGCTAGCCAAGACTAGGGATGCCTAGTTAGAAGGCGACGATACGAGGAATTGACATATCCGAATGAATAGAATATATGCGCGTTATTTACGTGCGGGGAAAGACGTTCACAAAATGAACGATCGGTCGCGAATATTTGAAAGACGAAAATCTTTTGTCTCCTCAATCTTGTTGTTGGAATGAATGCAAATAGATGTAACATAGGTCTCACAATTACAATAGTCTTCTACTTTTATTTTGTCACCCCCGGGATAGGGCAGGCGTGAAACATGTTGTCGTCAAACTTGGTCTCCTTTTTGACAAGTTGTGCTGCCGAGTTGAGGAGTTCAACTTCGTCCCTGTTGCGCCTATGCGCAGGCAAGCAAGGCTCCTCAATGATGATTCCCCGATGATCATCAGAGAGACGCGCCTTAATCAACTCACGATCGTGGGGGCTGACGTAGTTTAGCTCCACACGAAGGTGCTGGAGGACTTCACCATGATCGTTGATGGCTTGTGCCTTGAAAACGGTGACATGCCCCACAACAGAAAGGGGATCCCAGGCAAGCTCGGCCTGGACGTGATGGGAAATGCTGTCGGTGACCATTGTTGGCGAGAAGAAAGGACTGGAAGTTCTTGCTGGCGACATGAGAATGGAAGCTCTTGGTGGAGATGGCGTGAGAAGGTGCCTGGTACCACTAGGGGGGGAAACAAACGATCTGGTGCATCGATGCTGGGACAAGAACAATGATGGTGTTCTTGGTGTTGGTGGCAGTTGTAGTTCTGCCCCCCTTCTTTCAGCTACCTTCAGTTCAGCAGCCTCAAGAACTGTGGACTCTTTCGCAAGACGATCCTTGCGACCTTGTTCTTTGCTATCTCAAGAAACTCCTGCTGGTTGGAGTTGTCAAAGATCCCACTTCTGATCAGTGTCCCGACCAACAAGTCTCGAAGCTTTGGGTCCTTGGCAACCTTGATCACAACTTCTTCTATTGAAAGAGGGAGCTTGCTGCTTCCAGTATGCTTCTTTTTTGGCATTGCTTTTTTGATTTGACGATCAGCATTGCTGGACGCAGCTGCCAACACTGCCAATAGCGGTGCTGCTTCTCTTTGCTCGCTTCGACCAGGGTTTGAGATGAATGAAGAAGCACCAACCAAGATCCAATTTTATTGGTCAGACAGTTCTTGCGACATCTTGACAGTACTCTACCGGCTTTTTGAACTGGAGATATATGCTTGTGTTCTTAGAGAGCTGTCCTCTGTGTGATTGGCCTTAAATAATTATTGTTTAAATTGTTCTCCATGCATTGGGAAGTGGCATTCTGTAAAGGAACATTAATTACCATGATTAAGCGATGTATGCTTCTATTGTACAAAGAACTGTCAATGTGTGTTAAGCCTTATGTTTTCTTTCCCGAGTGTCAATTAGGAGGTGGAGATATATGCTTCTATTCTGAGCGAACAGCCAATGTGTGTTAAGCCTTATGTTTTCTTTCCCGAGTGTCAATTAGGAGGCGACATGTTTAAGAGATCATTCGTTTTATTACGGAGGTCAAAGTAATCAAACATCATAGAGAGAGATCATAATTCGTGCTTACCGCATGAGTGCATAAATCTCCGTGCAGGATAGAAAGCTTCATTACGGAGCTCTCTATGTTATCCAAAAATACTCGGTTATCTTGCTGTTACTTACACTTCCAAATCCACTAACAATATGAAACAAAATCACCAGTAATATAAGATAACTCGTGCTTACTGCGTGAGTCTAGCGTAGTCAAGAAAATAAGAGTGTGTCGTGCCACACGCGTGCGCCACCGATGCAAAATTCTCACAACATCATCAAAGCCACCAACCTCAAAACCAGATGACAATCAGACTCTATCAATTGATCAATCATGCGCAACACTTACCTTCGTCTACAATTCAACGGAAGGAAATCGCTAGTCCCACCTTGGCTGCGGAGTGCACTGGGGAAATTCCATCGCTGTCGTCCAGGGCGACTCACTGAGGCTGTCGCTTATGGACTTGATTGCATTTCGGACGAGCCATCAGATGAAATGCGGCATGCTGTGTATGAGCGATTTCTTCTAAAGCTCCTGGAATCCTATTTCGAGCTGGATGCCCGCATTGAAATCATGGACATCATGGACGAACAACTTCACCCAAACTCCTTTGACGCTAGTGTTGCAAGAGAAGTCGCACGCCATACGGTTCAACTTTACCTCGATTTTCATGAAGGAAACTTTCCTCCGCCTACTCGAAACTGGATTACTAGATGTCTGTTCCAGCTTATTCGTAATGGGCACATGGAGATTGACCGCTTGTGGCATCACTATGCCATTCGCAATGAATTTTCTCATACTGCCAATGTTGTATCCCATTCCGGGGAGCTGGTTTATGAGGACTGATTGATCATGGTGTATCCTATAGTGGCTACATTCTGTAGCATTGTAGTTGGTGTAGTCTAATGTATTAGGCCTCTATTTGTTGCCATCTGAGCCGTAGTCATAGTCGTAGCTAGTAAGAAAAAACGACAATTCTGCTATACCGTTTTTATCTACTACTAGGACTAAAATTGAAGTTCATAGTCAACCCTTTGTTGCTACTATTTGCTGCTATTGACTGCTTATTGCTATTGTACTAATTAGTGCCCTCAGCCATTTCCTCCACTTTGGTTTCCTCGTACTGGTTCAATGCTCTTCTGTTTCATTTCATCTGCCAGTAGACCTTGGTCTTTAGGCTACTCTTCATTTTATAGAAGTAGTTTCAAAATGCACGATATTCCTCGTGTCGAGCATGGACTTCCGATGGGGCAAGGGCCGAAACAATGGGACCAAGATCCGGATCGGTCAGTTCAGCCCGCAAGATACTTTGCGCAGTCAACCTGTCCCAAAAGGGGAGTCCTCTTTGTGTCAATGGAGCACGGATGAATCGAGCACTCTCCAATTCAAATGCTCGTTGGTCAAACTCAACCACATTGCGAGTCACCTCGATCCCATTACGCAGTCTGTTGTAATTAGGTTGGAAGTTCCTCCATTCGTATCTTGTGTAGAGGCTATTTGACCGGTACACTTCCTCAGCCGTCAAAGGGACCGTGAAGATTGGATCCTGAGGATTGTTTAGGCATGCCTCCAGATGCGCCTTGGCTCGACTGAATCTCCAGGGTGATATAGGACGCGGTGGCTCCAACTTTGTGGATGACAAGGCATTGATTGCGGATGCCTCCACCATCGGAATCGCCTGAATGGTGGCTTCACCTCCAGCCTGCTGCACTGGAGACGCCACCACTGGGACAGGACGTTCGCGGATACGGGTAGATCCCACGCTGCCTTGGTGGCCATGGGGGCAGCCAAGGCCAACAGCAGAACCCGCAACTGCTAGGCGACTGACACGTCCACCGCCAAAGCGGCCTCCAACATGATGCCCCCCCCCCCTCCTTGAACCATTGCTCGACCTGCAATACATCCTCCACCAAAGGATTGTTGTCTGAGATGATTGCTGCTCATTGTGTTTGACGACTGTGTTTGTGGTGATGCGAAGAGAATGTGCTGTGCTTGTTGATGCATCAACGATCGTTTGGCGATTTGGCGATTTGGCGATTTGGCGTGTTTGGCAACTTTGGCAAGTTTGGCACCACAATGGCAAACTTGCCAAACGTGCCAACGCGAAGTTTGGCAAGTTTGGCAATCAAGCGGGGGGAAGAACATGGAATTCGAGGGAACCCTAAAGTGACATGCGCCAGCCGACCCCAAATGGTCAGAATACGCACCGGCCCACCCCATGGGTGGCCGTTAAGTGTTTCGCCCGCATACTCCTGGAAGACCGTAACACCAAGCACAAACCAATTGACCTGTCCAAGACCAATGATGATATTGTCATTAATCACTTTGGATTTAACAAAGGTGCAAGTCGAAGCAGAAACTCAACCCCCAGCCCACGCTGATTCCGACGAGAAGTTCAATGCATGATGTGAAAGAACTTTGGCCATGATGTTGATGAGGACCCTTGCCGTATTGGTGCCCAGTGTTATCACAGCATGCGCTGCTTTGAAAAATTCCCTGAAAAGGCAAAACAAAATGCCACTGCATACAAGATATTTAACGAAGAAAAATTGGTAAAACAAACAGCCGACATGCCAACAATCGAGTGGGAGAAGCTAGTGTACAAGGTAGCCGCGGCAATGTCCAACTCCAAAAAGCGCAATGACAAGACACAGCCTCAGGTCGAAACCACACAAGACAATGATAGTGAGTCGGACTGACAACAGCTGGACATGCCAAAGATGGCACCAGACTCGAACAAGGATCAGCGCCCGCTGAGACCGTCGAAGCCTAAGGACAAACTGGAGAATGATAGCGTGACACCGCTTGACATACCAGCAAGAACATTCCTGGCTTCCAACAAGGGATGGACATCACGGTTAGGACCTGCAATACGTCGCCTGGCAAAACATGGGAGTCCTGGATATCCTCCAAACACCCCAACGTCACAATAAGGAACTCAAAGACAGGGATGAAGACAGGGATGGCAACATTGTTTGACCTACCACAGTGGAGGTGGTACCACCTATGGACATACTGACCATGGACGACAATGAACCACCACTAAAAGTCCACAACAGCTACTCCAGCAGAACGATCCATCACTTCAGTACACGACAAGTGGACATGACCCTGAACACCAAGGAAGCCGTCTGGAGATCCATTCAAGGGGACACCGGCGCAAACTGTACAGCTGTACGGCCACCAATGACTTCAACATCCTATGGTATTTCAAGTATCTGCGATATCTGATTCCAATCACAACCTACAACTCGAATAATGCAGCAGAAACAGCATGCTATGCCACGGGCACTGGTGTCATCAAAATTCTTTCAGATGATAACACGGTACTGGAATGTCGGGCATTGTACTGCCCCATCGCCAGGGAACCATCCTCTCCCCACACCGTATCATGATGGACCATGATCATATTCATCGATTCAGCCACACTGCCATCAAGGAAGGAGGCAGTGGCAGCATTGAATTCTTCGACAAGGATGGCCGATATATTGCTGGCATGACAATGAAATCCAAACAAGACGGAATATACGTGACAGCTAATCAAATCTTGATCCCGAAGCAAGTCTGCCGCCACCTGTATGCCCCAGAAGATGAAGAAGAAGAATTTCAAATCCATCACCTCAGCTCTCTACCCATCAATGACCTGTCAACTCTGGTCAACACTGAGGAATTCATCATCCACCAGACAAACACAGATACAGCGCCACAGAAACTGTCTCAGCAACTGTACAATATGGAGTTATGGCACCAGCACATGGGCCATGTTGGATGGAGAACTTTGCAGAAGACACGCGACGTAGTTGATCCATTTTGTCTGGTTCTGTCAAGTGCTTGGACTCCTCCACTCCTTGTTCCCTGTAGTTAGTACCCTGACTTTGATGAACTACATCATGGCAATGTACACCGTCCAATCTTGGGACTGGCCACAACCGTCGACACCAAGGTTATCAATTTTTTACCAAGATTGATATTACTGGTGCTTACTACAGCTACAAGTTGGATGAGCAATGGTCCTGGTACTGCATTCTAGTCATTCCTTTCGGCAAGAGTCACCGCAAGTGAGTTCCTCAAGGTCTAAGCCAGTCACCTGACTGGGCTCAAGCAACTATCACAGAAGTCTTGATTGACCTCTTGTACGAATGCGTTGAAGCATTCATTGACGATGTGAGCATCTTCAGCTCATCTTGGGCTGAGCACATCAAATCTATTGAAGAAGTCTTGGCAAGACTTGAAGCCAACAGCTACTCCGTCAACCCCGCTAAGTGTGAATGGAGACCAATTGGCTAGGCCATTGGCTAACGCTCAACGGCATCAAGCCTTGGAAAAAGAAGATTCAAGGCATCCTACAACTTGACAAACCAAAGACCCTTCGCCAGTTGCGTGGGTTCATTAGCATGGTTAATTTCTACAGAGACTTTTGGGAGCGCCAAATGCATGTCTTGGCACCATGCACATTACAAAGGGAAGGAGCAACAAAGTCATTTAGAGAAGGCATTGCAGCTTGTTAGACCAACAAACATTGGTAACACAACTCCCCGATTTACTAAAAAATATTGCGATATTTTTAGCCGTAAGTTAGGTACCGAAAACCTCCGTAGGAATTCGGCATTTTGACCATGGTGAGAAAACTTTTTGACCATGGTGAGAAAACGACAACAAAAAGGACAGCTCAAAGCCCCACCCCTGACCGGCCCTCCTGCATCACCCCCTACCCCTGCTGTTGCTACTGCAACTAGTCCGGGCTCGGGAGGTGCCAAGGAGACTTCAGGAGTGCTCCAGAGCCGCCCACCCAACATGTCCGCAGCAACACGTAGCCGGGTACGTGAAACAAGTACTACAACCGTTGATGAAATTGCTGAATTTATAGCCGCTGTAGACGAAGAGGACTCTATTGAAACAGAGGTCCTCACGGCAAGGCTCCAATCGGCGGTTACTCTCAAACGAGCTAGCGACCCTCTGGATGGGACCCCACAAAAGGGGGAGAACAAAAAGAAGAATCGCCCTGCGGTAATTAACGTGACCGACTCTCCTGCAGCCGAAGATGGTGACCTCTCGGACGAGGACGATGTGGATGATGATCCTGAAAATACCCCGGCTTCACATGCTGCTGAAACTGATGAAACTGTCGAGGAGGATGATGATGATGATGAGGAAGATTTCCATGAAGTTCTCTCTGCGGAACCCCGTTACGAGCTACCTTCGGCATTTTGGAAGATGACAACGACCATGATGAGGAAGAAGATGATTTTATGGACTGCGATGACGATCCTCTTGATGATAATCCCCGCGAGCACAACCTCCCTCGAACGTTCAGCACCTTTTCTGAACAAGAACTTCAAGAGCTGCATGAAGACCAACAACAGGCACCAGTTGGTATTCCAGCAGACAGCGCATCCACCACCCCTAGGTCCTGTCTTCGAGTGTCCCATCGATCCCTTGCTTCGGGTTCTGCTTCTACTGAGGACAACAATACCCCAGCTCGTACTGTTGGAGTTACCATGGCAGCAGAGCCTTCGCCACCAGCCACCCCAGCCCCACGTTCTTACCTGCAAGCCGCCACTAGCAATGTCGCCCCAGGCACCCCAGCACCGGCCTTTGTGGACAACACTGCCATGGAACGAGTTCGATAAAAACTCACTATCCCTGTGAAGGCCACCAAGAAACCTTTAAAGGAAATTGCCGCTGCTCTCAAAGCCATTTACAAGGAAATTCAAGCCGCCACCGGACCCACCGTGAAACTTGCAGCGTGGAATAACGACAAATACCCCAACCTTTTCGGTTTGAAGGATATGCCAGTTGGGGATGGAAAGGACACTGTAAAATTGACCCAAATCCTCGGAAAATATCCCATGGTGTCCCTGGATAAAGACTTTGTTTTTTGGGCACAAATCCATCTTGTGTGTGCGTCTCCTCAGAAACTCGAGACTCCACTCAGGAAGATTGGCCTCCTTTCAGAATCTTTGCAAGCTGCGACCAATGGAGTTTCCATCACTAAGAACCCCCACCACATGTCGTGCCCTGAGCACAAAGTTTTGGGCTACTTCCAGTACTCTACTCGCACTATGGACTCGGATGATCTGACCGAAGATCTCTACAAGCTGCTCCAAATTCCCAGGGATATAACTATTGGGCTCCAGTGGCGCCGAATTAAAGATGATAATGGACGCATGTATCCGTATGGAGATGACAAGGACAACCCTGCACCTCAAGCCCTGCATATCGATGTCAACCCGGAAGCAGAATTTGTTATGATGGGCCTTTTTGCCCAACACTTCAAGAAACGTGCCAAACCTCGCCCACTCGGATATTGATTCCGCTTCGTGCCCTGCTTTTCCAGCCATAAGGGACTGTCCCTTCGTGCAGCGGCTCCAGCTGCAGGCCAAACTGAGACTCCAAGAGCCACTATGCTCGTTATGCACCAAAAACAACGTTATTTTAATAATGTTCATATAATGCACTTGGAATGCAACTATATTGTTGATCTTGATGCCTCGGCTACTGATGTAAATGGCAGTGTTTGGACGGTCCGTCAATTCATCATGGATAAGGCCCCTCCCTCTTCGGTGACCGATCGAATTTTCGTCTCAGTGTCCAAAAAGTACAACTCGGACACCTACGTGTTGACCACAGTGGCTGCCCATGCGGATCATGCAGCCAACTTCTTGGCTAGCATGATCCCGGAGAGCCGTGCTCGTTTTGGAGCAGCTTCGGATCGTTGGTGGACTACAGGTGGAAGATTGGCTCATGCCAATGTTCGCTGGGACAAAAAGAAGGGACTATCTCTTACTGATGAATTTGATGTGACGGCCATTTTGGCGGACGATCCATTTGAAATGAACGATGCCTGGAAGACTGCTCAAGTTGCAACCACTATTGCTACCACCAACCCTCCATCTGCTGCTACCCCCGCCGCTGCCATGTCCGCCACGGTATCTGACATGATGCAGCGCCGTGCTCAGGATGATGATCAGTCCCTAGGAGTCTACACGGGAAGGCCCCCGGAGCTATCCCGGTATCATGTCATCCGCTGCCAGCATCCGGATGCAGTCACAATCTTCCATACCACCTTGCACAACTTGGAATTGTGGCTCACCAAACGTCAGACGCACCCGGACCTTCGTCACACCATCTTGGGCATGCTCCGCTCTTGGTATGATAACCGCCCTTGGAATCTCCCCTACGTTGCTGACCCTGTCACCCGCTCTGCCCTTGCAGCTCAAATCCAGCTTGGCCCACACGCCTTGATTGATGGCCTCCTTCATTCATCCTGGACAACTGTACAGTCCCAGTACTATCGGTCCCTTGGAAGCCGCCGCACTGGTTTTCGGTGGCATTCCCAACTGGTACGCCGGATTTGGGAAATTGCCTGGACTCTATGGGACCATCGTGAAGCTGTCCGACGGTCCCCTGAATCCTTGTCCCTGGCCCGTCAACATGACGAGGCCAATGGACATATCTTGTTGCTTTTTTCCCGAGCCTGTGAATTTCCTCCCTCTGCTGCTCGCTGGTTTTCGCGATCCCCTGATGCTCTTTTTGCTGAGACTCTAGACCGCAAGCGTTTGTGGTTGGAAGCTGTTCGCTCTTTCCCCCCTTCAATTCCGATGTAATCATCGGTGGTGTGAAACAGGCGCAACTTTCAACTGTTGCATGAATTCTTGCCGGTCCCTGATCTGAGACCACTTCTTGCTCCGAAGTGGTACTTTCTTCGTTTGTCATTACATGGTGGGTAATATGGCGTGGGTATTGGCCCATCCCCCGTGCGACGTAAAAGCCCTGTTGGGCAGCTGTTGTCACTCTAGACTTTTAACAGCTAATCTTTGTGTTATTATTATTAACAAACATTGGTAACACTCCCCCTAGTAGCATGATAACCCACCTGTGGATGCCTGAAGACCCAAGTGAAAGTAAAGCTTTGGGGGACCTAATGTCTAGATCCAGGTTTGAGACCATTCTATATTCTTTGAAATACACAGCAACAGACCCACCTACTACCTACAAGGATTCTTTCTTTGGAGTATGCGACATGATAGCAGCATGGAATCTGAACATGGAATCCTGTTTTGTCCCCTCGGGATATCATGCCTTGATGAGTCCATGTCCTTTTGAAGCAGCAACTACACCTGTCCTGGGTTCATGTTTGTTCCAAGAAAGCCATGGCCCTTTGGTAATGAATACCACTCTATCTGTTGTGGCTTGAGTGGTATCATGTACGCCATAGAGCTGGTTGAAAATCTACTCCTAGTCTAATCATTGAGGCTTCTTCCTTCCCCTCATGATCCTGCATGGTAACCCTACCAACCTTTTGTCCTTCATTACCTCTCACCCAATGGTATGCATCGGTAACAATAACACACTGTATGATCTTGCAAAAGACCACCTCTGCATCCTTCTTGAACACCCTACCTTCATGTCTTGCACCCCAAAAGGCAAAGTTACATCACAATTTGGATCATCCTCATAGAAAACTACATTACACAGGCATTGTTTCATGACAACAGCAGGGAGAACCGGCATGGTTTGATATGCCTTTTACTTATGACTAAACTGGAAAAGGAACCTCATTCTATGAAATGACGTAGTATTGGAAACTTATCACATTTCAGCTTTTGTTGACGTCAATGTCTCATATCTGGTTTGAAATCAAAGCAAAAGAACCTCAGTAGCTTTATCAGAGCTTAATCAAGGTATCGACTGGGAGAAATCAGAAGATGACATGGCAGACAACAAATAATCAGATTCAGATGACAATCAGAACTATACCCTCCAAGCCCTCTTATAGAGCAGCCCACCCCAAAGAACAAAACAAGAAAGGGAGGCTTCAGTTCGGACGATGATAGTCTTGCCAAAGGGGCACAAAAAAGGATAAACCGGCTAAGAAACCCCCTCTCCTCACCATGAACTCCCTCCCAACAAATGATTTTAGTTCAGATGATGATAGTCCTATCAAAGGGGTATAAAGATGGAATAACAGGCAAAGAACCCAGCCTTCTCACAACTAACCCCCTCCCAACAAATCATTTTAGTTCAGATGATGATAGTCCCATCAAAGGGGTATAAAGATGGAATAACAGGCAAAGAACCCACCCCTTCTCACAACCAACCCCCTCCCGACAAAATGAAAATGCGTCCCCTTTCAACTTAGAAATAAATTTCTCAAGGGTTGGCCAACCACTGGCACAACTAACTCCCACACTCCCTGGAAAATTGCGAGGTTGGAATCCCCGCCAAGTGGCGTAAGGAGATGATCCTCCAAGGATTCAAGCCGAACACACGGTTCAAGACTTCATGGACTTCTGTGAAGGATTGGAAGCCACCAAAGAGATCAACGAAGCCCTCAGCAAGAAGGCGGACAAGCATGGCAAGTCGAATGACAAAAATCCCTCGAAGAGGAAGCGCGGAGGCCTAAGAGCGGGAACCGATGGTAAGGCCGCTAAGTATGAATGCTTGTATCATGGAGCTAACAACACGCACGCTTCCCATGATTGTCTTATTTTAAATGACCAGGCGAAGAAGATGGCGTCTGCCCACTCCAAGGTTGGAGGTCGTTTTAAAAAGACCCGCTTTGAAAACAAAACTAGGCGCCGCAGCGATAGCAAAGGTGACGGCGAAAGAAAGAAGAAAACAGGCAAGCTTCACGCCTATATTAAGTCTATGGTGGACAACACGGTTAAGCAATCTGCCAAGAAGCGCAAGGCCGAAGATCCTAAACCATAACACCCTCCGGACTCCAGAAGATCACAACAACAAGAGACCCACCCCATCCAGTTTCTATGATAAATTTTTATCTGGAACAGTGCACACACCCAGAACTAGGGAGGCCTTCACCCCGGCATTGTTATCTGGAACAGCTGGCGAAAGGCCATGCATGCACACTCCCAGCACCAAGGATGCCTTGGCCCCTGACATGTTCCAATAGAATAGCTATCACAAAGTTACTAGTAGTCACTCATTCAGTTATCTACCTGGCTGCTAGGGGGAAGTGCCTCTATTGTTCCCATTCCCCTGATGCGGTGCAACCAAACATACCCATTATGGATGCGTCCACCAATGCTCTTGGATGTAGCGTCAACATCATTGTCCAAGTACTTCTCCAACATGCCATCCAAGGTGGCACAAAGGTATGAATAATAGGCGGAGGCTTCAGTAGAAAATACCCCAAACCTTCCAAGCATGTACATGTTCTAGGTGCAGAGCCCTTAACCCTGCCTTGCTTGAGTAAGGTTCACAGCTGATGTGGAAGGAATTTTTGTCTGATCAAAATCTTTTCCCTCAAATAAGCCAAATGTCTTTCACCATGACAGTGACTGGCTTGGCATGAATACCACACAAATTGGCATTTCAAACATTTCCACAATGTAAGCTTCAGTTGCATGTTGTATTGCAAGAATTGCCAAAGCTTGTAATGAACGGGAAGATGACCAGGATAGGGCAGCTATGATATCAATGACAATATGCCCCCATCTTTTACATACCTGAGCTACTTTTTGCCTACAGGGCCCAAAAAGAACAAAAATTAAAAAAATTATTTTTTTGCAAAAATGCACAACATTCAATGCAATATACAAATGTTTTTGACCCACCTTCATTGCATCAGTCTGACCATGAAAAGTACCATTCCAAATGAGAAAAGGTTAGGGCCATGCTGTGACATCAGCTGGTTACCGCCATGTCAAGATTGAGTGCACTAGAGGCGTATTAGCCAAGGACAGTACTGCTACAGAGAGGCTAAGACAAACCAAACATCCTTTAACCATATGAGAGATCTGCCCCTTTAAGATGAAGGTCTACTATAGTGCAGAACACAAAAGGTGGTTCCTCCTTCAACAGGGACATGGCTGCATGAAGCATGTATACCATCCTCCACAGGAACCAGACTTCATTCAAGTCACCACCAATTGTCTCAGTGAGAAGGAGAAGGCACAGTTCTTCAATCTGCTACAGGTGACTGCATTTCAGTGAGAAGTAGAAGGCACAGTTGTTCAATCTGCTACAGGTGAATGCGGGTACCAATTTTCACGCCTTCACATGTCAATCATCAACAAGTGAGGAATCTACGGGGCCAACTACAATCCCCAGGCCAAACTAGCAAGTCAACAGCCAGGCAACCTCTAGACAGTTTTAAGGCAAACAATGACATAAAGCTCATTGCAATGCTCATGAAGAAGGTGAATGGTGTTCGCATACTATACTCGGTGACTGACAACAATTATGACATTTAAGTTTTAAATAACAGTCTCAATCATGCTGATTTGTTTCTGAAAACAATAAAATATTGACTATCCATTGCTGATGGAGTAGAATTCTTTGTTGGAGTTGCATGGGCATCCAAGGATAGCTGTCATTATTACAAAATGTTTCGGGAGATTCTTGGTATTGATATCACAGCAGGTACCAACTCTTGTTCCACATGGAGGAATGCTCCTTTGATCAATGCCTACTTCCCAAATCAATATGGCTGGGTTTGTTGCACTCCAGTGCCCTAGAGAACACTAAAGTTGCACTTTCTGCACCAAAGAAAAGACAGACCAACATTGTGAAAATAGCATGATAATGTCTTCTCTTTGGCCCCTCTCTTAATCTGGCCCAAAGCCTCCAACTTAGGGTTAGGAAGAAATGAAGAGCCAACTCGACATCAAGCTTTTGCGTTGGTGGCTTGTCTGTCAAATCCTTTTCCTCCACAAAATACCATAGATCGTTATTGTGGTGGTGTAGAAACCACTTGCGGGCACGGGCAAAGCAAGGGCCTTGTTCTCCACAGACTAATATCAAATAGATGAAAGCAGCTTTGAATGAGAGACATGACATCTTCATCAACTCTTGGTATAGGGGCAACAGCATCTGCACTACATCATTTGTAGGATCAAAAAAGTTGTGAAAATTATCAAGAAAGCATGACTGTAAAATGGATTAAATTGGACTACTATGACCAATCGGAAGACAGAGATGCTTCTTTCACTGACGTTGCCCTTTGATGATGACACCACTCCGAGAGGTACCCCATTAATGTAGTCACAATCTTTGCATCTTTACCTTTTACCTTTTTAGTGCAGTACACTAGAATACCCCTCTAGACCTAACAAGTAGTTAGAACGTTAGAACGTTGTAACATTGCAACGTTAGAATGTTCGAACGATGAGTACACACAATGGCCTACGTGTAGTACCAACACACCTTAGATATATACCTGCTGACGTCGACTTGGTCGAACGTCCGTGGATGCACGGACGGATGGGCAAGGCCGGCGCAGCTGACGAGCAACGACGACGACAACGGCGAGCGCGGCGAGCCGTCGATGTCTACTACTGGAATAGGAGTTCCAACGGTAGCTAGCTATAGACCTTGAAGAGATCTGAGAAGCTAGATCAGTGGGAGTTGCATCCAACGCATATGGGATGCGTTGAGGAAAGACTCCGGTGGTCTAGGAGCGATAGAATCAGCGATAACTTTAGATCTCACAATTATTTCCACTACAACTATTTCATCGTACTTTCAGCGTAGTGCACAGTGTTAACACTCCACGTTACACGCGTGAGCTAAAGATGAAGATTGCAAACAGCATCCCGAAGAAGACCGCTGCCGAGAAGCAGGGTTTCAAATCAGCACCGGTCAGTATCGAAAGACCCGAGCCGAAGGAGCTCAAAGATGGGGCGTACAGTCAATATGACTTGCGTATCGACCCAAAAGACAAAAAATCGTTGACGCGACGCGTCAAACAACCGCATTTCACGGAAGGAACACCCGAAGAGTGGTTCCTTTTCCTCATCGGACTTAAGGATGTGATCGCGGGTCAGGACCTAACTACGGGACCTCAGAAATTTGCATTAACACGCAATTTGCTGAAAGGCCAGGTATTGGCTGCGTTCAACGCGAAGGCCTCAGAACTCGAAGCCGAAACTCCTGAGACTTTCGAGAAAAGTTTGCACGCGGTTACGGCGTATGTTCTCCCAAAACGCGCAGTGCAACTTCAAAAGCGCTATATGCGTCGGATCTGCCGAAAGCCCCCGACGATGACAATGAAGGCGTATGTGGCTCGGCTCCGCGAGCTAAACGAGTACCTCGCGCTATTCGACGAGATAGGCGAGAAAAACAAAATTCCCGATGACGAGCTCATGGAGAATTGCGAGTTTGGGATCCCCGCCAAGTGGCGCAAAGAGATGATCCTACAGGGATTCGAGCCCGTGGACCACACGGTTCAAGACTTTGTAGACTTCTGCGAACGGCTGGAGGCTACCGAGGAGATCAATGAAGCCCTCAGCAAGAAGGCAGACAACAACGGCAAGTCGAATGACGAAAAACCCTCGAAGAGGAAGCGCGGAGGCCCGAGAGCGGGAACCGACGGTAAGGCCAAGTATGATTGTCTTTATCATGGCGCTAACAACACCCATGCTACCCATGATTGCCTTATTTTAAAGGATCAAGCAAAGAAGATGGCAGCTGCCCATTCGAACGTCGCAGGTCGTTTCAAAAAGGCCCGCTTCGAAAACAAAACTTGGCGCCGCAGCGACGGCGATGGTGATGGCGAAAAGAAGAAGAAAACAGGCGAGCTTCATGCCTACATCAAGTCGATGGTCGAAAACGCGGTCAAACAATCTGCGAAGAAGCGCAAGGCCGAAGACCCTCCTTCGATGGATAATTTTAATTACGATATGGATGATCTCAACGGCATCGACTTCGACAAACTCAGTGTCAGCAGCAGCGACAGCGACACCGAAATGAATTGACGGTGTGAGCCGGTTACTACGTGTGAATACAATAATATGAATAGTGACAAATTGAACGATTACACTAGTTTTGTCAATAGGGACGATGTCCAATATATGGAATCATTCTACAATAGCAATGGCGTTTCAAGGGTAACACCAAATTTGCAAAATTCACACGCAGGGCAATCTCGAAGTTTCAGCTCTCTCGATGCATGTCTGGGGGAAGCACAGCGCGAGCGCGAGCTTTATTTATTGAACATGATTCGAGGTAGTCGAACTGTAGGCTCAAACAAACTACAAAAATCCAGTCATCTAGTACCGATCACGTTTGCACGTGTTAACCAACGCAGCGGACGTCGGCAACAAGTAGTAACCGTCAAGGCACTTCTTGACTCTGGCGGTAGCGGCTGTCTCTGGAAGAAGAGGCAGTGCTAGCAAACTAAAAATAAAGACCCAAAAAGCGACTACTGTATTCACGACCATGAGCGGTAGCTATAAGTGTACTGAACGCGTGACCACCTATAAGTGTACTGAACGCGTGACCACGCAACTCAGTCTACCAGAACTACACGACGATCGATTGATCGAGTGGGACTTTCACCTAGCAGATGATCTAGGTAACTACGATATGATTATAGGCAGAGACCTCATGCAAGAGCTAGGTCTAGTGATCGACTTCAAAGCTATGGAAGTAGAATGGGACGATGCACGTATGCCAATGAAAGAAATAGATGCGACGGCGGCGACGTCGTATCATGTACATGAACGCGGACACGTCGATGAGATGTCGGACCGCGTCAAGGAAATTCTCGACGCCAAGTACGAGAAAGCCGATGCACGTAGCATCGCTAGAGAGCAAACTCACCTTAGTAAGGATGAGCAGAGTAAGCTAGAACAGCTACTAGCAAAATACCAGACTCTATTCGATGGTACCCTCGGCCGATGGCGTGGGGCCCCCTATGACATTGAACTAGTAGAAGGTGCCAAGCCGTACCATGCTAGAGCGTACCCTGTACCGAAAGCGTATGAACGCACTCAAAAAGGTGAACCGCTCCGAGTGGGGTGCGCCCACCTTTATCATCCCCAAAAAGGATGGAACAGTTCGATTCATCAACGACTTTAGAGAATTGAACAAACGGATTAAACGCAAGCCGTATCCAATCCCGAAGATTCAGGACTTACTGATGAAGCTAGAAGGTTTTCAGTACGCGACGAGTCTCGACCTCAACATGGGCTACTATCACATAGAGCTAAGTCCAGATAGTAAGAAGCTATGCACTATCGTACTACCTTGGGGTAAGTACGAGATGCAACGCTTGCCGATGGGACTCTCGAATAGTCCCGACATTTTCCAAGAGAAAATGGGCACCCTCTTTGAAGATCTAGAGTACGTACGAGTGTACATCGACGATCTACTAGAACTAACTAAAGGCAATTTTGATGACCACCTAGAAAAACTAGAAGTCATTTTCAAACGTCTAAAGGACACCGGTCTCAAGGTGAACGCCCGGAAGTCCTTCTTCGCCCGTGGCGAACTGGAGTACCTTGGGTACTGGATAATGCGAGATGGAATCCAACCAGTCGCAAAGAAAGTAGAGGCTATTCATGCTATGAAGGCACCTACTAATAAACGCGAGCTCCGCAAGTTCATAGGCGTAGTTAACTACTATCGCGACATGTCGATTCGCCGCTCCGATGTTCTAGCCCCACTGAGTGCGCTAACTTCCAAAGAAGCCAAATGGCAATGGGGTCCGGTCGAGCAGAATGCCTTCGACACGATGAAACGAATTATCAGTAAGCAGACACTACTAACATACCCCGATTTCAACATACCATTCGAAATACACACCGATGCTAGTCATACTCAGCTAGGTGCAGTGTTATCGCAACGCGGGAAACCGATTGCGTTCTATAGTCGAAAATTGAACCCGGCGCAAACGCGCTATACTACGACGGAGCGAGAGCTTTTAGCTATCGTCGAAACACTTAAAGAATTTCGCAATATCCTTTTGGGACAGCGGATTAGAGTCTTCACAGACCATAAAAATCTTACGTATAAAGAATTTAATACGGAGCGCGTCATGCGTTGGCGCCTCTTAATCGAGGAGTTTGGCCCCGAGCTGGTCTACATCAAGGGCGAACACAACGTCGTTGCGGACGCACTTAGTCGACTCGATCTCGACGATAGAGCTTTCCCCGAATCTCACTTAAATGAGTTTTTGGCGGGCGACGAGTTACCGCGCGATGCTTTCCCCCTTACTTACAAAAATATTGCACGCATGCAGAATGCCGACCGCGCCTTATTAGCTAAAGTACGCACAAACCCGCGATATTCAGTCAAAGTCTATCGTGGGGGCGGAAAGAAGCGAGAACTAATAGTACGCGAGGACAAGATTGTTCTCCCAACGAGTCTCCAGAAGCGGTGCGTCAAGTGGTATCACGAGATGCTCTGTCACCCAGGAGAAACGCGTACCGAACAAACAATTCGACAACACTTCTACTGGAAGAACATCCGCGGCGATGTTGAGCAGATCTGCAAGTCCTGTCCGACCTGTCAGCTGACGAAGCGAAAGACAATCAAGTACGGGCATCTTCCACCCAAGGCGGCAGAAATAGACCCTTGGGATACGCTATGTGTCGACCTGATAGGTCCATATAAGATAAAACAACTAGGTAGTAAAAAGACACTACAACTATGGTGTCTCACTATGATAGATCCCGCAACCGGATGGTTTGAGATGGTACGTATAGCAAATAAAGAAGCCTTTTCAATAGCCAGTGCGGCCGAAATGGCGTGGTTCACGAGATACCCGTGGCCACAAAAGATCATTTATGACCGCGGAACTGAATTCATGGGAGAATTCCGAAGAATGGTGCGCGAAGACTACGGCGTAATGACCAAGCCAATTACAGCGCGAAACCCGCAGGCTAATTCAATTATCGAGCGAGTTCACCAAACCATAGGGAACATGATTCGCACTTTCGAGTTGCAAAACTCCGAAGACACGGAGTCACTGGACGGAGTCCTTGCAGCCACTATGTTCGCAGTACGCGCAACGTATCACACAACAATGCAAGCGACGCCATCACAGCTGGTGTTTGGCCGCGATGCTATTCTCAACACCCGGTTCGAAGCTAACTGGAAATTAATTAAGGAACGAAAACAATCTCGTATTATCCAAAATAACGAAGCAGAAAACAAGACGCGAAGAGTTTACCGGTATCGCGTAGGACAGAAGGTAATGGTCCGCAATGAACAATCCCGCAAGTATGGGACAAATCCGTATAGCAGTCCGTATGAGATCGTGTACATTAATGACAATGGCTCTATTCGCATCAGGAAAGGAGCAGTACAACAAACATACAATATCCGGAATCTGCATCCGTATGAAGAACGCGATGCTGCTGACGAGTGAGCTCTTAGAAGCCCTTGTCATGGGGGCGCATGCAGTACACTAGAATACCCCTCTAGACCTAACAAGTAGTTAGAACGTTAGAACGTTGTAACATTGCAACGTTAGAATGTTCGAACGATGAGTACACACAATGGCCTACGTGTAGTACCAACACACCTTAGATATATACCTGCTGACGTCAACTTGGTCGAACGTCCGTGGACGCACGGACGGACGGGCAAGGCCGGCGCAGCTGACGAGCAACGACGACGACAACGGCGAGCGCGGCGAGCCGTCGATGTCTACTACTGGAATAGGAGTTCCAACGGTAGCTAGTTATAGACCTTGAAGAGATCTGAGAAGCTAGATCGGTGGGAGTTGCATCCAACGCATATGGGATGCGTTGAGGAAAGACTCCGGTGGTCTAGGAGCGATAGAATCAGCGATAACTTTAGATCTCACAATTATTTCCACTACAACTATTTCATCGTACTTTCAGCGTAGTGCATTAGCTATCTACTAGTTGTGCTATTGCGTAAGTAAATAACAACGTGATTCGTATGGTTTATCAGATACCTGCTCTAGATGTAATGTTGGTGGCATCCAATAGAAACCTACCGGTGTGTCAGGAAAGAACCGGGTGGACCGTCATGGATAAAGTGAACGCAGACTTCCTGCAATCCGCCAAGATGGCCAATGACCATTACATTTGAGGTGGCGATGACAACGTTTAAGAATGGAGTCAGGAAAAAGTCCCCAACTTTGGTGACGGGTACTACGACTGCTACTTGCAGGGTCAGACGCCAAGTCCAAGAGAGCAACCTTGAAAACAGCGGCCGAGGTGGCCGTGGACGTGGTGGAAGAGGAGGCTGCGGTAATAAGAATAATGGCAGAGGAGGAAAGAAGAATCAAGACCCTTATCGCAGTCGCTCTGACAGCAAGATTGTCACTTTAACAGATGGTTCAAGGATTGAGTACCACCTGTCCTTTAGATTCCCCGCCAAAAAGATGTGCCTGTTCCCACGAGAGTTGGTGGATTGCATGAAGCGCAAACGTGATGAATACAAGAGGAATAAAGCAGCTGGAAACAAAACCAACCATGAAATCCAGGAATTGCGTGCTGAATTACAGTCACTACAGCAATCCTCAAATCCTCTTTCAGTGGTGTCTACCCCGGGGCCAAGTGGCCAAAGCCAGATCAGCCAAGTGAGTATTAGCACCAGTGGCACAATGATGATGGGAGGCCGAAATGACAAACCAGGAGACGAGGGTAAATTGTCAAGTCCACAAAAGCGTATTCCAGTTGCAAATGTGCCGGATCTGGATCAACAAGGACACGACAAGGTCCACCATCGCCTATCCCTGACTGCGACAGATTCGGCCAATTTGATTTTGCGGCGGTTGACCATGGATGAGGTTGCAGCCGTCAATCACAGACTTGAACTCTTTTCATCGTTTCTACCACATCTGTTCTAAAATGCAGATCCTTCGTGGCAACCGCCAAATTTACCTCTACCACACGATTGCAAGACACGAGTTCTTTGAAGAGGACAAGTTGGATGGACAAGAAATGTACGATGGCGAGGAGCCACATTATTCAATGACTTCTGTGAACTTCATTGAACTTTTTGAAGACATGCTTGCCCCAAAGGAAGGCCCTTTGGACTTCGTGATTGATTGGGTTTTGGAGATGCTGTCCCAAGTCAAAGACGGAATCTCTGGTATTGTGGGTGGACCAGAACTAAGCCATGGAGATGTACTATCTTGGGTCTCTGCCATCCATGACAAGATCTTGACTGGTTGCTGCTGTCAACTTGGGGTATTCGGACTCATGCTAGTCCTCGAGGCTTGTGCACAGTTGGGGGTGGTTCTGTTGTTAAGTCGGCTTCTGCACCAGCTTTTTGTTCCTGTTCCCAGCAGCGGGTCATACAAGCATCTGAAGATGAATGAAGTCAAGGACCAAGAGGTTGCTAGCAGTCAATGGTGTCGTGCCATGGAGGCAGTGCAAAAGAGTGCCATTTTGCTGGCTAGCAGAAACTCTAGTGAGATGCTAATGTGTTGAATCATTTTAGTCAACTATTATATTTGATCTTACAGATTGTATGCTTTTTATGTACCACGTGTCTGACTGCACCATCAGCCCAGCATTACCTTCTATATATTTGTTTTAAAAATGTAACTTGCATGCCAATTGCATGTCATCATTGTTTTGAACAGACGAAGCAAGAACAACACAACATAAATTCATCACTTCTTGGATTTCACCATGAAGGAACTGATTATTGTCAGATGCTTTAACAATGAGTGAGTTTCTGCTGTATGGGGGAAATGCTGTAAACTTAGTGATGGTTGATCAACCTCTCACCAGCACTTCGCTACAGGTGACAGCCATCTGGGGGGATCATGAAGCAATTGGCTGGCCCACAATGACACCAAGTTCTGACCCATCTTTTTCCCCATAACAATACAAAGAAAAAAGACTCATTGGTATGTGCAAAAATTGTTGCTGCCGCATCATCTAACAATTTCCAGAACTCACCACTGATGCCGCTGCCCACATGTTTGGTTCCTCTGTTGATGCTTACACCAACATGTTTGCTTCCTTGGCTGATCCTGCTGTTGACATGCTGATTGCTGGTCCTTTGATACTGATGCTCCTGCTGCCACTGCCACCACCACCACCACCACCACCACCACCACCACCGCCACCACCACATACTTAAATGGGAAAATTAGAGCCTATGTAATGGACTCAGAACTTAATGATACTGGCCATGATTAGCTCAAATGGAACCACACACTATTTTGGGGGTCCAGATGTACGTTCAGTGTGAATGTTCAAGGTAGTGACCGTCTGTTCCCAGGCAATAGTCAATATGATTGCTTTACAGATCATATGATGAGAACATTGAAGAATCATGAAGATGAATAGCTTTAAAGATATTGGCTGCCACAGCATCCAAAAGGGTGCCACCAAGTGGCTTGATGGCCAGCCTGGTGGGCCATTGGCTAATTTGTTGCAATGCAATGGTGGGCCATCGGCTATGTCAATCTGCATTTGAGGTGGATGGTCCCTTGGTGGGGTGAAAGATGTCTATATGACCTACGAGGCCAAGGGGGGTGCATTTTGTGCTCAAATCCTTGCTTTGTTGCCATTACTGCAAAGTGACTTTGCAGCCAGCCCTCCCAAATTCAGGGGTGTGCCTCTGGAGTTGTTGCAATCATCTGTGAAAAAGGTTTACCCTACAATGGTGAATTTTGAGGAATTTTCAACTGTTGCTTGACAATTATTGGCGAGGCTTGCAAATGCCAAAGAGCAAATCTTGTTCTTTGTCAAACGATTCCTCTTTTTTCCGACTTGCCCCTTCTTGAGCAATTGTTGGCAGTGGCAGTTGTACTGTACCCATGGGAAAATGATGGCAATAACGAAGATAGTGGTGAGATCAAATTTGGATCAGGAATCCCACCCCACGTTGTGCAGCTTTTGACTAGCCGGAAGCTGCTGCACGAGTTCTGTTATTTTGCATCAGGCTATGATGGTAGAATGACGAATTTGATCAACGGTATCTTTGATAATCGCAATGTTGCTAATGGAACTATTTTGCAGCATCGTATCCAAAGTATTATCACTACGACATATGACAGACTTTTGGAGAGGCTCACTAATCAAGGTGCTACTACAAATCATCTGGAGGTGGCAACACAGCGAAGAACACAAGAATTCGCACCACACTACCACCATAGGAAGTATTGGCGGCTACCAACCAATTTTGGGTTCCCCAAAGGAACAGCAAGAGATAATGGAGACGGTGGAATGTTGGAGACACTGTCAACAATGTACCTCCATTGTGGATTCTAGATGCCAAGGAGTTCAAATTCATGGATGGGATTGCCGGGCAGCGCCCCTCCAGAAAAATTGTGGCAGACATGAAAATGGTCTGCGAGTTTATTGAGCGCCTTGTGAAAGAATCAGATGTTGATTGTTGTCAGGGACTGAGTGAAACACAGTGCTTCAAGATATTCGACCAGGTGGCATCCACGGAAAATGGGCTACAATCAACTTCCAATAGAAGGGCTCACAACCAATGGCAAACCGCAATCCGAGAGCAATGACAGAAACAGCAGCAGAAACCACCGCAGCAGCTCCCACAACCAAAGCAGCTCCTCCAACAAGACAAGCAGAAGCACCAGCAGCATCAAGAACTCCAGCACCAGCTGCATCTCAGCAAGGAGTCCGCCGACCAGCTTCAACAAAAGCACAAAATCCTTGTCAAAAGAAGCGTGACTGCCGGCGGGGTACTCCGGTTGAAGAAGACACCACCGATGCTTTTGGGAACGCATTCTCCAACATGGGGCCAGCAACACGGTAGCAGGAACGGCAACAAAACGATGAGCAAAAAGCTCATAGAAACAGGTCTTCTCTGTTGGGATGGAGTGAATGGCCAGCATCGCCAAGTGGAACTGTTGCATCGTTGCAACTTCTGCAGAAGCACATTCATACTATCTGTTCTGAACCTTACTCCTTACAAGACAAATGGTCATGTGGTTGTGGATGCTACAAGACTTAGCACCTTTGTACACGTCTTGTTGAAATTATTTAGTCGTTTAAGTCTCATTTAAATCTTGAAGTCCTTATTTACTGAAAAACACTTGTCCTGCAAACTTCATATTATAGAGATCTTCTAGAACATGTCACCTCATAATTAACACTGGGGGAAAAACATACGGCTAAACACACACTGACAGCTCTCTCAGAATAGAATTATAGATCTTCAGTTCAAAAGGTCCCAGTGTAAAGAGAATGATCTTGTTGAATATTTCGCCTCATAATTGACACTCGGGAAAGAAAGTATAAGGCTAGACACAAATTGATAGTTCTCTCAGAATAGAAGCATATACCGCTTCAACATGGTAATTGATGTTCCTTGACAACAGGTAAACCCTATTTAAACAATAATTATTTAAAGCCAATTACACTGGGGGCAGCTCTCTAAGAGCAGGAGCATATATCTCCAGTTCAAGATGTCGCAAGGATTGTCTCACCATGCATTTGGATCTTTTTTGGTGCTTCTTCATTCATCTTAAATCCGGATGGGAGTGAGCGAAGACAAGCAGCACTTCTATCTTCAGTGTTAGCAGCTGCACCCAGCAATGCTGAATGTCAAGTCAAAAAAGCAAGCAATGCCAAAAAAATAGAAGATCCAAAGCTTCGGGACTTGTTGGTCAGGGAAGGACTCCAACTTCGAATGCCTCAAAAGAGGGACTCATGTCATGACCCAATCGATGGACTTTGGACGGGATGGCATAGGCAAATAGGCTCAAAGATTGATTCGATGGTTATTCCAGTGAGTCCAATTAGGGACTCAAGTTGGGACCCAACCGATGGACTTTGAAGGGCACGTAGACTCAACGACCATCATCAACAATTGAAGCGTAGAACCCTACCACAAAAGGATGGTAACGGAGTAAAATGAGGCTCTCCCAAGCACAACTGTTAATTAAGCAAGAAACGCTTTGTTCTTGTGATCCGACTTTTCTGGCTGATTGCCAAGCCTAAGAACTGGCTATTCATACAAGTGTTTCCATTCGTACCAACATGGCGTCATCGCGAATACGGTAAGCAGCAGATGGTTAACTAGTTACTATAAACAACGATCTGCAGTGATGCGCAAGTGTTATTACAAAATGCATCGTGCAGGGCCAAGAAACGCAAACTCTAGAGTACTACTAGTAGAGTGAGTGGTCAATCATTGTGCAAGTTTGATATTGGTCTATTTGTTGCTTTGTTGTTGTTACATTATTGTCCGAAAATTATGCTACGAATCCAACCAAGGCGTCCTTTTTTGCCCTTGCTGCTTTTCATCTTGGTGAGAAGACCGACCCGTGGCTTGCTGTTGTTGGTGTCGTGATGAATATTCTCTTTGCTAGTAGAAGAAGGATCCATCCTGCCGTTTCTTGGATGAGCATCCATGAGCATGGCCGATTCGAGCGCAAAGCAAGATGAGGATGATAACATTGTAGTAGGAGGATCCTTGGAGTGCAGTGGTGGTGACTGTGTTGCACCATCATCACACAAATCGGCATTGACCAAGGGTACCAAATGAAGTGACTCGGAAAGTTCTTCTTTGTGGGCTGACTCGTGACAAGTCAGCGAAGAAGAACCGGCAGGTAGAACCATGAGCGAACTCTCATGATCCGTCTCTGAATTATACGATTTGCTTGTCGATTCGGTAATGTCCATGCTGTCATTCATCAATAATGTATTCATGTTCTTTTTGGACTTGAGTTTCTTTAACGACACCAGCTTTTTGGAAGATGACTTGCCTCGACCAAGTTTGGGACAGCTCACGGTTGCCCTTCCTTTTTCTTTTCGCTTTTCCTCGTCGTCATGGACCAAACCATTATCCGTAGGCGCCTTGCTGCTCTCGTATTTGACCAATTGAAACTCTTTCTTGGAATGCGATCGTACCAACTTGCCCGAAGGTTCCCTTCGAGGTTGTAGTGGGGTCTTGTTGTGGTTGCTGGTACTGGAACCGAGGGGCACGTCGTCGTCGTCTTCATTATCCTGTTGGTACGATACCACCTTGGCTTCGGATCGAGATCGTGCCAATAATTGACATTTACTGCTACCCACATCCAATCTGGAAAGGGATCCACTCTTGGTCATGATGCCATGAATAATACTTTTGTCATGATTCTTGTCATTGGAGGTACGCAAACGTCGTCTTGGACACGGTGTACTTGCCAACCCTTGGTCGTCGTCAATCACCAACAATAATTTGGACACGGATCCTTCTCTTGCTGGCAACTTGGACAAGCGTCGATTAAGGTGTGGAGATTCCATGGTCGACTTCTTTTGGAGGTGACGTGGCGAAGACGAACGAGGTGATTTGCTGTCCACTTGCTTTTTCGACTTGGACTTTTTCAACGACGTTTCCTTTCCTTCTGGAAGAGTGGTTGTCGTCGTCTTGGCCTTGGAAGATTTGGCTTTTTGCAATTTGGGCCTTTCTAGTAGAGTATCAGTAGCCGTCTCTGCCTTCTTTTTCTTGGTACCTTGTTTGCGTGGGGATGAAGATCGTTTGGTTTTGGAACTTCTCGGCGATAACAATACGACCTCGCTGGTTCGACCACTGCAATCCATACTTGACATGGACTTGCCAAAGGCGGGTCGTTCTTCCTTGGCAATAACAACTTGAGACGAATGATACTTTGAAGGAGGGTCTCTTGTGGACTGGACTCGCCACCAAGAGTTGTTCCGAAGTGGATCGATGGAGTTTTGTCTTTTTCTTTTTCTTCAACTTTACATCGTCATCCACGCAATCTTTGAGCAACTCAACTTTTTCCTTGATTTTGGAAAGCTTAAAGGACATGCCTTCATCTTCATTCAAATCTTGAAGCTTGGAGGGACGTTTCTTTTTTGACTTTTTCTTGCGCACCAACTCGTAGGGTAAACTGAGTTGCCAAACCAAGGAATGATCATCGGCATGCAAGACAAATGCCGCTGCAGTAGGAGACGCCACAAGAACGTCGTCGTCGTCATCTTTATAGTGACTGCTGCTGCCCGCCACAATTTGCACAAATTGATCCAAACTCTCACATTCCATAACGTGGCTTTTCATGGCAGGCGAAAAAGACTCTTCTGTTGTCGTCGTCGCCGTGTGCTGCGAATGCTCCGGCTGCTTTGTGCCATGCCGAATAAGGGAATCATGGTCCATCTTGGTAAAATGGTTAGTAGTAGTGCAACGTGTCCCCATGATCAACATGCTCATCATGACAACAAGGTAAAAAATTATAAACCTTCTTCATGTTGGGTTGTAGTTGGTTGTCGTACGAGTGCAACGTAATCTGAAAGAAAACCCGTGTTGCCTCATGGATTTGCTGTAATGGAGAGCATCGTTCCTGAAAATGAGAGAAGCGATCCACGAAAAAAGAGATGTGGTCATGGTCATTAGTCTCTTGCGGGCATATCACAAAAGGAGCAGAGAACCCCGCTGACGTAATCGGAATCGCCATTTTGCGGATCCGCATCGCCTTGCGCGCGCTGGGTGGATCGCCTTGCGCGCCAGTCGTCCCTATCCTCGCGCAAAATGCAGCAAAGGCAAAGAAAGAAATCGCCAATTTTGCGCAAACGTTTGCCGCCAACACTGACATTGGAAATAGCGCAACAACAAAGGACCATGAAGCTAAAGACATGGCAAGCTACTCTTTCATTTTATACTTGCGCTGAACTGGCATTGCCAATTCAATTCTTTAAAAACTGCCAGAGACGGTGAACAAATGGGGGCGGTGTTGCCGGCACAAATCACGGCTCCATCAGGAAAGGGAAAATATGGGGGTACCCATATCTATGCCCTATTTCCCCTTTTCATATAGCCATTTTCCCCCTTCACCATAAACCATTTTCCCCTTTTTTAATGCACACATACCCATACATACTGTCGTTGCCATTCACTATTCGACCATCCCCATTCATAATTTATCATTTATCCTTTCACTATTGGAACATCCCCATGCATAATTTAACATTTATCCCTTCACAATTGGCACTCCCCAACCCTAAGGATTGACCCAACATTTGGAATATAGAGAATCCTGTCCCGAAAAAAGTCCAATGACCTTTATATAATTGGATGCTAAGTTATTAATGTCAAGCCATGAATTGACCACTGTATCCCAAAAAGGACGACCTGGGGATACAGTGCGTGTTTTGCTATGCAGGGCAGAAAGGCAGAGTGGAGGGGACAACGGGGACTGCCGCACAAAAAGGGCGATCTAAGGAGACAGTGGTTATTGTCGCTATGCTGGGCAGAAAGACATAGTAGAGGATACAACGGGGAATGCCACGCAAGAAAGGCAAAGTAGAGGGTACAAGGAGGCCTGCCGCACAAAAAGGACAATCTATGGAGACAGCGATTATCGTCGCTATGCCGGGCAGAAAGGCACAGTCAAGGTTACAACGGGGAATGCCACGCAACTCTTTCAAACCATTCTCCACCAATATCTGTCAGATCCTGCTAGAACCTGGAGGTAATGTTGATGCATTCATTGATGGAGGCTGGGACCAACTCCTGCATGGATCCGAGGTTCAGCCATGGAACTGCTGTAGCTAGTCGTGCGCCGGCACGTAATATCATGTAGGAATGCTCCAAATGGCACTCTTTCAAGCCATTCTCCACCAATATCTGTCAGATCCTGCTAGAACCTGGAGGTAATGTTGATGCATTCATTGATGGAGGCTGGGACCAACTCCTGCATGGATCCAAGGTTCGGCCATGGAGCTGTGGTAGCTAGTCTTGGGCCGGTACGTCATATCGTGTAGGAACACTCCAAATTGCACTCTTTCAAACCATTCTCCACCAATATCAGTCAGATCCTGCTAGAACCTGGAGGTAATGTTGATGCATTCATTGACGGAGGCTGGGACCAACTCCTGCCTGGATCCGCGGGTGAGCCATGGAGCTGCAGTAGCTAGTCTTGTGCCTGCACATTGTGCGCCGGGCACTCTTTCAAGCCATTCTCGATCAATATCTGTCAGATCCACAAGTAGCTACTGGGGATGGGAGGTAGTAGTGACAGTAGTAGCCTGATCCAAGTCCTAAACAAAAAGGACTTTCCATCATCAAGATATCCCTGTCATTGTTGTCCAGGATGCGAAAGAGCAGAAGATGCTAGCAAATTGGACTCTCTTTGCACCGCCTCAATGGTGACACATCATAGATTGATAGAGCCTGAATGTCTTGTTTGAATGCTGCAAGATGGCACATTTGATCCAAGTCCTAAACAATAATGACTTTCCATTGTCAAGAGATCCAAGTCATTGTTGCCCGGAGTGCATGTCATAGGTTCCTCGGCACATGAAATTTTCAAAGATCCCATGGCAAAAGATCTGCTAATCCAAAATGGACACATGCCCCAAGCCTTCCCTCATCAACCGGGAGGCGCAAAAACATTGTGGGATTTTGTAGTATTGCTGGCGCCAGGGCCAAAAAGGTTGCCAACAAGCGGTAGAGTGCTTCGGCCCCTCGGCACGCGAAATTTTCAAAGATCCCATGGCAAAAGATCCTCTAATCCAAAAAGGACACATGCCCCAAGCCTTCCCTCATCAACCGGGAGGCAACGATGCAAAAACATTGTGGGATTTTGTAGTATTGCTGGTGCCAGGGCCAAAAAGGTTGCCAAAAAGCGATAGAGTGCGTGTCAGCCCCTCGGCAGGTGAAATTTTCAAAGATCCCATGGCAAAAGATCCGCTAAGCTCGTGAGGACACACGCCCCAAGCCTTCCCTTATCAACCGGGAGGCGGCGATGCAAAAACATTGTGGGATTTTGTAGTATTGCTGGCACCAGGAACGAAAAGGTTGCCAACAAGCAGTAGAGTGTGCGCCGGCTCCTTGGCATGTTAACCATTGTCGATTGATAGAATATACATGTCCAACAGGAACAGCACTGCAAGATGGCCTATTTGATTGAAGTCCTAAACAAAAGGGAGTTTCCATTGTGATCAAGATATCCCTGTTGTTGTTGGCCAAAAGAATGTTTTTTTAACAATTGGAAAATAAGTGGTTGTTGGTGTGATGTTTTGGTGTGGCTCTGCCGGTGTGAATTTCTTCAGATTGAGCCGTTTTTCAGTTAAAAAGGCAGAATGAAGGGTAGAGTGGTGTGATCGCAGGCACTTGATTAGAATGACTGGTATGTTCGGTGTGGCTCTGCCGGCGTGACTTTCTTCAGATTGAGCCGTTTTTCAGTTAAAAAGGCAGAATGAAGGGTACAGTGGTGTGATCGCAGGCACTTGATTAGAATGACTGGTATTTTCGGTGTGGCTCTGCTGGCGTGACTTTCTTCAGATTGAGCCGTTTTTCAGTTAAAAAGGCAGAATTAAGGGTACAGTGGTATGATCGCAGGCACTTGATTAGAATGACTGGTATGTTCGGTGTGGCTCTGCCGGCGTGACTTTCTTCAGATTGAGCCGTTTTTCAGTTAAAAAGCAGTTAAACAGACGTTTTTCTCCATAACGAATGGGACTTTCTTCAGATTGAGCCGTTTTTCAGTTAAACAACAGTTTAAAAGCCGTTTTTCTCCAAAACAAATTGGTGTTGGGTAATTTATGACATGATCGTGCATTTTCGCCAAGGTCCGGTTTTGAATTCAATGGCCACTAACACACCACATGAAAGAGGTTGTCCCCCTTCATAAATGAAAAAGTTTGAATGGGAGATGTAGGGAGGAGGTCTGCCACACCTTTTTGAACACATGAAGACATCAAACAACCCTCCTTACTGGAGAAATGATGCCACAAAATTGAACGATAACAAACCAAGATAACAAGCATTTAGGACTACCATAGGTGCTGGGTTCAACCATTTGATGTGTCGACAATGGGCTACATTGGCTGGATTGTACATTATGGATGCCAACAATGCCACAAAAAGGAGCAGGAAGCAACAACAAAAATGCTCAATTGGATATGACATGATGAGCAGAAACCCACAGAGTTCAAACTCTGGGTCTGAGAAGGAATGTGACCAACGTTGCGTTTAGAATGACTAGGGCTTTAAAGGTAAGACAAAGAAGGAGGGTGAGATTTGGAGAAAAACAATAGAGCTAACTTATTTTCAACTCGGTTGCAGTGATAGTACACTACCCTACGGTCGTAGCAAGGAAGAGTGAGTGAGTAACTTTGAATACTCCTCCAAGATTGGGGCTTGCAATGCTGTAAGTAGGACGTGACATGGCAAAGGTTTGGAAAAGGGAGAAATGCAACTCGCAAATGATGCAACTTGTAGGACCAATGATCTACAAATACTGAGCATGAAAGTGGGACACATGCAGGCAAGAGGCATTGGCAGTACGATTATCTATATTCAGGCGGAGGACCATTGATGTTGGGATTGGTGGTACCGGCTGTCAGATTGTTGGGATTGGTGCTAGTACCGAGGGGGGGGATTGTTGGCATGAGTGGCAGCAGCACTGCTGGGAGCTGGTTGAGATCATGATGGGTACCACTAGGTAGCATTGGCACCACAAGGGCCAGCACTGGGAGTTGAGAGAGATCATGGGTACCACAAAGTGGCATTGGCACCATGAGGGGCAGCATTGGGAACTGGGGTTTGGCAATCATTTGGTAGCCAGTGGCCTGCAAGATGAGCATAGCATGGACGAATTAAAAATAGCTAGTGCACCAATGGAGTCCACTGTTGTAATTGCGGTATGGTATTGGGATAGAATAGCAGTGTAGTTAAGCCAAGTGTCATTTGATAATGGAGTTAATATGTTGAATGGGAATGATGTTTTTGATTGGATGTGTAGATAGTGAATGGTGTGGTAGATAGTGAATGGTGTGGCGGTTTATTAAGGGGCGGGGCAATAGCTACTGGTTAGGGGGATGAGTAATATTGAGGGGTATAATAATGGGTTCGGAGACCTCCCCACGGTGATGCCTTTTTTTGGGGGTCCGGGGCATAGATATGGGTACCCCCATATTTTCCCTTTCCTGATGTCCGGTAAGGGAAGAATAAGTGTCGCAACTATTTGAGTCGAATCGGCAATGCTGACAGAAGTGGCCGAAGCACGCACTTCCACCAGTGCACGATCCAATGCCAAGAACAATCACGGAGGAAGTGTTCGAAAAACCACCAATTTGAGAGCACGTTTTGCATGATCTCTCACCAATGGTGAAGGTGCCGGAAGTGACCGCCAATTCACCAATGAGACTGCACGCCTGTGCAGGGGTGCAGGATCCGTCACCAATGGTGACGGAAGTGGCCGCGGTGGAAGTGGCACTTCTGTAACCAATGGCAAAGCACGCATAATAACCGACGCATGAGTTGGGACCCACGGTGATACTTGCAGATTGGGATCCAATGTTCCAGCAGGCCCCATTGCCCCTGCAAGATCCTTTTGAAATGGTGGCTATCCCTTTCCACTCACATGCAATGTTGCCAGTACAGCATTGTTCGTCAGCTGGCAACAAGGCACAGCAAGTGTTGACCTGGGCAGCTGTTGTGGTAAATGTATGTTGGCTTGGCTGCAAACTGTTCTTGGTGTTAATCTGATGAAACTATCAAGGGAGACAAAGAAGATAAAGTGAGGCGAATGCATCCGACAAGTTGAAATTGTGACAAGCCGAGAATAATGGCACATGGACTTACCTCAGCGACAGCAGCTTCATTGTCAACTGCGGCGGCGTGGGCCGGCAAATCGAGCACCAAAAGAGGGACAAAATGAACAATCCTACCCTAACGACAGAGAACTTTATGATGGCGGCGATTGCTTTTGGTTACTTTTTTCCTTCTTCTTGCTGCGGGTGCAAATTATGAGATGTCTTTTGGATCGAGAATGAAGTGAAAGTTGATCTCTTGTCCATGTAATGCGGCTCTCATCTTCACTAGTTACTTGATGCATCATGCAATGAGCAAAACAAGCAAGGCTAGGTATCCTCCTTATGGCTGTTTTACGGCACTTTGCCCACCAAAATATCCCGTCTTGCAAGCATTGGAGAGTAGCTACTAGCATTATGGATGAATTCACAGAACCGTTTCGCATGTTCTTTGCTCTACAGTTTAGTAAAAGCTAATTCTGATAACAACGTTTTTGATCATCATGAGTTGTTTCGTTTGCACGATTCTAGCGGTGCAAAACCCCGTGTAAACGTCTCATTTTCGTACCAAGCCAGACGGTACAAAAATGACCCATCCGAACCACGAAACGACCGACGATTTCGTGGCGAATTTAGTCAAGCACATGCCGTCACAGACGATACAACACGAGGGACAAAAACAACACCGTGACGATCAACCAATTGCTATGAGCAATGATGCCGTTGTCACAGCAATCCACCAGCATGACACAACGATTGAGAAAAGCACAGTACTAACGTTGACGACTACGATGCTACCGTGGTGGAGCGTCCCTTGACGGAGGATGTACCTGTTGTGCCGTATTCGCTTTGCACATCAAGAAATTCGACACATATGCATGACAACCTTGTGTGATACCGGTGATGTCTTGTCGATTCCAGACATGAATGAACGCATGCACACTACGCCCTACTGTAATTTCATGCTGAAAAGATTGCCGAAATTGCATGGGATTTGGTATGGGATGTGATGCTGTGTGCAAGAGTTATGATATTGATTCGATTGAAGAAGCCTTTGTGCCAGCAGGAACGGGATGGCACAAACCGGAAGATCTGATGTGACGAGAGGCTTTGGTGGATGAAGTGGAGAAGAAAGGATTGTGTGGTATGGAAGTAGTCGAGGTCAGTTCTCCCTATGATCATGTCAATATTACATCGCTCAAGGCCTTGTGGATTGCTTATTGTCGATGCCTTGCCAGGTGCCATGGTAGTTCATGGAACTATGGGCACGCACAAGAGCATTATGGACAAGGCGGTTGTTCCATTCTAAGTAGTACTACAGAGGGAAACTAATCAAGTAATACATGAGTTGAAATTCATTCGCAAGTAGACCCTTTGTTACAATACTAATAGTGGTTTTGTTGAAATTGAAGCGACAAAGATCGTGGCGCTTTCTTCCCTATTACTATCACACATCGTTATAGTGCCTCTGGTGGCATCCATACTCCATTGAATTTTGGCAGCCGACCGACGGTGGCGCACAACGTGACGCGTTGTCGAATGTCACCATTTCTTTCTCAAAAATGAATATCTCCGTTATCTTTTTTGCATAAGCCTCTATCAATAGTATTCAAAGCTCTGTGCCAAAAAGATAACTGAGATACAATGTTTGGATGAAGTAATGATCTACAGAATGGTGTCCATGGTCGGACCGAGATTTCGTTTCCGTGATAGCATCGAGCGAAAACATCATCGCGCCCAAAAAATGATTCCAAGTTTGACTAGTATGATTGCAATTATTCATGATTCAAAAGTTAATCCCGGACGCGAGTCGTTTACGCGCACTTTGGCACCGCTAGATTCCGTCATTGCTTTGCGACAATTCGATTGGATGATGGCGTGGGATACGTAACACCAAAATGAGCAGGGGCAAGGGGTAAGTTCTTATGCCATGCATGTAATGAATTTTTTAATTTGATGCGAAAGCAGAACCCAGTGTTTGGCTTTGATTCCTCAGTTGCCTCTAAGTATAAAAATATCAAGATGCATTATATATATTTATCGCATTCTTTCGTTCCGCATGGCGAAGAATCCTTTGCTTGCAAAATTCATAACGAAAGATTCCATCGTTTTAATTTATGCAGCTTCCGTTTGCTCTTATAAAAATCATAACGAGAGAATCTTTCGTTATAAATTTTTTATAACGAAAGATTCCATTTTTAACCTTGCACCAATGAATTAACGGGGCTTAGGATTCTAGATTCTCTTTGAATCAATAAGGCGATTTGTGAGCGAAAGGGAACTTCCGATGGCGAAGGTGTCGTACAATCTGCAAGAAATAAGGAATCCTAAATTCTGGCGATCTTTCGTTATGATGAAATTCATACCCAATCTTTCGTTATAAAACGAAAAATTATAACAGCATAACGAGAGAATCTTTCGTTATACTTTTTTCAAAACAAACGATTCTTCGACTGCCAAAGGTATGTCGCAGTCAGAACTAAAATATATGCCATACCCTGTTCTCGTAAAGACTCTATATAAAAACAATTAACACAAGGAACGCATATGGAGAAGCAGAGCTTCGGTACGTTTCATGCCATGCATCCAGAGCGAACTTACCCCTCGCCCCAGCAAAGAGCGAAATGCATATGACCCTTTTTTTCTTCGAAAAGTGGACCTTTTTCGCTCATGTCCGGTTACCGTAGGTAGCTAAGTTGTTTTGGGAAAAAAGGGGACCAAAGAGAAGAAAGATTTGGGTATCCTCTCAAGAATAACAAAAGAAACAGTTCAACCTAGCTACTACTGTGATGAATCGCCAAGAAGTCGAATTGGTCCAGCTTTGTCGTGAAAAAAGTCGAATAAATCGGTGGATTCGACGTCTGTCCGGCGTCCCCGAATGAGAAGCCTCCTGGCGACATCCACAAACCGCCACCCGTCATGATGCAAGACAGAGAAATCCAAAATGACCCGCCCCATATTCCATCTTTGCTGCCACACTCTTTCATTACTATTGCTATTGCAATTGCACTTTTGCCTAATTGTGCAATGCCTCGATTGAATTTGCTCTTGTTGTCTTTGTTATTGGGCATTTCCGTCGTTGTTTCCAAGGGCTTTGGCCATTCTTTGATTCCAGTGAGTCATTGTCGACAGTTTGGATTGCCCGCCAAAACGTTCGAGGTGCAATCTCCCATCACGACTACTCGAGGTGGCAGTGCTTTGTCTACTACTAGCAAGACCATGTTATTTGCTGCGGATCCCAATGCTTCCAAATGTCCCGTCAGTAAAAGTATGGCAACCTTTGGAGCGCTCTGGGGAAGTTGGGGCGTCGTCTACATTTTAGTCAAGGCGGTCAAACGCGTCTTGCCCATTGCTCTGGAACCTTGGAAAGGCACATTGACATTGAGTCCGTTTCAATGGGGGTACGTAACTAAACTATGGCATGTTGTTGATCATGACAACAATGACAGTTCGCATGGCATGACATGGCATGACATGGATCTACGTCCATGTTGTTTTTATTGCCATATTTCTCATCCTTGCCTTGCCTTGTCTACTCTATAGTTGTTATGCCTTGTCGTGCCTGGTATTTGCCTATGCCGAAGGCTACAAGGGATTTCATTGCAAATTTAGTCCCTTGGTCGTCAAACGAAGTTTGACTTTGGTCATTGGAACGCCCCAAGGCAACAGTGTCTTGAATTTTGTACTAGCGCCCTTGTATAGTATGGCCCTGATGCATGCGACTCGGAAACGACTCGTGACGTCGTGGAGTGTCACATTGGGTGTGGCAACATTGGTGGCGATTGTCAAACGACTACCACCCGTATGGAGATGTATTATGGATGCTGGCGTGGTGGTGGGATTGTCGATTGGCTCTTTGAGTATCATGTGGCTATTTCTCCAAGCGTGGAGGACCGGACAAGCCCCTGCTGTCGATGCATGTTTGCCAATGGTGGAGGAGGCCAAGTCGAAACAAAAGTAAAAGAAAAAGAAATTGGAAAAAATGATGGGGTTTTGGACCAAGGGACATGACATGGTATCGGCGTCCAAATGGCGAAATAAACTTACGATGACGATGGATAGAAACCGTCATGATTTTCGACTCTGTAGCGACGACGATTTATTTCTACTAGATAGCTAGGCTAGAACTGGATTATAAATGGAGAATCTTTCAAAATGACAAATGCTGGATGGATGGTGAGAGACCTTGCCGTCATGGCGGTCGACTAGTAGTCTATCCGTGAAGCATTCTGCCTTATTTACACCAAAGACTCGTCATGAATAGCATAGCTAGCTTATTCTTCCTACCAAGGTAGAATTGCAGATACTACTAGGGAAGGGTAATGAGACATTTATGGGCCCATCTTGTCATTCCTGGGGTGGCGTCTCTAATGATCAATGTCCTCCTCTTTTCGTAGTCGCATTCCGGCCTGTGGATTCCATCCAGCTAGTAGCTGTCAAAACCAGAGCCAGCCTTGGACTCCTTTGGCATCTCATCGCAAACATAAGGCCCTCGCTCTGCTCAAGAATCATAAAAGACCTGGCCCATATTCCTTGTCGCTCCTATTATAGTAGTTAAACTGGTTTTTGTCCCATGCCACTACCGGTAGTTGTATCCAATGTCAAATTCATTCCCACTAAACGTTCCACATGTGGTTGCCATCATATTTGCTCTAAAGCTTTGACGATAACAGCAGCAGCAGCAGCAGCATTGTGCGCGGAATATCCACAGCTTCTTCCTCGTCTTTTGGAATGGTCGTCGATCGATCGTTCTAGCCTTAGTCCCGAATCAGGGGCGGCGGTGTCGACGGCTCCTCCTTTGCCCTCGTGTATCGTGGTACTCATCGATCGGCACTCGACAATCGCTCCCAGTTTCTTGACAGCCTTGTTCCATTTCTTTCCCGGGAGGTTGACATTAAAATCGCATGCAACTGCACCTCAAAATCGCCGTTTCGAACTCGACTTGAATTCTCCTCTGCATAACAATGCCAGAGTCAACGTCTTCCGCGATACTGGCTGAAGCTGCTGCAACACAATAGTCATGGTGAAAAAAAAATGATTTGGGTTGAACGGCTTGGTCTTGACCTTCATACAAATCCACCGACTTGCTTTTCGAGCATGCCCTTCCCTCCTTGTCTACTCATCTGAAGGGAATAATTTGAGCCAGCACATCCGTAGCATTAGGGCGTCTTAGATTTTGTTGGGACATTCCGGCCACCAGATGTGATCCCAAAAATAATTTTTCAGGTCGTTGTGATGATATAACCCCATCCAATGGGTTGGCTGCTGCCTGGTATTTGACTCCTGTGCAAGATCTTGGACACAGTATTCCATTGTACTCATGTACACCTTCAACTCGCCACTGTTTGCTGCATCGGCATAGCAAATGTCAACTGGTCTGCGAAAGTCTGCGCGTGGATGTTCGAGCAAATCCAAAACACGCTCGATTCTATTGGGATTGACCAAATACGAATGTGTATTGGTAATGTAGTGGGTAGACCAGTAGGGTTGATCTAAAGACAGATTGCGTGTCTCATTCACACCCTGTGGAGCAAACGGACCCGTCTTGGAGCGACCCAAGCCCCCCCGACAAACCCAATATCGAAATTCTTCAAGAGTGAAGTCCGTGTTGATTTCCTTGAGCGTTTTCTTTGCGTTTTTCAGGTCTGGATGGATTGGGTCGAGATGGTGGTACGAAAACGGTTTCCCGCCAATATATAACATGTCCCAATCTTTGGGTAAAGCTGGCAAAATTTCCTGAAGGACTCGATCCAACGTGGACGTGGCGCAGGTTGCATCCTCTTCCAAAATCCACAATGCATTAGGACGACGACGGTCCATACTATTGTTCCAACCTTCCAGTGCTAAACGTAGCAAGTGCCAATGACTCATGAAGCATCCCATGTGATGCGGCTTGTCGTATCCATCTTTTCCGGAGGGGTCATTAGGCGAAAACTCGGAGGCATTCAACGGTGGATAAATGCCAGTCACTTGTGCGTAATTGTTCAAAATGATGTGATCATATCCATTGGCCGCAGGCAACCAAGTGACGGGTAGCACTGCTATCGATGCGTTGTTGCGAGTACTATTAATGTGGTCACTACGAGAACTGCCCTTGCTGCTGTTGCGGGTGGGAAGTTGTAGTGCAGCTTGGTTTCGAATTCGGAATGCCTGGGCTTGCTGCAAGGTGGAAGCGATGACGAAAGCTTGAATGCTGGGGGAATCGTCCTTCTCGATAATTTCTTTTTGTTCGCTGGCACCGCAAGGGATTTGTTGGGACAGAGAGGACTCAATAATTTGGTGGGGTTGTTGCCAGCTCGTTGTCCTGGTCAATCGCAGGCCCCAAAATACTTGGGAGAGACAGAATAAGACTCCCAGCAAGAGAAGATTGCACCTCAGACCGCTTCCTCTTGCTCCATACTCATGCATCATTCTTAGGCAGCGTTTTGAAGTTATTATTTGCTGTACCTCCAAGCGACTTTGGCTCCTTTGTTATTATGGCTGGCAATAACAACAATAGTGTGCATCGTTGACTCCTTCTGCACCGACCAAAACACTCTTCAGGTAGATTTCACGGAAAAGTCCCCAGCCGAAAATCCAAACTTTTAAATTTGGAATTCCCCATCAGGGAGGGGCATTTTCGTCCGTCCGTCGAAAAATTACGACAAAATTCGTCCAATTTGGTCGTAATTAAGTGCCTAAATTCTTTCTGTCCGTCTACGGGAGAGACACAGTCATTTGTCGAATGAATCGTACGATATCACTGTTCTCTGCAACTCCTCGTTTCTACTAGTTATAGACAGCTCGCTAGAGGCTGGCTAGACTTGGATGACAGCTCGCTAGGCTGGCTAGACTTGGATCATTGTCGTATCCTTTTCCAAAATGCTGGATTGTGTCGGGCCTTTGTTGCCGTCATGGCGGTCTACTAGCCTGTGCTGGCTCTTACTACTATTAACACTATAGTCGTCTGTCCGGCATGCTCGTCCTGACCGCGAGTCCAAATGCAAACTTTGATCCAGCTGCTGCCTTCCTCTACTTGGCTCCACGCCTGAATACTAGCATGGCTAGCTTATTCCTAATCTAGAAACTCTGCTACTACTAGGGAAATTCAAATCGTTGGGAGAATCGAGGCTCTACTAATAGGGCTAGGAGGAGGCATGTAGTATGCTGCCTCCCTTTTACAAAAGCTACCTTTTTTTCACTTGGTTGCCTCGTGTCGTTCTCGTAGTTCTTGGCATGACTAGTCTTTTTTGGATTCCACCTTGCGAGTTAGTTTGTTAGCTAGCTGCCATTACCAGCCCCTTGTGTACTCGTTTGGCATTTCGTCAAGTCGATGCGATTGCATGCCTGATTATTTCCGTGCGCCTGGTGCCCAAAAGATCATCCTTGTCAAACTTCAACTTGGTTTTCGTTGTTGCATCATGCCTAATGTAGTATCGATTGTCAAATTCATTCCCACCAATTGTTCGGCATGTGGTTGCCATTGTTGCTGGCGTTTGGTTTGAAAAAATCCATTGAGTGATCGTGATCGATCAAATTGATGAACAATTGGAATGGGTTGACCAAAGGCATCTACCACTGGATATTGTTGTTTACTATTACCAATACCTGGATGATATTGATAGGTATATCCCGTCGTGGCCACGGGACCTTGGAAATTTTTCCATGTCGAAATGGAATCAATTCCTTCAATGTCAAGTTCTCCCATGTAATACAAGACATTATGATGAGCTTGATCACCCTTGCCCATTTGATTTCCCAATAAATTATCCATGTGCCATTGCATTTTGAGCAAGTATTGTTCCATGGCCACTTTGCCACCCAAGGTAACTCCACTACACAAGACGGTTTGATTGCCAATGGCAGCAACCATGCCAGGTCCCCAAAAATCGGCAATCATTTTACCCGTAAATCGATCCAATTCAATGATACGACGTTGTTCGGCTTCTTCAAACAAGTGCAAGGTGGTCGAACTCAATTTGTCCTTGAGCGAGGCATGTTCCATGGGATTGGATTGAAAAATCAAGTCCCGAAAATCCACCAACCATATTTGCGTGTTTGGCAAATAGTGTTGAAGCCATATCCAATAATATTCATATCGAAATTTTCGGGCCGATTGATGTCTTCCTGACAAATCCGTACCAGTGCCACGTTGAAAAGTGACTTGCAAGGCCGACTTGTTGTTATTATAAGGATTTTGATAGGCGTAGGTAGATATACATCGAGCATGACCATACTTGTCATATGGATAAGGAACCAAGCGTTTGCATTCCGGCAACGTATACACTACCAAATGCGAATGTTTGGCATGATACGTGAGCCACGTTTGTAATTGTGTCGAGCAGTTGGCCCAAGGTTGAATGCCCAAGACGACGTCACCTTGATAGTTTGTGTCATACAAGAGTGAGCCAAGGGTCATTAAATGATCATCAATCTCGTAACCCTTGGCCATGGCAAAAATAGCACTGTCGACAGACGAACGATGTTGGCCTAGAAACGGCTTGAGGTTGGGCACCAAGTACTGACGTCCAGGAGGATAGCGCAGTGGGGGTTCCTTGTGCTGGCGTTGCTGCTTGCTTTGGTGCTGAATCTGCGGCAAATAAGGCGGAGGTGGTCCATAGTGGTGGTGGTCGGTACAATGACAATCAGAATTGAGTTGCTGCAAAGAATAAAATTGCCATATGCTCACGGCAATCAAGCCGGCTAATAGTAATAAGGTTCGTGAGGACAAGGAAGACATGGTGTTGTTGTTGTTGTTGTTGGATATCCTAGAATGAATGCAGAATGGACGAGGCATCATGGTGTGCATCGAACGCCAAAATGACCCGCGCCTTTTTTTGCTGGCATTATTAAGCGCGCGCACAATTGAAATGACGTCAGATGCATTCGTGTGACTCCGCGTGGAATTCTGTACTATCGTAGAGCCCATGACCTGTTTTTTAAAGTCCAGCATTCCGTCGCAAAATACGTCACCCGCTTTGGATCCATTCGAACAAAATAACTACCGACACAAACACCTGCTACTACAGTTGCTGTGCTACACCATTACACTACATAATACGTCATTGCCAATCCAAGATGCACAGTCCAAAACGTCAAGAGAGCCGCGCTACAGACAGTCACCGCCGTCATAGCCACACTCCGTCGTGTTGTATGGCCAACCATTACAATTTCCATCTCCAATATAATAGGGATAATCTACAGTACAGTTGGGGTACTTTGCCATGAACTCGACACAGTCACCGCCGTCAAAGCCGCATTCTTTTGTCATATATTGCCCACCCTCACAGTATCCATCTCCAATCAAAGCGGGATTATCCACTGTACAGTTGGGATACTTTGCAATGTACTCGACGCAGTCACCGCCTTTATAGCCACACTCTGTGGTATTATATTGCCCACCATCACATCGTCCATCTCCAATCCGAGATGGATCCTCCACTTGACAGTTTGGATAAATTGCCTTGAAACAGTCCCCTCCATCGTAGGCACATTCCGGCGTATCGTATTGTATGGCCCACTGTGACATTCTCCATCACCAATCAAGGACGGAAACTCCACTGTACAGTTGGGATACATTTCGGATACGGAAAGGCCTTTATTATCGTTCCGAGGATGCGTCAGCGGAAACGCAATAGCAAACGCAATTCCAAACAGAACCACAAGGACTGCTAGCCTTTGATAGAATCGCCACTTTGGAGGTTCCCTTTAGTCTCAACAATTTCTTCCGCAATCGCTGTTGCTTGAGGCGGTTGTTTGTAGTTCGCCTTGGTTGCCCCGGTGTGTCTGTCGCCCACAACATAGGCTTCCACGTGCACTGCGACCGAAGAGACTTCGTCATCCCCTTACTCTACTGGACAACTAGTTATTGTCGTGGTGGCAACAGTAGCAGTAGCAGCACTTCCCAAGTCGTCGTTTTTGTCATGATTCTCACTTACGGCACCTGCCATTTCTGCTTTTTGCTTTTCATCGACGACTGCGCTCATCATCTCGGCCTGTCGTGACGAAACCGCATCTTCTTTCTCGCCATACCTTCCAGGTGTACGGTCGGGTGTGCCGTTCATTCTTCTGTTTTGAGTTAGTTATCGGAAGTATTTTGTGGTCGACAGCAGCAGCTGCGGGTCAATCATAATAATACAGTGGTCGGACAGGTGCACCTAAAAAGCGGGCAATGACGGACAGGCTTCGCGCTTGCGCAGAATTGCAATGACGTCAGACGCATTCGTGTGTTTTTCTCTCTCTCTCGGAAGCAAATTGTTCATTTCACACGTACCATTTGAAACGATTGGCATCCATCGTCTACTATCCTCGAAGCATGCACTCATAATTTTCATTCTTTCTTTCTTTCTTTCTTTCTTTCTTTCTTTCTTTCTTTCTTTCTTTCTTTCTTTCTTTCTTTCTTTGACAGTTACATCATGTTCCAAAATACATTTCTTACATTGACTTTGGCAACTGCTGCCGCCTTGTCATTGGCACAAGCCCAAGATTGTCCTATTGTTTCGACCGTGGAAAATTTTAGTTTGCAAGCCTACGCACAATCCACATGGTATGTTCATCAACAAGCCGAAAATGCGTATTCGCCATTGGATCAAAACAATTGTGTCCGGGCGCAATATACCATTCGGCAAGAACCAACGGCATTGTGGGGATATACAGTTGATGTTCAAAATTCGGCACGCAAGGATTCGGGAGAGGACATTGATGCCATCTTGTGTGCGTATCAGCCAGATGATGCCATTGCCGAGGCTAGCAAGCTCATGGTAGCACCATGTTATCTCCCAAAAGAACTCGCGGGTCCCTATTGGGTCGTGGCCTATGATGAAACCCAAGGCTATGCACTCATTTCGGGTGGCCAACCGACCATTCCCAATGGCGATTTGGGTTGTCGTACCGGAGACGGTATCAATGAATCGGGGTTATGGATATTTACTAGGAGTCCAGTAAGAGACGAAACATTGATTGCTCAAGTTCGTCAAATTGCCCAAGCAGCGGGATTTGATGTGACAGTCTTGAATGATGTGGATCAAACGGGATGTTATGATTCCGTTGCAGAAAGCACTTGTGTGGATTCCCCAACGGCCTTTGATGGTGGATGGTGGGCGTTTGGCAGCATGACCTATGATTGTGATTGGGTCGCAGAATATGCTTGGTATCGATGTTGGTTATACGGCGACAACTGCCCTCTGACGTGTGGCAAGTGCGATTGAGGCTACGTACTTCTTGTGCAGAATGGTGGTTTGTGAAATGTAATGGCCTTCTAGCAATAAAGTATATCGTAGTTCGACGCTCCCCCTACTGTCGGGTAGTACGGAAAAATATATACATTTCTAGATTAGACTTGTATGACTATTGAAGCCGTGTAAATAATTCCTACAGTCCTACTAGATGTATACGAGTTGTTTTTGTTGTTGTGGTTTTGCTCATCTTATAGTAGTAGTGATGATCATGATTATGGCAAGTGCCTGTGCCAAAGTTTCTTCCAACGAAACATCATTCAAGGGATAGTATCAAAAGAATGACGAGACATCTAGCTAGAAACGAAAATACACAAGCTCGGAAGAGTATCCCATACAAGTTTCTCATCATTCATCTTCTCTGGTGTTACCATGTTAATATTTCCCGTCCTGACCGGGCTTGTGCTCTTTGATCCATTCCACCATGAGATCCCGGTACTTGTTTGGAAGTGAAGGATCGGAAACAACATGGTTATGCTTGCGATCTAGGTAGAAAATTCCCTTGCAAGGGCTTCTGTAGTGGTTCCATCGAGCTCGTGTGATTGGCACTTTTGGTTTGGACCCACCCTTCCGCAGATTATGAACACTTAAACTTTCGGAATTTGCAACACGATAAATCAACTTCCTTCTGCCACCACAAGGTATGGCTCCTCGATGCACATAGTCCACTTCGAATTCCTTACATTCCGCTCCTTCTTGGCCTGTCTGATTAGTGCCGAAGGCCCAACCATCAATTTGAAGTGCGCCCAAGTTAGCAATACCCTCGTACTCTTTGAGAAAATTCTGAAGAATAGTAGTATTGGCGGTGGTGCCGTTGCGATGGGATACGGAGGGGGCTGACACTTGCATAGTCACATTTTCTTCGGCATCGTCAAGCCATAAGTATTCGTCAATATCAGGCATCATGATCCAATCAAGGCCGTATCTCTTAGCTCGAAACAGACATTGATGCATTGCCGTTACCTGCCAAAAGGTTCCCCCCCAAATTCTCCATGGAAGATTTTTGTCTCCCGTCCGGGAGTGATTGACGTGATCCTTCCAAACAAAGTTGTATGGCACATAGGTTATGCTGTCGGACAAAGGAAGGTCTTCAATGTTGAATTCTTCGTTGTGGTAGAACCAAGTATGCTGGACTCCGAGCGTTTGGTGGTAGGCGACATGAGGTGCTACCTGCTCGTGACCTCCACGAAAGCGGACGCACATGCCAATCTTAGTACCTGGGGCCGGTCGCTCGTCTTCTATGTCGATTCGATCACATTTAAGGAATGGCCTTAAATCATAGACCCAGTTAGCGACTGTTTTGTTTGCGGGGAGCTGGTGATTGGATGCCCACAAGAAGACAGGCGTGGATCTTGTTCTTGCTACGGTGGTCTCGTTGCTAGGTTTGGGCAATTCAAGGCGAACGAATTTCGTTGCTTTTGTACCTCTATTTTCCACGATTCCAGAAAAGTTTTGTCCGAACTGGTCCTGCCATGTCCATGTTGCGCCCATGAATGCCCACGCATTCCATGAAACTATTGGATGATACATGAGGCTCACCTTGAAGTGATTGCCCATGTCCCATACCCAATCAATCAAGGGGGGCATCTCGTCACCCATTTCCAACATTTCATCGATGATAGGATTAAGATACTTTTCGAGTTCAATACGGCATTTTTGAGCTGATGTGTAAACATTGCCGTCCTCGTTCCGAGAAGTCTTCGCCAAAAAGTTGGTGCCGTTGTCTTCTTTAAAGCTTAGTAGCAGGTCACCATTTTTGCTGGAATAATAAAAAGGCAAGAGGGTTCTATACTGCTCACTTATGAAAAAAACAATGGGGAACGACAGCAAGCATATTTTGAAAGCTGCCTTTTTTCTCAAGTCCTCAAACAAAACTACCATGATGATCTGTTGACAACTACAACACCAAAACGGACTGGTCGTTCTTGTGTTGTGTCGTTGTTTTGCGTCCGTGGTGTGTTGGATTAGAATGACTTTGGGTGCATTCGAGAGAGTAGAGTACGACTATGATACCAGAACATACGTGGCAAGACCACGAGGCTCTCATTCTTCGATTTCATCACTTCGAGTTACGAAAGGTCGCAAAAAAACCGAAATGCTCGCAATATTCCAAGCATATGCCCTTTCACTTACTAATAGCGAGCTCGAAAGATGTCGCATTCGGTGGAAATCCGTCTTAATGACTGACATTAAGAAAACTCACTTATGTGGGTTCGCGGCTTTAGTTTCTGAAAGAAAGAAAATGACTTTTCTTTAGAAAAATGACCCTTTTCTTATCTAAAGAAACACATTTACTTAACCCCTATCGTATCAGGTCCCAAAAGTGTACGCTATGTGGTCCATTTTTTCGAAAAGTGGACCTTTTTGACCCACCATTTTGGGTTCACTTTTCGTTAATCGGATCGACTACTGTAGCTATCCTAGTGAGTGGCTTTCGTTGTTCTTCTCTCATAAAAGGTGGATGCTTTCGGCTGCTCCATAGGCCACATCAAAATGGAAGGAGTTTCTAGAGATTGATCATCTCGCCCCTCTTCGCGATGAGTCTTGTTGCTGTTGCTCCGACTTAGCTAATCCCTTGCGGCTGTTGCTAGTACTCGTCGGTGACTTTTCATTCCGCGCCAGCCGATAGTCTTTCCCCCGTCGCCGTCACCGTGTGCTCGTCTGCCCTCTGACGTGTGGCAAGTGCGATGGATTGTAAATTATGGTTGTTGTTTGTCAAGAGCGTTTAGTATGTAGTACTAGTATCATGCATCATCTGTTCCTATTGGTCGAATCACGCGCCATGATGATTCGATGAGGCCCGGTTCCCACGCCCTCGCATATTCTCGCATTCTCGCATTCTCGCGATTTTTCACGAGACGAGAACCGGTGCATTCCAGCGGGGGGTGCGAATTCTCGTATTCTCGCAACAACGGAAGTAGGACAGACAAACAACGCCGAACCTGATTGTGTAGGTAGTAAAAGCACCACAAAAATCTTGTTCTTCACTTTCAACTCGACTCCTCTCCGATCATGTCTACTCTTTCTGATCATGCCGATGCTACAACACCAGCAAAAGGTAGCAAAAGGAGCCCTAATGAACTACCGGAGGATCTCAAGACTCTTGATGTCGAGGGAAAGAACACAAAAGCGGTTGTAGAGACAGTGCAACACTACGAGGTACAACAATGAATAGGTGCCGAATGGGGCGCCATGATAATGTTAAAGTTGTAGACTCTGTGTTGAGCCGAGGGGGGAAAGCATCTTAGTAAGAGTAGCAAGTTGTGTGCGTTGCGACGGCGGGAGTGCCACGCGGAAGTAAGATGATGGTTACGAGAATGCGAGAAAATTGCGAGAAAACGAGAGAGCACGGATGAAAAGTGGCAAGACCATTCTCGTATTCTCGCAAAATTCTCGCATTCGGACTCAATGGACTGGTTTTAGATTAATAATGCGAGAATACGCGAGGGCGCGGGAACCGGGCCTGAGTGAGTCATGTATGTATTCCGAAACCCGGAGGATCGTCTTGGAAGTCGATCGAATTGGCGGATTCGCCATCATAGTTCGACGAAGTTCTTGGAGCACCCATTGGACCCTGTGGACATTGGCAAAGAGTGCATTTTTGAAGGGTTTGTAGAAAGTTTAGAACGGCAAAGGACGGAATAACTAAATAGATAGGGCGGCTTCCAAAGTTTAAAAGAAACGTAGTTTAGTGATATTTGACTGCATTTAAATTTCATGCCGCCCTCCAATCGTTCGTTCCTTCGCTAGCATCACCACCACAACGTCAGGCCAGGGTGCAACAGCACACATCTGCGGCGTTTCCACAACAAAATACAATTGCTTGCTTTTGTTGTCATCAACCATGAGTACTTCTACTGCTCCCGTCGAACAACCGCAACCTCTCAAAGAAGTTGACGACAATGATGATGCTGCGAGTTTGTTTGAATACAAGAACGTGCCTGAAGAATCTGCGTGGTTATTGTCGCGTTTAACCTTTGCCTGGCAACGTCCCTTGTTTCGTAGAGCGAATCAATTGCACTCTCGCGACCGAGCCTTGCAACAAGACGATCTCTTGCCTTTACCCAGCTGGGATTACTCCGCCAAACTAGGACCTCTCTTTGATGAGAGCTGGAAGGCACGTTCGTATGTGCCTGTGGAATCGACCAAGGACAAGCCCAGTACAAAGCGTTTAAGTTTGGCACTGTTGGATGTCATGGGGCGGCGCATTTATGTGGCTGGCCTCATTAAATTTGTCAATTCAGCACTTCAGTTTTGTTTCCCTCTGCTGTTGAATGCCATTCTCAAATTTATCCAACAAACGCAACAAGGCTTGATTGGCGAGACTGAACCTTGGTATGTCCAATACCGTGGCTATTGGTTGTCGGGCTTGTTGTTATTGGCCATGGCCAGCAAGGCGATTACGGAAAATGCCTACTTTCAACACGTGATTCGATGTGGGTACCATGTCAAAACGGCCGTCTCTGTGGCCGTCTATCAAAAGTCTCTCAGGCTGACAAACGCCGAACGTCAATCGACCACGTTGGGTACGTAGATGGTCCTAGTGCTCATAGTGCCAGAGAATTTGTGAATACGATGGGTCCCTCACACTTTTTTCACTCTCCTATAGGCGAATTGATTAATTTGATGCAAGTCGATGCTAGCAAAATGGAAATGTTTGTTCCACAAATTCATGTCTTGTGGGATGGAGCTTTTCAAATTGTGGGGTACATGACGATATTGTATACCTTGATTGGACCCAGTTGTTTTGCTGGTTTGGTAGTCATGATTGTGGCCGGGCCTACGCAAGGCATTGTCATGAAACGATTGTTCGGCTTGAACAGAAAAATGGTACAATATACTGATCAACGTGTCGAAGCCACGAACGAGGCGTTGCAAGGCATTCAATCCGTCAAGATGCAAACGTGGGAAGAAGAAATCATGACTCGTATTTCTGACAAACGCAGTTTGGAATTGGCCTTGTTGAAAAGTGCTGCGTATCTCAGAGGATTTTCAAGAGCCTACATGAGTGCCTTGCCAGGATTAGTGGCGGTCATTTCCTTTGTGGTCTATGCGTATACTACTGCCAAAGAAATTGAAGCATCTACCTTGTTTTCTGCCCTGGTGGCCTTTGATCAATTGCGATTTCCACTCATGTTTTATCCCATGGTACGTTATAACACTGTTGTGAATACCCCATTGCTGGCTGGCTGGCATGCTAACCCTATCTCCGATTTCGTTATAGGCATTGGCACAACTCGTACAAGCCAAAGTCAGCGCCGCACGTGTGCAAGCCTTTTTATTGTTGAGAGAAATTGATGCCAGTGGTCAAGCCTTGGGAGGCGGTTCATATCAACGTCTTGCAGAGGGTAAAGGAGAAATCATTTTGGACAAGGCGGAAGTCTATTGGAGTGATCCTCTTGTCCCACTCGATGCGGATATTGCTGGTGCGAGTGATGATGATTCCTCGACGGCGGGAACGTCTAAAGGAAGTACAGCCAGAGACTTGGAATCGACAGATGACGATGTCATGTCGGTTACGAATTCGAACGAAGATGCTTCTTCGAAAGAAGTAAGGGTTGACCTCGAAGGCAATACTCCGGCGTTGATTTATCCCAAACCTGCCTTGACTTCGATTTCGTTGCATATTGAGCCGGGAGAATTATGTGCCGTGGTGGGCCGTGTTGCCAGTGGAAAATCGACCTTGTGCAGTGCCATTTTGAATGAAACCTTTCTCAAGTCGGGAAGCATTACGCTGCAAGGTTCCGTGGCCTATGCTGCACAAGCCCCATGGATTTTAAATGCCACGGTCCGAGATAATATATTGTTTGGACATGCTTACGACGAAGAACGCTACCATAGAGTTTTGGAAGTTTGTCAGTTGACACATGACTTGGCAATGCTGGAAGATGGGGACTTGACGGATATTGGAGAACGTGGAATCAATTTGAGTGGCGGACAAAAGGCACGAGTCAGTGTGGCTCGAGCGGCATACTCGAATGCGGATACCATTCTATTCGATGATCCTTTGTCGGCATTAGACCCCGAAGTGGCGAAGCAGTTGTTTCAAGATTGCATTGTCGATTTTCTGCAAGGCAAGACACGATTACTGGTAACGAATCAAATTCAATTTTTGAGTTCGTGTGATACCGTCGTGGCTTTGCGCAAGGGGCAAGTCATGGAACAAGGCACGTACACAGAGCTGATTGCGGACAAGCACAGTGAAGTCAATCGTCTACTCGCCAAATCGTCCATGAGTGGCAAATCCAAACGAGAAGTCAAAAAGGATGACGACAACCCAGTCATCGATGAAGGTGCCAAACCGGCAGGTGGATCCATGGTCCTCAAAGAGAAAAAGACTTTGGTCACCAAGGAAGAACGCAATATTGGGGCTGTATCATTGTCCGTGTATTGGAAGTTTGCCAAAGCGGGTGGTGGCACTGGCACGTTTGTTCTTGTCTACTTTGGTTATATCCTTTCAGTGGCCAATGGACTTGCTACAACGTCGTGGATTTCTTATTGGACGTCGGACGGAAGCTATGTGAACCATTCTCGGGCCTTTTACCTTGGAATCTACTTTATGCTGGCGATGACACTGGGTATTGTTACCTTTTTCCGATCCTACGTACTGGCAGCCTTTGGTGTCAAAGCGTCGGAAACCTTGCACAAGAACTTGTTGACCTCTGTCCTACGAGCGCCCCAAAGCTTTTTCGATACGACCCCTTTGGGTCGAATTCTATCGCGCTTTTCCAAAGACATTTACTCGATTGATTTGGAGTTGACTGACATGATGGATTTCTTTCTCTTTTGCTCGCTTCAAGTCCTTGTATCGATTGGATCGATTCTCTATGTCACGCCATGGTTCGGGGTGGCCATTCTTCCATTGGGCTTTCTTTATATTCGCATTCTCAATTACTTTCGAGAAGTCTCTCGAGAAACCAAGAGGTTGGATAGTATTGCGCGGTCGCCAGTCTATGCTCATTTTTCCGAGGTAAGCCATGTCCAAACTTTGATTGCATGCATGCTACTGGGCGTCTCAGGCCTAACGTCTCCACTGCCATTCTTCTACTACAGACGTTGGGCGGGCTTTCAACGATTCGAGCCTACGGACAATCCACTCGTTTTCAAGATGAATTTGAGGGCAAGGTTGACAGCAATACCCGGGCATATTACAACAACAAGTCGGCCGACAGATGGTTGTCGGTTCGTCTCGAATCTATTGGATCTGCTATTGCGGGCATGGCTGCCTTCTTTGCGACTCAAGTAGCCATTGCTACCTCCGAAAATGCAAATGGAGCCGCCGTTAGTAATAACTTTGCCTCCTTGGCTGGCCTATCATTGACGTTTGCAATTTCCATGACAGGGTTGCTTCAATGGTGTGTCCGATCCTTTGCCCAACTCGAAGCGTCCATGAATTCAAGCGAGCGCGTTCTCTACTATACTGAGGAGATCCCGCAAGAAGCGCCCTGGACCTCGGATGAACTAGAAAAGGAAGCCTTGGCGATGAAGGACGTCTCCATGAACAATCCGTCGACGTACGCTGTCGTGGCGTCGGGAGGCAAAGCCGCCAAATTTGATTCGAGTTGGCCTGTCACTGGCGCTCTCCAGCTCTCCAACTTAAGGATGCGGTACCGTCCCGATACGCCCCTTGTACTCAAGGGCCTGAACGTCTCGATCGCGGGAGGGGAAAGAATCGGAGTTGTGGGAAGGACAGGTTCCGGCAAGAGTTCCCTCTTGCTGACCCTACTTCGTCTTGTCGAGCCCGACTTGGATCCTGAAGCTAAAAGCTATGAAGCGCCGATTTCCATCGATGGCGTCGACGCACTTAGGATCGGTCTTAGAGAGCTTCGATCCCGTCTTGGTATCATTCCCCAAAATCCTGTTTTGTTTTCTGGAACAATTCGAACCAACATGGATCCATTCGGTAAGTTCTCGGACGAGCAAATATGGGAAGCGCTGGAACAGTGCGGCTTGAAGGTATCCGTCGAAGGCATGCCTGGTGGACTGGGAGCTACGGTGGCCGAGTACGGTTCCAACTTGAGCGCAGGAATGCGTCAAATGCTTGTCATGGGCCGAGCTTTATTGAAACAATGTCGTATCCTATTGTTGGACGAAGCTACCTCATCGGTAGATTTTGAGACGGACAAGGAAATTCAACGTACACTTCGAGAAGCCTTCAAAAATACCACTGTCCTGACGATTGCCCATCGAATCAATACCATTATGGACAGTGACAAGATCTTAGTAATGAAGGATGGGTATGTGGCAGAATACGCACCCCCTCAAGAACTTTTGAAGGACGAATCTTCCATCTTTTCGGAAATCGTCCGTCATGCTCAGTCCGAGGAAAATTAATCCGCATTGCACTTTACTCTATCGCTGGGAGGATCGGAAGAGTCTACTAGCTAGTATAGTGAAGAAATGGCTAATCACTATGGAAGCATTTTTAGTCAAGCTTCATCTTTTACCATGTCCCTTCTTGGCGTTGGCTGGTGTGCCTCCTTTGCTCTCTTCTCTGCTTAGTACCTGTTTGTTTGCCTCCTACTTACTACTCTAGCTCGAGAGTGGCAACTTGCCAGCAGCCGTTTGACTGCTTTGTATGAAAAATACACCGCCAGGCCAGTTCCACGAAAAGTCTACCGCAGAGTTGCATAACAGTCGACTACATTGAATAATTACGGGTCATACGCGCTGCCCGCCCGCCCGCCCGCCAGCAAGCCAGCCGTGCAGGCGCCTGAAGTCGACTACTTTGACTCATGGGAAGACTCGCAATATCGTCTTTGACGACGTCATTTTGTTCTCTCACGGGATTCCGATTAATCGGTCAGTCGAATCAGTCGTCTCAACGGTCGGCGCGCCACAAATGGCACACGAGAATGACCGACGACGACGGCATCCAAGATCCGATACATCCATGCGAGAATGACCATCTTCATAAAGCAGTAGCAGTACAAGTTGCTACTGACTAACGATACAATCATCATGTCACCCCCCGACGATACAACCCCAGACGACGCGGATGATGACGCTGATGATACGTTGAATGTCAAGGCGAAGAAAAATGTCTTTGTGCGTTCCGACGAACATGCGTGGCTTCCAGCTCGAGTCTTGGAACAAGCCGATCGTGAAGCGGTCGTACAAGTCTTTGAGTTGCTGGCCGAAGACAAGGAGGGCGCCATGAAAATCAATCCAACTTCCACCACTGTCTACTTGCGAGACTATCCATTACAGTCCTTGCCTCTCCGGAATGTCAATGAATATGGCGACATGATTGATCTGCCGTTTCTGCATGAACCTGGCATTTTATATAACCTCAGGGCGAGATTCTTTCAGGATCAACCATATACACGCACGGGTGACATTTTGATTGCCGTCAATCCTTATCAATGGTTGGGGGGGATTTATACCGTGGAGAAACGAAAATTGTATCTGCCCGACAATATCTATGATCCAGCCTCCAACATGGTGAAAAAAACGGTGGAACCGCACGTGTACGAAATTTCCGCCATGGCCTTTCGGGGTCTAAGTGTCGATAAGCGCAATCAATCCATTTTAGTATCAGGTGAATCGGGAGCAGGCAAAACCGAGACGGTCAAGATTTGTTTGGATCAAATTGCGACCATTCAAGGTGGATTGACACGGCCTGGTGCACTGTCTGGCGACAAGGGTGAACATCAAGTCATGTCGTCCATTGTCCAACGCGTCGTCGACAGTAATCCACTGCTAGAAGCCTTTGGCAATGCCAAGACCAAACGCAATGACAATTCAAGTCGGTTTGGGAAATTTGTTCAATTGCAATTTTTGGAAAATAACTTGGTGGGAAGTCATATTGATGTGTATCTGTTAGAAAAAAGTCGAGTCGTCACGCACACGACGGGAGAACGGAATTTTCATATATTCTATCAATTGTTGGCGGCTACGGATGTGCTCAAACAACAAGTGGGAGCCGACGTGTTGATTGGCAAATCGACCGCTTCCTTTCCGTACCTAGGACCTCGCGACGACGATCATTTACTGCACAGCAGTGGAAGACGATTGAGCATGTCCAATTCGTCACATCATAAAGACAAAGAAAACGATCCGATTGTTATTGACAACCTGTCGGATGCTCAATGGTTTGAAGAAACCATTGCAGAATTAGCCATTATTGGCATTCAAGGAGAATCGTTGACCATGCTCATGCGAGCACTCTGTGTCGTGCTACAGTTGGGTACTATTCGGTTTGTCGCCAATGACGATGACAAGGCCAAAGTAAAAGACAGTCAAATGCAACCTGGAGGAGACTTTGCCGTATTGGCCCAACTCATGGGCATGGACATGGACGTGTTGAGTCAAGCGTTTTTGAACAAGACGATTCAAGTGGCCAATCAAGAAATTAGTTCTCCTATTACCCCCCAACAAGCCCACGAAGGATGTGATGCCTATGCCAAGGATTTGTATTCTAAAATCTTTGACTATTTAGTGGGAACCATGAATGCGGCCACGTCGGCATCGTCGATTCATGCGCCGAAAAATGCGGCTAGTGACGACGCAGCCCCTCAAGAAGAAGGCAAGGAACATGGAATGATTGGTGTACTGGATATCTTTGGTTTTGAAGCTTTTGAAAAGAATCAATTTGAGCAGCTCTGTATCAACTATGCCAACGAACGACTCCAGTACATGTTTGCCAGCAATGTCTTTGTGAGTTTGATTGATGAATATACTCGCGAAGGGTTGGTGGTAGATTTTTCCTACGAGACCAATTCGGATGTCATCAATCTCATTTCGGGCAAGGTTGGTATCCTGGCCATTCTCAATGAGGAATGCATTCGACCCGGAGGAAACGAAATGGATTTTGTCAAGAAAACCGTGATGCAAAACAAAAATTCCTCACGCATGTTCAAGACCAAGGGTTTGGCGGCGGAGCAATTCGGTGTCAAGCATTATGCAGGTCCTGTGATTTATACGGCCACGGAATTCTTGCGAACCAACAAGGATCTCATGCCAATGGATCTTCAAAAGGTTTCGTGTCTCTCGACCAACACTGTGATTGCCCAAGGATATGCGGAACCCAAAAGTAGCCACAGTTCACAAGGAAGAAAGCTGCTGCGGACCAAGACGAACATTGCCAAGAATACGGTTTCTACCAAATTTCGGACGCAGCTAAACTCTCTCCTCAACACATTGCAGACGACTCAGACTCGGTATATTCGTTGCATCAAACCGAATCGACTGAAACAGCCACGGATTTTTGAGAATACGGAGATTCTGAGGCAATTGCAGTCGGGAGGTGTCATTGCTGCGATCAAGATTGCCAGTGCGTCCTATCCCAATAAAATGGAACATCACGCTGTTGTGAAGCGCTTTCGAAACCTGGCCGCCAAACCTAATCCTGCAGAAGACATCAAAACACAAGTACAAAAGCTGCTTACAACAGCGCTCAAGAACTTTGTTTCCCCAATCAAGGGTGGGACAAACCGGCTACCTTTTACCCTTGGAAAGACACGCACGTATTTTCGAACGGGGGCGTTGGAATACTTGGAAAACGGCAGGAATGATAACATTGGTTTCTTTGCCATCATTATTCAAAGGAATCATCGCATGGCTCCTATTCGAAAATCGTTTCTCCGCAATCGCAAGGCAGCAGTCGTCATTCAAGCAATCATGCGAGGTTTCATATGGAAGCGACGGGTGGAGAGAATGCCCCAATGCGCTGTTGTCATACAATGTTGGTGCCGTTGCGTGCTAGCAAAGCTGGCGGCTAAACGGATCAGAAGTGCTGTTCGTATCCAACGATGCTGGTGCGCTGCGAGAACCGCTATTAGAGGTCGGCGGCGGAACAAAGCTGCCATCTCTATTCAGAGAATAACAAGAGGAGCCATGCAGCGCCATAAATTTCGGAACGAGATTGCGAAAAGGAACAGGGCCGTCCTTGTTGTTCAGAAGACTGTTCGAGGATTTGTTCAACTTGTCAAGTTTCGCGTTGTTCTAGCCAAGAAGTGTCTCGAGGAGAAGAACGCGGCGACCCAAATACAAAAGGTTGTGAGGGGCTATCAGCAACGAGCCCGATTTGAGGTAATGCTTGCGAACGAAAAAGTACGAAAGAATAAGGCTGCTGTTATCATTCAGTCGACAGGCAGAGGATACATTCAGATTGTGAAATATCAGGCCATGAAGAAAGCCGAACAAGAAAGGATTGCTGCAGAGATAGCTGCGGAAGAAGCCCGCCTCAAGGCCGAGCAACTGGCGGCGGAAAAAGCGGCAGAAGCCGAACAAATTGCCGCTGAAAAGGCTGCTGCAGAAGCCCGTCAGAAAGCAGAACAACTTGCGGAAGAAAAACGAATCGCCGCTGAAAAACGAGCTGAAGAAACAAGACTAGCGGCTGAGAGGCAAGCTGAAGAGGTACGGTTGGCTGCCGAAAGGGACGCTGAAAAGGCGAGACTTGAAGCCGAAAAGGAAGCTGAAAAGGAAAGACTTGCTGCTGAGAGGAGGGCCGAAAAGGAAAGACTTGCTGCGGAGAAGCAAGCTGAAAAGGAACGACTCGCTGCCGAGAGACAAGCCGAGAAGGAAAGACTTGAAGCCGAGAAGCTAGCCGCCGACCGAGCAAGAATAGCATTGGAAGAACGTCTCGCTGCCGCCGAAAAGCGCGCTGAGGAGGAGCGATTGAAAGCAGAGAGGCTTGCGGCTGAGAACGCGGCCCTTACCAATCGGATGCAGTCGTCCGGAGGGTATACGGTAGACGAAGAAGAGACATTTGAGAGAGCCATCCGCGCTGCTCAGGAGAAAGCGGCTGCAGACAGTGAAGTGAAAGAAGGACCTGACGACGATGAAGAACTTGAGTTAGCCATGGAAATGGCTTTGCTAGCCATGCAGAATCCAGAGCTTAAGCCAACTGAACTGAACAAGTTGTTGGGAAAACCTGCTGCTGCTCCCCAACCTTCAGGTGGAGGCGTCTTTGGACGCATGTTCCAAGGTTTCGGCCGCTTGGCAAAGGCAGCGACAGCGCCCGCCCCGGTAGTTGAAGGTGCACCCTGGGCTTCCTCGGGCGTTCCATCCTTCGGCCTTTTTCGGTCCAATGCTGGTGGTAGAAGTGTTGCGGATTCCTTTGGTAGAAGTCGCGGAGGAAATACTTTTGACGACGAGACGATCGCTGAGACTGTTGCGACTATGATGCTACCAGATTCGCTGACTGCAAACGAATTGCGAGAACGACGAGTGGTCAACAATTTGCAAAAGGATATTCGTAAAGTGAGGAAGCAAGTTTCAGACAAAACCAAAGAACTCAGGAATCTCAAATCGCGCGGGGACAAAGAGAGAACTGAATACATGAAAAAGAAGAACTTACTCGAGAGCCGTTACCATTCCTCCACCACTAAATTGGAGGCTATGTTGCAAAGTCTTCAAAGAGACGATCTTGATCCTCAGTCCTTTTTGAACGCAATCGAATCAGCCTCGATTTCGTTGGGCCATGGAAGCCTTGCACAACAAAAGGAGTCACTGAACGAAGAAGAAAAGATGCAGTTTGATGTGCAGACTCTCCAGGAGGTGCAGCTTGTACGTCAAATGCGTCAGATGTATGCTACGGGCGTACAATTGTCCTTGCAGAAAAAGCACACGAAACGAGATATCAGCTATCTTGAGAATTGCAAAACGTGGCTTTCGGACTCTGCCAAAATGAAAGCCAAAATGGAGAAACTCGAGTCGTCATTGGATGAGATGAGAGAGCTATATGAGGAGACCATCTGGAGTCAAGAGGCTGCTTTTGCCAGACATGATCCCAACATGACGATACGAGAGACACTCGATGATCTCTTTTAAAAGTCTTTTGCTCTAGCTAGTCCACTAGGAGCTGTGCCCTTTTTGATGATTCCCGTCGGTTGGAGAAACGGATGCTCGTCGGCCTCGTCCATGATGTACTTGGAGATTCCGATCATGGACGAAAGGTTGGACGTTGGGATAACTACTTAGGAAAGTACTGGGGAACCACTTTGAAAAGTTGGGCTGCGGCTAGTGAGGTTGTTTGGATTCGTAGGATTGATTAAACTGCCACCAGGAGCAGCGGGATTTCTTGGGCTGCTAGAGCATGAGGGGTGAAAACGAATCAGTCGATGGTTGCTTGTTCCGTATCATCCTTTAGATGCCCAGTTTCTTTCGGACTCCTCGACACTTCGTTTGGCTGTGGAAAAAATGCAATTCTTCCATTGCATCGGTGCCAATCGGTCCGGGCACCAGATTGTAGGTTGCTTCTAGGATATCATGCCATTCGTTACGACGATTGTTGTGGTATTGGTGCGTATTGGTGCGGTTCCGACTTGGCAGCCTTACCATGAATGCCAATTGTCGTGGTGGAAAGTAGCTTCCTATACAAATGTGGCTGCCACGTAGATGGTGGCTCTGACCTAGTTCGACCTAGTTCTATTCAGAATCTTCAAACGAAGCATCATGCAAAGAGATAGTAGTATCAAAATTGGGAGCTCGGACTCTGCATAATTTAGTTTTCCTTTACATGATATCATCCACCATCTTCTCTGGTGTTACCACAGTAATGTTTCCCCTCCTGGCAAAACCGGCGGGCTTCTGCCCTCTGATCCATTCCAATGAAACGGAGTGTAATATCCTTTCTGGCAATGAGCCCCCTCGCTCTTTTTTCGAAAGAGACTCGGAGATGTTGTTGGCCGATATCGGGCAAGATCTTACAAGGATAATTACACCTGGGCGCAAGAGCGTAGAGATACTGCTCGTCCACTAGCGAATCATGGATGCACTCGTCTTTTATCCACTTTGGTGGTCTGACACGATCGCCCGCTGAAAGAAAACTCATCTTCATGTCCCAACAGGTGTCCCAACAGGTCTTTTCGTACGCTTTGGGGACCAGTTTCCGATTGGCATTCACGGCTTCGCGTTCTTCTTTGAACAACGGCAAGGCTGCTGCTTGTACTTGATGCCGCGCAAAGTCGGAACTACCACAATGGTCGTAGAGTAATGGTATGGTATGATCTCCGGCCCGGACCGTAGCTATGGTGGACATCTTGGATATTTGCTCCAGTTTGCGGCGGCGTCATACACTTACTACAACAGCTACTCTAGGAGATTAGTAGCACTCGTGGTAATACATTTTGGTCTTGACCATGCGACGCTACTAGTAGTACTACTACTACCTAATTCGTTGTCCACTCGACTTGGGGAGTCGACGTCAGTCCGAATAACGGGGACACGACGCTACCATTGGTTGGTTTCTAGGCAGATGGTGTGACGATACGGTCCGAATTGGCTGTATTGGCTGTATCGCTGGGCGACAGCTAGTGATAGCGGTAGAGTTGAGTAATTGCGGCGATAGATTGGTTTCTATGAAGTTATTGTTTCTGTGTTTTCTGAAGTAAAATAGGGATGAATTGACACGAAAAGAAGACGTTGTTCGACGTTTCAATCGGTTTCCGCTCTTGGGTTCGTGTCGCAAGGTGTCATGTAGGATTGCCGTGAATGCATAGATATATGGACCGTCAAGAGGTCAATTTTGCGAATGTAGCAATCGTTGTCGTCGAATAGGTAGCTGGTAACGATGCTTTGGCTGATTTGGAGTGATGGGTTGAAGGGTTCCGCCAGAACTCGTGCGGAACAAGTCAGTAATTGGTCGAACACCGCCTTTTGGGTCCTGAGGCTCGCCGTGCTCGTTGCACATATGCCCACGGGCTATGAGGGCATATTAGTTTGGTCGCGCGCCGTCCTCATCAGTAACTTCTTCCCGCGGTGTAAGGAATTGCAATTCCCCACATCACGAGACGCGCAGATGTTTGTTGATTGTCGTCACAAACGTCACACTCCCTCTCATCGTTGGCAGCGGACTCAGGTCGTTAGACCCAATCGCAGATGAGCGAGGCGAACTTTGTGAACGACTCCACTGGCAGTGGTTTCGTGAAGATGTCTGCCAGTTGATCCTTGGTAGAGATCCAATGGATCGACATGATGTCCTTGTGCGATCGCATGAAGTCGACGTAGTGCCAGTACTTCACGTTGATGTGCTTGGTCCTAGGGCAGATACGAGGTTCCGACGCAATAGCAACGGTCCCTTGATTGTCCTCAAGGACTCGGCAGTGGATCTTGGAATTGGAAAGGTTCATGTCCAGGCCTCCAAGATCGTTGGCGTCTTGGATGAGTCGGATCAAGAAGATATTCTCTCGGGTGGCTGCTGAGAGGGAGACCATCTCGCTCTCGGTTGAGCTCAGACAGATCTCTGTCTGGAGCTTGCTGCCCCAGGTCAGTGGTACACCTGCAAAGAAGATGACGAAGCCAGTTCTGGATCGGGCCATGTTGGGATCAGTCATGGCCTGCCATGTTCGGCCAGAATCCCATTCGCCAGCAAAAGAGGCGTCGACAAAGCACTCAAAGCTTTTTGACAGGTCCGGCCTGAGATGGAGGCCTTTGCCTCTGGTCTTCAGAAGGTAGCGGCCAATCCTCTTCACTGCTTGTCCATGCAGCTTCGTTGGGTTTGACATGAACCGGGCGCATTGATGGACGGCATAGGCCAGGTCCGGTCGCGTCGACTTCTCAAGGTAGTTTAGCTTACCGATAACCGATCGGTAGTTGAAGTGCTCATCAAAAGGCTCTTCGCCGATGTCCGCATGGAGGGTCACAGACGAGAGTGACGGTGTTGATGCTGTCTTAGACTCCTTGGTGAGGCAGAGGTCCTTTAGGATGGAGTCAATGAGGTGCGGCTGTGTCAGAGTCATGGAGCCGTCGTCCTCATACTCGATGTTGACACCAATGTAGTCCTCAATGGGGCCTTGGTCGTCGACATCAACGTTATCCTTGATGAGTTCGATGACGTTGTCAACCTGCGACTTGGTTGGTCCGCCGATGATCACATCATCGACGTAGAGAAGTAGCACGCAGCCTTCGTAATAGAAGACACAGGGATCCACTTTAGATGCAGTGAATCCTAGGTCCTCTAGATACTTCTTGGCGAACAGAAAGTAGGTTCTGCCGCTAGCGTGTCCTCCATAGATGTTTTGGAGGATCTGTAGCACGTGTTCTTTCCTCGATCCCTTGAAAGCGAAGCCTCGGGGAATCTCAAGGAATTGGGGCGCTCGACTTTGGCATGGGGGTATGCCAGCACGAAGTCAAGTTGTCGGGTGACCCACTTGTGCAGGATGAAGTAGATAAGGAAGAGCCTAATCGTGGGCCATGCCACGACTGGTGAGTCGGTCTGGTCATAGTCCAGACCAGGCCTCTCCTTGTGTCCGCCGAGATTGAGCCGAGATTTCCACTTGTAGACCTTCCGGGTCTTGATCTCGCGTTTGCGTTTCATTGCCCATACAGCTGGGAGAACGATAGCTCCCTCTGGAACCTCGGAGCGAGGGATCATCTTCCAATGTCCCCTCGACTCATGATCTTGAACTTCCTTGAGCATCGACTTGAAGAACTCTGCTCGATCCGGAGCCTTGAGAGCCTGATCAAGATAGAGAGTGTCCGGGTGGTTCGTTGCCTTGAATAGCACCCAGGGGTGCTGTTCTTGGTAGTCGAGCTCGTGGGTCCCATCGTACTCGAGAGTCGTCACGAAGCTCTCGAGTCGACTTGGCAGGGATCCTGTGAATCCACCAAGGAATCGATTGGGTCGGCGACTTGTTCGACCTGATCGAGTCACGACTGGCGGTGGCTGCGGCTCTTGCTCATCGTCTGGTGGCAAGACTTGGACTCTTGGCGCTCTAGCTGCCCTTGATGGTGGCAGTGGAGCTCCCTCTGAAACGGTAGTGGTCCCAGTTGTTGTGGGTTGTGTTTCGTTGTTGACCACCTCCTGCGTTGGTGGCTCGTCGCGCCTTCGGGTCCCTCATGGAAGTAAGTGCTTACATGCCATGTGGGAAGTGGTAACTTGAACTCTGAGTCAGGCCTCGTTGTGTCAAAATGATCATCGTACTCCGCATGAAACGTCGGAGAGATGTGGCCTGTCGCGAGATTCAACAATAAGCCAATCGAGCTGCCGTGCTGGGGCGATGGCCCCAGATAGATCGACACCTTGGCTCGATCGGACCAAACGTGTCGGGTTCTTCGTTTTCCCGAGGCTAGTTCGCCGTCTAGTTGGTAGGCGGGGCAGCCGAAGGTGTGCAAGTGATTGTAGTTGATCACAGGCTCACCTACCTGGGAGAAGAGCAGTAGTGGGGCCTTTCCTGTTTTGGAGCTAACCACACAGTTGTGTGTGTGTGGTTGACGGTCCTTAGAGCGTATGGCCAGAGATGGGAGTTGATGGCCTTGGGCCATCGTCTCTTGGCATGGATCAGGACTGCTCTAGCGGCCTCTTGTAGATCACGAATGCGCTTCTCAGCAACGCCGTTTGCATGGTGGGCGTGGGCCCCACAGAAGCTTCTTACATGCGTCTTCCCAGGCCTTCTCAGCGAATCTGCTATTGTCACAATGATAGTGACGGATGATGACGCCCCTCAAGCGGGAGTATTGCTCGAAGGCATCCTTGGCTGCAACAGTGTCGAGGGCGTTGCAAGTCTCAGAGAGGTGTACATAGCTGAGGCTTGTGTAGTGGTCCACAAAGATAGTTGCATAGTGTAGACGACACTTTGTGATGAATCCTCTCATTTGTCCAAATAGACCAGGCATAGTTGATTGCAGCTGGTCGACCGAGACGCAGTCGCCTGGTCTAGTGATGACCGGCAGAGCTCTCTTGTTTGGGATTGCTTTGGTTCGCCATGGTCGGCGCGGTGCCTTGCCAATAAGGCAGGCGGCGCACTTCGGGGGGCGTGCCTTTGCAATCTTGGACGGCAGCAGGCCGTCTCTGACCATCTGTAGGAGACGTCTAGGCCTATGTGGCCAAGTCTCTGATGCCATGAGAGCTGGTGTGGGCTCAGCTCGTCCTCTATCTCCTGAGTGTCGTTCGGAAGGTCGGCCTCAGTTAGTCCGGCCGTTCCGAAAGCGACAGGTCTCGGGCCCACAGGTAGGGGTGCCCCTTCAGACGAATCTTGGTCTTGGTCGTCGTCGTCTGACTCTGAGTAGTCGTCGCTCTGGGAGTCCTCGTTTGACTCCTGGTCTGATTGTTCATCATCGCTCACGACGTTGCACCGAAACAGCGCTGGTAGATTGTCCTCCTCGTTGTCCATTGACATCGATTGGTTGAACTGTACGTAGTCCTCCGCATACATCGGGGATGACTGCAGTATCGAGACGTTGGAGCCAGCTCCGATTGGCACGGTCCTCTTGGACTTGCCATTGTTAAAATGCAGGATGGTACAGTCGGCGTCGGCCGTGGCGTAGCCACGGTCGCCTTGATCCCTTAGCACTTGACTCCAATGATGGATCGCAAGTATCCTTTCATTGTTGGTCGACATGTCGATGTCCGTCGTCGTCGTCCCAGAACCATCGGACAGTGCCCGAGAACTGGACCTCTGTCTTCGAGTTGCCTGCTCCGACGATGACGCTTCTCATTGGGACCATGGGCCCAATGAAGTCCAACTTGTTCGGTGTGGAAGAGTAGGAGCTGTGCGTATCCAGCCAGATGGGGTAGCTGTGGGTGTCGAACGACACCATCCTTGGCGACCCCATTCCAACAAAATCCTCATCGTCGGGGTCCATATCCTGGGGCCGGTCATGCTCGTCGCATGGTGGCCAGTCCGGCTCACAGTCGTTAAACGGTGGAGACTGATCCGACTCAACGATGTCTCGTGGTCACTGGGCTTTCTTTGGGCGTCGCGGGTGCACTTGTACGTGTATGTAGAGCCACGCCCGCCATCCAATGTCTGTCTTGGTTCCGATCCGAGCCGAGCTTCTCGCGGAGTGACTTTGAAGAATCCGATGATGAAATCGATGACAATGCAAATGCGACGGATACCCGCGCAGTCGGCAAAGTCGAGGAGCCAGCCAGTAGCAGTATTGAGACATCCAACGGCAAAGCGTCTGCTGCGTAATAGCGGGGGCAATAACGATTTGGGCGCTTGAGGCGTCCCCTTGTTCTCTTCCTGATGTACCAAAGGAGAGAGTTCGCGATGTACAGAGCTGGCCTGAGTAGCGTGTAGAGTACGCCACCAAGGAAGCTCACGAAGAACAGGGACAGTCCCCTCATGACGAAGCGGAACAGGACTTTGGAGAGCACTGTTGCCACGTAAGTCATAAGTTGGCTGCAGAAAGTGATAAGCGACGTCACTTTCCGCCAGAGGCTTCAAGCCTCATCGAGCAAGCCAGCCTCGTAGTCAAGGGTCGCGTTCATCTGGACATTTCGGGCCGTCATCTGGACATTTCCGGCCGCGCCATTCTCATGGTGCTCTTCATGCCTCGCGAGACGGCATTCGGCAGACTTGTGCAAAGTCCACTTCTTGTGAAACTTGCACCAGTGGTAGGTCTTGCCTTCGAAGGTCCGAGTGTGCTGACCAGGCTTGGGGGTTTGGTCTTTCCAGGCCCACTTGCTCTTGTCAGCGCCTGCGCCTGGTGCTTGGGGCCCTTGCTTGGGTCCCTTGCCCTTGGGTTTGTCGTTGCGTCCAAACTTGACCTGCTTGGCGCGGCGGTCTTCCCATTGACGTTTGAGGTTCTTGTTGTCCATGTTGATTTGCTCTAGCTGCGGAGTCAAAGCAACCAGCTGGCTGTCAGCAGATGCTGACATCCACTCCCCTTCCTTGAGGATCTCATCGTACTTCGACTTGGCGAAGTGCATGAGTTGGGATGTGGTGAGCACAATCGGCCCATCGTTGTGGTCATCGATCTTCTTGCGGATGTAGGCTCCGAAGGCCTTATCCGGAACCTGCTTGTACGCTTTCGTCAGATGGGCGAAGAGGTCCTCCGAAGTCTCGCCACTGGAAGCCAGACGTTGGACAATGGCGTCAATGCTGGTGTTGAAGGCATCGACGTCGTAGCCTTGCTCGACAATCAACTCCTTTGCCTTGGAAATCTGGATGCGGAGTTGAGAGGTGGTGCCCTTGGTCTGCACCTGATAGAGCTCGATGATAGTTCTGATGAAGCAGGGACCATCTGGGACTCCATTGATGGTGTAGCTCGCTGCTTCAGTCACCAAGCGTTCATCGACTGATTCGGAAATCGATTTGCGGCATGCAATGTAGATCTGTGTCGAGATCTGTGCGTTGCGGACCTGCATGCCGATGTAGTCGTCAATGGCATTCTGCCTAACCATGGCCAAAGTGATGAGTCCGTACTCGTCAAGGAGAGGACGGAAGATGTCGACTCCTTGAGCATCTTGACCCACCAGGATGTCCAGGATATCGGTCCATCCAGCCACAGTCGAGCGGTCCTTGATGGCCTGCAACCAGGTGACGATCGACGAGTCGTTTCCTGCGAAGATGTAGGGGAACTTTTCGGTCGCAGACTGGTAGAGTGCTTGACCGGCTCGGGTCGAGTAGTCGATAGGGTCGTTGACGGCGGCTCCCACGAGTGCAGGAGCGAGCGCAAAGGGAACTTGAGCGGCCATTGTGAGGGCGTTGCGGTGAGTTTATCGATCTTTGCGCAGAGGAAGCGTGTGACGATACGGTCCGAATTGGCTGTATCGCTGGGCGACAGCTAGTGATAGCAGTAGAGTTGAGTAATTGCGGCGATAGATTGGTTTCTATGAAGTTAATGTTTCTGTGTTTTCTGAAGTAAAATAGAGATGAATTGACACGAAAAGAAGACGTTGTTCGACGTTTCAATCGTTTGAAAGCAGGTTGGGTAAAGATACTTAGGTTGCCCGCTCTTGGGCTCATGTCGCAAGGTGTCATGTAGGATCGCCGTGAATGCATAGATATAAGGACCGTCGAGAGGTCAATTTTGCGAATGTAGCAATCGTCATCGTCGAATAGGTAGCTGGTAACGATGCTTTGGCTGATTTGGAGTGATGGGTTGAAGGGTTCCGCCAGAACTCGTGCGGAACAAGTCAGTAATTGGTCGAACACCGCCTTTTGGGTCCTGAGGCTCGCCGTGCTCGTTGCACATATGCCCACGGGCTATGAGGGCATATTAGTTTGGTCGCGCGCCGTCCTCATCAGTAACTTCTTCCCGCGGTGTAAGGAATTGCAATTCCCCACATCACGAGACGCGCAGATGTTTGTTGATTGTCGTCACAAACGTCACAGATGGTCATCGGGATGACCGCTACTAGCGAATGGGACAATGGGGTAAGGGACGGGGGACCCGCGGTGTTAGTTACAATATCTCTTAACAACTAGTAGTATAGCGAAGCTACTCCTACTGCATATTCCTCTTGACCGAGGCTAGTAGAAATAATTCATTAGATCATGCCAAAGGGTGTGCCACCACGATACGTATAGACAAGTTGCCATTCCTTACAAAGCAGTACTAAGAATGTAGCGGATTGGAAAGACGTTGCCGTCAAAAGTGTCGAAGCTACCTTGGTGGGAGAAGGTTTGCGAGTACAAGTCCATGCGCAACAAGCACACTATCTCTTCTTGCACATTGCCAAAATATATGGCAATGTTGCATCGGTCAAGGCAATTATCAAGCCCAAGCGGCTATTGTTGGTGTAATTGACCAAGGAAAAGACGGGCATTTTATCGGGCAATCCCAACAACAATTTGGATGCATGCCCTCAACCACATCATAAAGTATAGATACTACTAGCATAGAACGAATACTAACTACTTGAAGCGTCGGCCTACCTGTTTTGCTACTGCTACGTGGCTACTATTGAATGATTGTCCTGCTGTTGTTGATGTTTCAATAGCTCTTGTCGTACCAAATGTCAAAGATATCGGGGATCCCCGGGTTGGGGTGGGACTGTTGTTTATTTTTGCAATGGATTGCGCATGGTAATTCCCGTCAACTCAAAGTATTGCAAACATTCTTGGGAAATATTACAATTTTGACAATTCCGCATAGGCATGCCTTCATGTGCCACTTTGCACAATAACCAGAGACGAGGTTCTTGTGGTTTGGTCATGAACGAAGCATAGGGACCACGGGACCCCATGCCGTTATCGACTCCCGCACAGGCCTTTTGGTGTCTACTTAGGCGTCTCATGCAGGCTAAACGATACGCAGGAATACCCTGTTGCCGCAAGGCCCAACTCAATTGAATATCTTCACCGGTCGAATAGGTATGAACCTGGGAGCCCAAATAAAATCGTAACAATTCTCGTCTCAAGGTATGATGCTGGACTGTGAAATCGACCAATTGGTACCTACCACTTTTGTTGTGTGTCTATTGTTCAATGGCAACAAGGGTGAATCTCCCCCATATTCGATTTCCCAATCATTGTCCGGACACGGCAATCACCGTACCAGACGACCATTGTGACTGACAATCGCCGTGTCATTGGCCCATTGCAAAAAATCCACCACATGAGACAACCAACCAGGTCCTACCGACAAGTCATCATCAGGCAATATGGAACCGGCCACGATATTTGGAATCCGATTCGACGAAATGCAACAAATGAAGTTGGGGAAGCGGTTGTTGTGGCGCCCTGGACGTATTGGAACGAAGATCGAGTTGTTGCTGTCGTTGCAAGTTCCAATCATTGACAATATGAGAAACATTTTGATGGTTTTCATCTTGTAAAATCCAAACATTGGATGGCTGAAATGTGGAATTGGCAATCATGGACAATTGCTGCAGTGGATTTTTACGTCGATAGACAGTCAAGATGATATCCAGTGTCGGTTCGACGGGCGCACACTTGATCCATTTAGCCGTGCTCTTCGGATCACAGGGTGGTAAAAACAAGTCCTTGTTAATGTTGGGGAAATAGTCCTCTGACGAGCCGTCATGGACGCTTGATGTAGGTTCTGACCCCGGGGCAATTGCGGCAAAGTTACTATGTTGGGCAACCTTCCTGCGATGATCCATAGTTTCGGGGAAGTCAGAATGCAACTGAACATCGGAATGGAGACTTCCGCTAAGTTGGGGGTTTGCGACTTCCGATGATTTCCAAAGTTGTGTATAAATCAGGGCGAAGGTCAGGATGACGACAAGTGCTTTGCTCGAAGGAAGTATCATAGCTAGAGTAGTATTAATAGAACGAACTCAAAAACCTTAAAGTTAACCAAATTGCTATTGACGTTACAACAGCTTGTGAGCCGCACAAAAGCAGCAACAACAAGCGTACCCGAAAGGAGAAACCAGCAAATCAACGTAGAAACCACGTAGGACGTGGTAATAAACTTCACACTCACGTCAACAAATAATCAGATGCGCACGACCTCGGTAGTGGTCCGTGTATCCGGAGGAATGACCCAACTCACCAGTCGACTCTAGCGGTTCCAAAGTGCGCGTAAACATCTCGCGCCCGGGATTAACATTTGAATCATGAATAATTGCAATCATATTAGTCAAACTTGGAATCATTTTTTGGGCGCGATGATGTTTTGGCTCGATGCTATCACGGAAACGAAATCTCGGTCCGACCATGGACACCATTCTATAGATCATTACTTCATCCAAACATTGTATCTCAGACATCTTTTTTGCACAGAGCTGTGAATACTGTTGATAGAGGCTTATGCAAAAAAGAGTTCTGAGATATTCATTTTTGAGAAAGATATGGTGACATTCGAACAATGCGGCACGTTGTGCGCCACCGTCGGTCGGCTGCCATAATTCAATGGAGTATGGATGCCACCAGAGGCACTATGCAACGTCATATTGACAGAACATCTAATTGAATGTTCTGACAAGACAGTTTGTAAGGCTTTGAATCGAATTGTTGAAGATGGAGGTGGTGTATTCCATGACCACGACAATGGCTTTGTATACATTGCGCGTGCACGACATCAGATCTTGAAACCTGGCAAGACAACAAATCAAAGAATGTATTTCTATTCAATATCAACTAGTTGTGATCTCAATCACCAAACGAAGAACGATGGTGCATGGCAGCAAAGGTATGATGATGCCATGGCTCTGTCCGTGTCGCACAAAAAGCATCGCAAGCGGCCGGCAAATGTCTACGACAATGTCATCTTTGAAGACGCCATGCTCAGCCTTGACAAGCTAGCAAAGCGAAAAAGGTTGATTGTTGATGGTCCCTGTTGTTCAGTGAACACACCACAAGATGCATTCGATATATTTGTCGACTTGTGGCATACTCGGTATGGCTCCAACTCGCAGCCACCATTCAAACTTCTGCTAGAATACTTTGAATCCAACAACAAAGCGCAAGAAGTGAGTGAAAGTGAAGGCAACAACAGCGATGACGACAGCACTATACCTTGTTCTCGTATCCATATTGATGACATCACCCTCCCGTGTGGACATACTGTCTGCGATGTGCCAAACACGTACACCATCGTTGCCAAAAATGCTCTCGCAAGATACAAAAAGTCGATCCCACCCAATGCCTCTGCCCTCCGAATTCATGTCTTGGGAGCAGCTTGACAAACGGTCCAGAAACTGGACAACCATGCTCAACATGTTGATGGCAGACGAAGAGAGAATTTTTCGGTTGCAGCATTTCGAGGGTGCCAATCCTTCAACCGCTGAGCTGGAGAATGCCGGGTTCCAACACAAATGCTTCCAAGTTCGAGGGAATGTGGACTTCCGTGTCGAAAAGTAATTATAATGGAAGTGGTTGATTGCCTCATTGGTGTTGTTTATTATGTCCCTCGTATTGTGTTGTCGGTGACCTCATCATGTCTTGACTAAATTCGCCATGATATCATTGGACTTTTCGTGTTTCCGATGGGTCATTTTTGTACCATCTGGCTTGGTACAAAAATGAGATGTTTACGCGCACTTTGGAACCGCTAGACTCGACTCTATGGTCCGCACTAACCATATCGCTCTACCAACATTTTTTTAAATACGTGGTCATATAAATATATAATATTTATTTAGCCAAAAATATTGACTTCTTCGACTTGCAAAAAAGGCACTCCCGTCGTCCGGTCCATCATGCGAGCAAATCTGAAAATGCCCCCAAGGATCGCGCGGGATCAAAATGAGAAGATCATTGCAACACTCAAGCGAGGCAATGAATGTCGGCATTGCATCATCAAAAAGGCTTGGCCGAGTGACCTTTTTTTAAGATAGCTTCAAAACACTATTGACAACACTCCTGCAAAAAAGGTCATTCGGCCAAAACGTATTGGCGATGGTGTCACCATCCAAAGTGCTGGCCGACATCATGAAGGACATTTCGGGCGCTCTTTCTTCATGCTTCTACTAGCAACCAAGCACTAGTTTTGCAACAACAAACTTCCAGCAAACGATAGATTGCTTGAGCTACCTAGATTTCCTACCTTTAACTATATAATAATTTGTAGTACAGACTATCTAGTTAGTCATCGACGTTCACTTCAACGACAACAACACTAATGCATCTATTTCGATAGATGCACTCCCATTTCCACCACCCACATTCCAAAGTTGTCTTTTTGGGATCGTCCAAAGACTTCAAGGTGATTCAAAATGGGACAATTGCACCCACAATTTTGATGAGTAAATTTGACTGTGGAGGAAGCACCTAGAAACTTGCCACTATCGACCACAACACACCACTTTCCAGTCATTTGCCATTATCGCCTTTTCCATCCCCTTCTCCAAAACTTCTTGTTGTCTCGATAGAGGCGATCGAACATAAGGAGAATGTAAATTTCTCAAAGAGTCCAAATGCAAAAGATGAATGATGGAGCCACACTTGATGGGCTTGGCAACACCACTGGTGCAGGCGGCTTCACTTCCATGATGCTCTTCATCATTGGGACCATGAATCTACCAGAGTGTATTGGTGGTGGTAGAAGAGATGGCCGTGACAAGAACGCGGATCCAAGAAACCATCATCAGGGGCTGCAGGCAATGCGGTCATATGCGGGTGCTCTCCAGCCACATATGTCAACAAGGGCAGGAAGAAGGGCATCGTTGGCATCAGGTGATACATCATCTTCGCTGTCGTCGTCATTTCCAGTAGCCGTAGTGTTCAGAATCATGTGCGCTTCCTTTGTTGCTCCCAGAAGGTTGGTGTGGATGCATCTCACGACCGCCAGTGCCAGCGGCATCATAATCACTCCCATGGACGATTCTCCTTCCACTCCAAGCTTGCTGCCGATGTGTTTGCGATTGCCACCATTGGGTGTTGCTTATTGAGGCTGGCAAGGTGCAGGCAACAGGTTTGCAAAGACAAAGTGAATGAATAATACCATCGTGATGACCCGATGACCGATGTGAATTTCGGATTGTCGACTTGTTTGATCATTGGCTTGCATGCGCGGCTAAAAATATTATATACCTATTCAACATGTATAAAATAGGTATTTAGGATTTTAAGGTATGTCGATATGGTTAGTGCGGACCATAGACTCATGGGGTGAGACGGACACGCACCCGGGGATCATGGTGAAAGAGTAGACTCTCGTAGAACTGGTACAAAATGTACGGGTTCTCCCCGCCCAATAGGGGCCCAATCAACTGTAATTCGCCGGTGTAATTATGGTTATCGACATTAAATCAGCCAATCCGAGGCTGTCCAGCTCGCCAGAATAGGAGGGGTTCTTTGGGGAGGGACCCCCTTGGTTCATTTTTTAGATCGCATTTCAAATTTTTATATAGAAAAAAATATCACCGTTTTTACGATTATCAAATACAATATGTGTATGGTGGGCTTGCTCTCCTGCAATCCTCGGAGTACTTACAAACCGAGCATGTGCGCGTCTGTCTACTTAGAAGAAGAACGCGACCCCCCTGTCAAAATTCTTGTCATACGACGTGATTAGGTCGGACATAGGACTTGCATTCAGACAGGTATTGATGAATCAAAACCTCTGTTGTTCGTCACAGCGACATCTGGGATACGTCACACCGCAATGTTCTTTTAGTCCCACGAATACATCGATATAAAAACTTAGTATATTTTTTTAGAGTATTTTGACAAGACATTTCCGAAGAAAACTTATCCTCATTACTGTAGAGAAATTTGCGAACTCCGAGAGTGGTTGCCAACTCGCAACATTACCATTTTTTCATTACCTAAGATAATCGGATATAACTTTTTCCATCTCGATGACAATATGATTTTCTCAGGGTCTCACACGGGCATACAGCAATACTGCCTTCGGGGATAAACCCACTGCGGCTCCATCACATGTTGCACAAACTCTATTATGTGGCACAAGCACAGCATATAATGGCACTGTATTAGTTATTATCTTCTATGCAATCTGTTCTTCTTCAAGATTGGTGTGCTAATATCACGTAATTGACGTAGTGACGAGAAACGGGAGATTACTAAATAATGGGGTTATTGGTAAGTGAGGGTTTCGAGTGGCGCGCTGGGCCAACCATGAATGGCGCGCAAACGGAAGATAATGGTCTGATATTGGCTGGCCCACTCACCAATGCGGCCAACGGACGGAAACGGGTGTCCGGCCGGTGTGGGCATATGTGCTGGATAATGCTAGGATTAGCATGGTGGACAAAATTGAAGCACGAAATGATTCCATCATCGCAAGGTATTGCTCGGATGGTGCAAAAGAAATATCGTCAGGAGGCGCAGATGCCAAGAATACTCCTGCCAGCGTGCGTACTCTTGACAATACCACGTATGCCCAGTTACGGGTCTTGCACCATTCCACCACTACCAAATTATCAACTGATTTCCCTTGCAATTTGTGCACTGTGGTTGCGTAGTTCAAAACACAAGAAAGGTGTCCAAGTTCCATCTGTTGGTTAGAGTGACCAGTAGAGCTCATTTCTTTGGGACAAGGAAAGTTTACCGTCACAGGTTTTGTCGTTGGAAAAATTTTAAACTGACCTACAAATGCTGGCGCGTGCATGGTGTCGTAGCACAACACGATGTGATTGACGTCTTTGATATCCACTGTGTTGACCCACCCCACCCATGAACTTTCATTGGAACCATTCTTGCATGTGGCTTTGTTACGGCTCGAACAAACTGGGCACAATTCCCATTTGCTATCCCGTTTTTCACATCAAAGTTCTTGCTCATCATCAATTCACATCCTTGGAAGAGGGCAAGAAATGGATCCACCTTGTATGTTCTTGTACTTGCATCAGCATCTGAGCAGAATTTCGCCATTGTGCATCCAAAAACTGGATCATCCTTGTAGCAATGCATACCATCAAGCTTGACCATGAAGAATCTTTGAAGAAATCCGTGGCTAGCCATTCCAATCTGCGCACTCTTGACATAACCACATACACAATTACAGGTCCAACTTCTTTTTCTTGTGCTTCTTGTCCTTTTTTTGGAATATGAGCTGATGCTTGGCAGTACCCTCCGAGAAGCTTTCATTAGAGGTGGATTGTTGATTCCTGGAAGCATGGAGCTCTCTTTTCAGGGACTTCTCAAGCTGTACATAGAACAAGAACTCCGTGTTTCGCCGAGTAGTACGTTTCAAGTTGATCGTGCTCTTGTTCAAGCGTATGGCCATCTTCGCAAATTATGGGGTTTCCCCGACGCCGTACCCTGCCATCTTGAAACCCCACCAGTCTTATCTTCCGCTATGACACGAGCAGTCGATGTTGAAGTAGAGAAACATCTCAACGAAGCCCGCCCCCACATGGTCGATGCAATATATGCTGAACTATCTCACTGTGGTGACCTGGTAGAACGTGGGCTTTTACCTCCCAAAGCTGCCATCCTCAATGCCAGAAGACCTGCTGTAGTAGACAACGATGCTGACCACCAAGATGAAGATGGCTTTTCTTCCAAAGGGGGCCCAAATGGTCCGCTGGCAACACAAACAAACATGGCCGATCCCACCCGTATCTTCCCTGTCGATTTGACTGCTTTCTTCCCTCCTCCTAAGAATTGTTGCCGAAGTCAAGCCTCTTTCAAAGAACAAACCTCCGCTATGAAATGTTTCAAGTCTGCAGTCAAAGCGTACCTGTCGGGATGCGGCAGAGCAAAAAATATCATTTTTGTTGGGGGTCCAGGTGTAGGAAAAACCATGGTGGCTAGCTTTTGTGCTGCATATTGCCTTGCAAAAGGTATGAATGGTGTGTCTACCAGTTTCATCTCCAACAGGGCAAAAAAACTAGGTGGCATACATCTCCATGCCCTGCTAGGGCTTAAAGGATGAGATGATTCAATTTCTCCCGGACGCATGGCTGAACTTGCCATCCAAGCACTCTACCATCAGCCTCACAAAATTGAGCTCATCAGACATCTAGACTTCATTTTCATTGATGAGTGGGGGATGATGAGTGCCCAATTGATTTTGCTTTTGCTAATTGATGCCCTTCAAAGGAACACCGGGAATGCTATCAATGTTTTCAGTATCCAAACTATCTTTTTGTCAGCTTGTGGAATCGGTTAGGGCAGCCGACGATGCCACCTTGCAACGCATTACGGACCTCACAAGATTGCCCAAGTGGGAAGATGCAGACAAAGCTGAATTCAAGCAACTACTTTCAGAACATTGTACCTTTATTGAGAGTTTCGAGGACGACAGCATTCCCAGCGATGCTGTTTTCCTCTTCGGACAAAAAGAACCCTGCTATGTAGCAGAAGCGCTGGTTCTTGATAAAATGCGGAGATTCTACGGCAATGCTTGTGTCTCTTCCCCATGCCATGATGAAGAATCTACTACAGCTGGTAACTGGGGACCTGCTTCCTCCGTCACATCCAAGTCACTTGATAGAAGAGTCAAGCAATGATCATTGCTGCTGTTCTACCCCAACGCAAGGTACGAGTTTACTCATGTAAGCAAAGGTCACTTCAACCAGGGTCAGCTGGCAATATGTTACAGGACCAGGTCCCTACTGAGATGGAAGTATTAGTTTCAAAACCAGTTTATGTCTGGAAAGCCCAAAGTGGCATGAAACAGTTTCCTTCGGAGGAAGATTGTACCCCCACCTGGCTGCTGGATAATGGTTGGAGTATTGTGTCTGTTCCCTCTACTACTGCACAACCCCAATGGCTAAGAGGATGCCACCATGCTAGAAGGACCCAATATGGGTTACGCCCAAGAGTGGCTAGTACCATACATGCTGCCATGGGGTCTACCCTTCCTAGTATTGTCACTGCAGTAACCTCAGAGGGAACTTCCCATGGTGGTCTTGATTTCGGCTTGTGGACAGCAGCACTAGTGGTTGTGCTACTCAGCAGAACCCGCCGAGCAAATCAGATGTTCTTCATGGGAGACAAGGATGCTACGATAGTTCATCTCCTTGATGTATTGATTACGAAGAACAACCGATTCCTTGGTATAATTACGGATCTCCTTGACAGACTGTGCCTGATTGTTCCCGTGACTTCCAAGGACATTTAACAGACAGGACATGATGGAATTGACGATATTTTGGACGAACGCCATCCCTTGCAACCGCTTCTTCCCCATCCTACCGTATTTCAGCCCAAAGACTCTGTTGTGGCAAATATCATCGCTGTTTACCATATTATCAGCCTACAGGACCTTCACTTCAACTACCTTGGTGCAACCGTCAGCTTACGACGTCGACTCAACGAACACAATTCTCTACAAGGATCAACACAGACCAAGAACCCAGCTCTTCTTCCCTATGCTCTATTTGCTTATGTTGCTGGATTTGCCACCTTCAAGGAAGCCCAGCATTTTGAACACGTCTGGAGGGAACAGTGTAGGCAAAGAATGGAAAACAGAACCTCCAGTGATCCCCCTGCTGCCTTTATATCCAAGATAGGACGAGAACTAGTAGTGCAAGAAAACCATCTTTTACCTCCAGGCACTACTCCATTGCGCATCATCCAGTGTGGTAACCTTGCTATCCAAAGATACCACTAAGACTACATTGAAAACAGACACCCGCCTACATTACAAGTTTCTTCAACCATTGTACTTAACTCGTTTGGTGAATGGAATGTCGTAGTACTAGCATGGCATCCTTGTATTTCTGAGTCACACTGGCACCACAGAGTTTGTTGATGATGTGAAGATTGGGTGCAAAGATGACCGGATACGAATCAAAGCAATGTTTCAACACACAAAACCATACCGCTTGACTAGTCCATTGCGAGTATGTATGGAATATATTGTCGTGGCATGGCGGCCAACATGGCATCTGGTTGCCCTATCCCGGGGGTGACGAAATAAAAATAGAAGACTATTGTAATTGTGAGACCTATGTTACATCTATTTGCATTCATTCCAACAACAAGATTGACGAGACGAAAGATTTTCGTCTTTCAAATATTTGCGACCGATCGTTCATTTTGTGAACGTCTTTCCCCGCGCGTAAATAACGCGCATATATTCTATTCATTCGGATATGTCGATTCCTCGTATCGTCGCCTTCTAACTAGGCGTCCCTAGTCTTGGCTAGCTACGACTCCTCGTCTCCCATGGTCTGAATTATTTCCTTGCTCTAAATACATCTCCTCTATTAGGCGATGAATATTTACTACTTAGATTGTAGGCATGCCGTTGGCAAGGGACTCTATGGGTTAGTCGAATGTTACTATGCAATATACTACAGAGCGCTTCCATGTGTAACGCTACGACTTCTTTGATCGTTGCGTCGGTGCGCCGTCAGCGACGACGTCACCGTTCGTTCGTGTCCGTGTCCGTTAGCCGTCCGTCCGGCGGACGACTCCGTTCGTCTACGACTACTAAGACTACCAGCGTGTAGGACTAATATGACTAAACTAGTTATGCGTCTCTGTGGGGTATGGCACCCGCTTCCCTATGGAACAGTTCGGTTACTTTGTCCAGTACGGTGTAATCCGTCTGATGTTAACTCGTTGCTGTACGGGGCCATTTTGAATGGTCACGGTTCCATTGTCATGTACATTCACTACGTTGTAGGGTCCCGTACGCGGACTCCGTACTTTCGGTAATTTTCCGGGTGTAGTGAGCAGCACGCGATCGCCGACACTGTACTGATGCTGGATTCTCTTTGAGTTTTCTCGTTTATTGGAAGCATCGATGATCTTCTGCTTGCGTAGCCTAATACGCGCCCAGTCTGCCACAAACTGTACTGGGAGAAACATATCCCTGCCGAATACTAACTGCGCTGGGGATGCCTGTAGGGTCGTGTGGTGCGTACTCCTAATCGCGAAGGCGGCGGCAGTGAGGAACTCATCCCATGGGTTCGTTTCGTCGAGTTCTCTTTCCTCTAATTCGAAGTTACGCAACGTGTTTCCTAATACTTGGTGTACACGCTCTATTACGCCGTTACTTTGGGGATTGTATTCTGTTGAGGGCTTCCTCTCCAGGCCATAGTTCTTACATAAGTCGTTGAAGTAGCGTTTGAATGTTGAACCATTATCTACGCCCACTTGTTGAGGTCTCGGGTACCTCGCCAACCAATAAGCGTCGAATACCTTTTGGCACTCGTAGCTATCAGGTTTAGGCAGTGGTGCTATTTCAAACCAACCCGTGACTGGGTCGATCATGGTCATCGCTAAGAGCTCGCGTACTCCTTTCGGAGTTCGCACGGTGTATGGTCCTACCATGTCTACGTTCACGCGCTTCCATGGTATTGTCTCCGCTTCTTTCGGCGGCAGATGGCCATATTCTTTCCGTTGCTTCTTCGTCAACTGACATATCTTGCACGTGCGACAGTGTTGCTCAACTTTCTCTCGCAATCCTCGCCAATCGAATACGTGGCGTATTGTCGCTTCCATTCGTGTCATGCCTGGGTGTTGTAGCAAGTCGTGGTAGCTTTCGACTATCCTATCTTGTAGTGCAACCGGTACTACTACTTTACCGTACTTAGCTATAACATCTACACCTTCTAGTTTGATCTTGGTGTATTTAGAGGGAGCTCATCTGGCTTTTCGCATTAGATCGAGGTCTTTGTTTTGGTAGTATGCTACTACCTTTGGACTCAGTGCGAATCCTTCTTCTGCCGCGATATCTTCCGCGGTCACAAGGTCGGCATAGGAGATCTCGTAGTCGTCGTCATCTCTTGGGTGATGTGACATACAATACGACATTTGTTTCCCAATGGGAACCTCCTCTGTCGACTCGTCATCTGGGTCACTATTCGGGTGTCGCGACAGTGTGTCCGCGACCACATTGTCTTCGCCTTTGACATGCACGAACGTAGCACCGTACTCTTCCAACAGAAGGCGCCAGCGAACCACTCGGGAACTCGGCATCTTATTGTACAGAATATTTAGGTGGTCCGTGTGTACTACCAGCTTTTGACCAAGGAGAATATTCATAAATTCCTTAAGCGTCTCGACTATACTTAGCAGCTCTTGTTCGCCCGTTGTATAATTCTTTTGGGCGGAGTTCAACTTCCGACTATAGAACGCCAATGGCTTTCCATCTTGCATAATTACGGCGCCCAATTGATAATCGCTAGCATCCGTATATATGTGGAATTCTTTGTTGAAGTTGGGGAAGTTCAACAGCGTCTCTCGCGCTACTGCTCGCTTGATCGATTCGAATGATTCATTGCATTCGGGAGTCCATTTCCACGGGACTGACTTGGAACATAACGCCGTTAGCGGCGCCAGTATGTGCGATCGCTTCCGCCACATATCACGGTAGTAATTTACCATGCCTAAGAAACGTCTCAGTTGTCGCTTCGTTTGCGGCGGCTGCATCTTTAGTATCGCTTCCACTTTCTTAGGTTGGGGATGGATACCGTTACGGGAAATCTCGTAGCCTAGGTACTCAACGCGGTCGGCAGCAAATTTGCATTTGCGTACGTTAGCGCGGAAACCAGCTTGTTCGAGTCGTGCGAGAACCTCTTTGAGCTTTGCGACATGGTCGCTAAATGTGCCTTTGCTCGTTATCAATATATCATCCATGTAGACTTGTACGTACTCCAGGTCACCAAGGAGACGCATCATGATACTTTGGAAAATATCAGGGGCATTGGATATACCCATCGGCAGCACCTGGTACTGATATAAGCCCCACGGCATTACAGTACCAAGGAGGCCTTGGCTGTACTTATCCATTGGAATGTGATAATAGCCCATGCTGAGGTCAATAGCCGTTGCCCATTTAAAGCCCTGGAGTTTTTGCAATAACTCGTTGATCTTTGGCAGTGGGTGTGGCTTGCGCACAAGATATTCATTGAGTTTCCGAAAATCTGTAAGTACGCGCACATCGCCCGTTTTCTTCGGTTGAATGAACGTGCCGGCCGTCCATGTGGATTGGCTGACACGCTTCCAGATTCCAAGCTTCTCGAATCGTTCGATCTCTTTTCGCGTCGTTTGCTCGTACGCATGCGGAATGCCGAATGGCTTAGCATGATACGGCTTTGCTCCTTCTTTTAACTCTAGACGAATAGGATCTATTTTAAGTTTACCTAATCCGCCTCCGAATAGTGTAGGGTGCTGCTTCAGTTCAGCTAGTAGCTCGTCTCGTTGCTCCTTAGTCAAGTAGTCGAGTGAGTCAACGAACTCTTCCATCTCAACTTTGGAGTAGTCGGCATCGAGGATCTTGGCTTGTCGTTCTTCCGCCGCTTGAATAACGGGGGCGTCTTGAGACATCTCGTACAGAAGCTGTAGAGCCTCTGGATCCGTCACAACACCACTTTCCTTCATCTCGACTTCGCTATCGCCCCATCGAATCGTTCGTTTCTCGAAATCAAGTACAAACTTCAATTCGGCTAATAGGTCAAGTCCTAGAATCAGGTCGTAAGGTGAGCTTTCGCGATCTGTGTGCTCGTCGACGTGACATGGCCAGTGTATCTCTTTACTAGACGAGAGTTCGGGGATCCTGAAGCGAATCATTCCGACTTTGTCCGTCTTGAATTTGCCGCCCATTGTAGTCCGAGTAGTAACTCGTTTTCCAGTGGGAACGAGCTGGCTAAGCGTCACAAAGTTCTTAAGAACGATGGAACGACTAGTACCCGTATCTAGTAGAGTTCTAAGGACATAGGATTCACCTCTAGGATTTACCGCTTCGACGACTATTTCGGTAGTTAGCCGTCCGGCCATTTTCCTATTCGGCTCTATTCCAGGGCGTGACGCTCGAATAGCAAAACTATGTTCATTTTCGCAATTGTAGTCGATGTAGTCGCTTTCGGATTCACTACGTTCGTTACTGCTACTGTCCGAATGATTATTCAGCTGGAAACTGACCTGCCTTTTGGCTTTGGTCTTCCCTTTTTCTTTTTTACTTTGTTTCTTAGCGAGGGCTTTCACGACAGTCTCCATCTGGAGTGCCGAGAACATGTTCTCACGGGCTCCCCGCGGACGCTTGTTTGGGCGATCCTTGGCATTGCCAGGAAGGCTCCAACACTTGTCGTCGGGGGCCGGATGAAACTTGCCGCAGTGCTCGCAGGGTTTCTTTCTGTCCCCCTTTTCGGCTTTCTTGCGGTCTTTGCCTCTCTTTCTTTTCTTACCGCCGTCCTTGCTTTCGCTTTCGGATCGTTCGGCGTTTTTCTTTTCTTTATTCTTTTTGTCTGCTCTGACCGCATCGTCGAAGACGTGCTTGGCCTCGAGCTTTTCCAAGTATTTGTAGTACTCGTCGAGCGTCATCGAGAAGGGATCGATGTTCGAGGTGAGCAGGTCTCGCTGCCACTCGATCCTTTTCGCTCGGTCGAGGATCTCCACGAGCTCGTCGTCGTCGAACATCTGGCAGCTCGTTTTGTCTTCGGGGATCGGGAAGTAAGGTAGCATGTTGTTTTGACGGAGTAGTTCGGCTTTGAAGTCGGCCAATGACATCTCCATCATGAACACGTGATAGCGTAGATAGTTTCGCTGGCGGCGGTAGGCGTGTTCGGTGCCGAAGTAGTATTGCCCCATTCGTTGCATCGCCTCGTTAAAGGTGTCGTCCGGGGTCTCTTCTTCTTCTTCGTCCGACTCGTCAATGTTGTGACGTAGGTTGGCAACGATGTCTGCGAACCTTTGCCTTGCCTCTCCAGCCAACAACGCCTTCGCATACTTGATTTTCTTCTCCCCATCGTCCATGGGGACGTCCCGAATCAACTCGTCCATCTGCATCCGCCACTTGACCAATCGTTCGGCGTCGCCTTGTTCGAAGATGAAGCAACGCGTTTCGAACTCGTCCGAATCCTCATCGGTTGGGTCTAGCTTGATCTTGACCTTCTTGGACTTCTCATCGTCTTGGAGAATCTCTTCGTCCTTGGGTTTCTCGCGACGGAAGGGGATCAACGGAGGGTTGACGTGAGCGGCTTGAGTCAGAAGCAACGCAACTTTCTTCGCGTACTCGTGGTTAGAGTAGGAGGTCTTCATCCTTCAAACGGGAGTTTTAAAACTGTGCCCTATCCCGGGGGTGACGAAATAAAAATAGAAGACTATTGTAATTGTGAGACCTATGTTACATCTATTTGCATTCATTCCAACAACAAGATTGACGAGACGAAAGATTTTCGTCTTTCAAATATTTGCGACCGATCGTTCATTTTGTGAACGTCTTTCCCCGCGCGTAAATAACGCGCATATATTCTATTCATTCGGATATGTCGATTCCTCGTATCGTCGCCTTCTAACTAGGCGTCCCTAGTCTTGGCTAGCTACGACTCCTCGTCTCCCATGGTCTGAATTATTTCCTTGCTCTAAATACATCTCCTCTATTAGGCGATGAATATTTACTACTTAGATTGTAGGCATGCCGTTGGCAAGGGACTCTATGGGTTAGTCGAATGTTACTATGCAATATACTACAGAGCGCTTCCATGTGTAACGCTACGACTGCTTTGATCGCTGCGTCGGTGCGCCGTCAGCGACGACGTCACCGTTTGTTCGTGTCCGTGTCCGTTAGTCGTCCGTCCGGCGGACGACTCCGTTCGTCTACGACTACTAAGACTACCAGCGTGTAGGACTAACATGACTAAACTATTCATGCGTCTCTGTGGGGTATGGCACTGGTGTATAAGTGGCGGCCCATTGATGATAGGAGGCTGGTGGCACAATCCAACCCAAGGCCCGAACCGCCAAAGTTGTAATCGGAACGGGGGCGCTGCTTTTGTTGGACTGTTGATTGTCAGCTGCTGGTAGTTGCATCAAATAGTCCAAAACCATTCCCCAAGCCTCTTCTGTCGTATTCTGCGCATTTGACAATAGTCAAATTGTTTGTGAGCGTAGTCTTCTAACAAGATCGCCTCGGCGGCTAATTCCTTCAGTCCACGTTCTTGTGTGGGGTATGTAACCAGTTTGATAGTGCATGGTATTGCTGTCATATGCCGATTCATTTGAAACCAAAATGGGGCGATCCTAGGATCCGAACAATAAGGTCAGAACAGTGTTGCTGCTGTTCTTGCTGCGATTGAGATTGTCGAGTAGAGTACCAGTTTACCACTTTTCGAAATACTGAAATTCACCCATGACTATAAATAGAACCTTTGATTGCTTTGATTTCAGTTTTGCTTGTTGCCCTTCCGCTACAATGTATCGAGGCAAGGCCAAGAAGGAGCAGCCAAGAGTGCCTAGCAGACTCAGCAGAAGCAAGACCGGAGGTATAATCCATCCGGCCTTCTTTCGTAACAATGAACGGCCCCATTTCTTTCACTCGTTATATATCATGAAAGTGCCGTCGGCGTAGCGTCGTTTCGTTGTTCTTGTTCTGGCTAACGCAGTACCATGGTCGGAAGTTCCAAGAATGACCCGCATTGCAATTTTTATGAAAAACCCGGGAACGTCCCTGGTTGGGCCTTCCGAATTGCACAGAAGCCCGTTCGCACTCCGATCGCAGAACATGGCGAATAGTCACACGGCGTAAAGCGAAGCCCGCTGTTCGTATACTCTTTTCCATTTGGAGAAAGGGGTGTGATGAACCCATCCACCTCAGCAAAGCTAGGCTTAAATAATTCTCTCGAAGAACATAGCGTATATCCAATAGAAAAAGAGTTACAAAGGTGTTCTCATGTGTTTGCAATTTGTTAAATAACTGGTCTCCATCGAAGAACCACTCGTCCACGAGGGGGGGGCTCGAGAAACAGGGCCGGAATCCATTCCGTACCCGTGGAATCCATTCTGTACCCGCGGAATCCGTACCCGTGGAATCCATTCCACTCCGGCAGAATTCATTCCACACCCGAAACAGGAACGGAATTCATTCCGTACCCGTTTCCAGCCCCTTTCGAAGGTATGATAAGAGCAATACCAGGTACGGCTCTTGCGTCCATCGTGGGGGGAGAAGGCGTCATAGTAACAGCATAGGACGGTGGAACTCCAAGAGTTTGTTGATGCCATTATTGATTGGATGCTTGCAATGATGACATCGACGTAGTACTACAGCAAGCTGGTGAAACTTTTCCGGACCCGCGGAATCCATTCCACACCCGCGGAATCCATTCCGTACCTGCGGAATCCATTCCATACCCATTTCCGAGGTGATTTAGACACCCCTGACAGAGGAACGAACAGGTCGTTGACCTGGTAATATCAGAATTATTTATTTCACACGATCGAATATCAACATACACCCTAATTGAATTGTCGCCCTGTGATTCTAAATAGAACTATTATGCCTCTTCCTTTGCCGAATGGGCATCCAGCCATAGACCCCTTATTCCCACTTGGAAATGGAAACAAAGAGGAGGCTTGGCTTCTCGCCTTGTTGTTGTTCGCCATGTTCAGCGATCAGAGCTCAAAAGGCGTCTGTCATCCATCCGGGATGGCGAACCACTGACGCTCCGGAGAAAGATATCCTGCCGCGCGCAACTATGCGAAAAAAATAGTGGAGAACAGTCATTTCGTCCAAAGTGAACCCATACGACGTATGATACCTATGGACCCTAGTCCAGGGTCATCGCATCCGAACCAGTCATAGATAGTGTACAGGTACGGCAGACAGACTAAAAACGCAGCAGTTTGCCTTTTTCTCCCTCCACTATCATACATTTTGATGCCTTCTACTCTGCAGGTCCTGCCCTTTTGACTATTATCATCTTTCAAAGACCTTGGCAATCTAATCTGGATATATCTATTGAAGGGCTTATGGTGATGGCTACTTCGTTGTACCTTCGAGTGGCCTTTGTGGCGTTATGTGCGCTTTTTGTCGTTACGACGATACGGCTGTTTCGATTCGACCTAACTTTCTCGCCAGAGGTTGTGGAGATGGAAACCTTGATCGAAGAGCCGCGACTATCTAAAGCACTAGTACACAAAAGCGAACTGTTCTTTGAGGATCACTTCACGAAAGCCAAGCTGCCCATCAAACTGGCCAGGGGCATTCGATCCTGGGGTTGCAACCGGACAGAATCTCCCCTGACGTTTGTGCATATCGGAAAAGCAGGTATGTACCATAAGGACTGTCGTCTTCTTGGGGTCTAAGGTGTGTCTGACCATCGATGATTTCCTTTACTAGGCGGTGGCCACGTTCGAGCACGTTTCTCGGCAGGGGCCTTGGATTACAACCGCACCAAGGGCTGGTGGGACGCCACAGCCGACGACCATTATTATCCCATGCCGAATCCACTGGTACCCGGACAAATAGGACGAGGAAAATATTGTACACATCCCGGGCATAATCATCGGCTTCCGACAACAATATTGCAAAATCGAAGTATTGATGGGACCTTCTACTGTAGCGCAAGTGCCCCCCTTGCCAATTCCATTGCCTGCCCTGATCTGAGAGTCTCCCCCGAGAAGCGATGCGAGGGTTGTACCGATGTCGACGCCGAAACATGCTTCACTGTGTATTGCTTCCACAATTTACTTGGAAATGAGGTTCACTGGCTTCCGTCGCGATATTTGCAACGATGGTGGAATGCTTCTGTTTGGGCCAAGGAAGGGCCCGAGTACACGGCAGCTTTGCGAACAATCGAACGTGGGAACACGGAATGGTGTCCAGAGCTAGGAGTGCCGCGACCAGAAGATCCCAAAAAGCTAACCAAAACTTTTGATACGTGCAATGTCAAACTAGCTGAACGTTGGGACGATTGGTCTGATAAATTCTGGAAGAAATGGCAAGGTGACGACAAAATCGTAAACTACGGCCCCTTGTACGCAACGATACCCCTGCAACGAACTACTGTATTGAGAGAACCTTTTAGTTGGATGGTTTCCAAATTTTTCTGGCATGGGATCACGAGTAAGAAAAGAATACAACCAGGAGTGAATTGTACCAACACCAAAGATGCTTCGAGGCGAGAGTATCCCCACAATTTGGGATGGGCTACCAAATTTGCTTTGGATTACTTGTTTTACCTTTGCGGAGACGATTGCATCAATCGCTACGAGAAAGGAAGAATGACGATAAAGGAAATTGAAGCGCAAGCCGAATACAATTTGCGGTATTCATTCAGCGTTGTCGGTCTTTTGGAGGAGTCGCAAACCTTTTACAACATGGTCACGACCCGGGTTTCCTATATCGACATGGGCATGAATCCCGAGGTAATGGGGAAAAGTCATTCGACAGGGAAGAAAGCAGATCTTCTTTGGTGCAAGGAACAGTACAAGGACAAGGATTTTCAAGCGCAATTTTTACGTGATTCCCCCGAGATGGCGGCCTTGGTGCGGCTATACAAAGTGGCACAGGAAGTGAATGCTGCGCAAATAGCCGAATTGAAGCAGTGCCCCGGATCGCCATTGAACGAGATGGAATCCAAATAAATCTTCGATTCCTGCAACGTTTGCCTCCGCAATGGCTCGGCCTTTTCAATGTTACTGCTTTTTGTTCGCTCGATCCGGCAGAAGCCCAGCATTCCATGGGAGATGTGCTCCATCCGACGATCCGATCTCCTCAAATACGTCTTTAACAGAGATTCGGCCATCGGGATAGAATGTCTAGGCCGGACAACTGGAAGTGGCTGTCGTCTCGTCCCGAGGCTATCCCGTTCACTAGTCCTTCTAATGCGCCGCCATTTTGCTCAAGATATTGGGTAGTATCGCTCGTTGTGCATCGATCGGGTTGATGTTTTTACCCCGACGTTACATTGCTGCGACTGGTGTGGCTGCCGGGACAGTCGCCACACTGCCGGCACCCTGTGCGTCGTTAAAGCCTTTACAGGCAGTAGGCGCGCAATATAAGCTTACCTACTAATCCTTGAGTTAATGTTAATGTTAATGGACGAGCCTCCGCCCCAAGGATGGATGAATCCGCCGGGTAGACTAAAGCATTTCGGACGGGGAGAACCTATTCGCAACAATCCTGGCAATATCCGATTTCGTGAAATCGTCAATGTCCATTATGATGACTTTTTTCTTGCAGATAAGAAAGGTAAAGCGAAAATCCGTTACGAAGTTGAAAACAAAGTGAAGACGAATGAACAGAATGGAAGCTGTGTCGAATTCTTTTCCGTTCAGGTAGGAAAAGAAGGGGTGTTTCTGAAATCATCCAACGAAAAAAGGATTAGCGATCACATTGGACATACTCTCCGGGATACGCCCGAACGACGGGCCATGTACTGGTCGAGGGGACTCGAAACGAAACAGCAATGGGTGCCTTTTGATGCTAATACGGGAAAAGAGTTGGAACGCATCATTCATGTATCAAACGGCGCGCTTGAATCTGGCGAAGACGAAGAAAGACATCACCAAACCAGGCCTGCTTGTACCTGTGATCATAGATAACGTTAGGCATCTCGTCAATATGACTCTACATGTTACTTGTTGGTCTTCTTGATTTTCCCGTATTTTGCACGAAGGTATTTCCGGAAAAGCTCATACACTTGCCCGTTGTCACCTTCGCTTCGGACTCTTGTCTTCTTGTCGAAGGCTGGGTGGTTGACATGTACACAATATAAATCTCGAAAAGCTTCCCAAGAAATTCCGTATTTTGGATCCAAAAGCTCGAAGAAAAAGCTGATCTTGTTGTAGCCATACCCGCGAAAACCTTCCCAATAGCGGGGAAGAATGGGGCGGTAGGCAAACACATAGGGTTCCCAAAACTTACGCATCCATCGTCCCTCAATTGTGATCGGATACGTGTAATCCCCATTTTTAGTAGTTGAAGAAGCATTGTTCAGCTCAAGCCACTTTGAAAAATTTGTCGCATTGTGGCCAAGAAGATGCCCCTTCTTGAATGGTCCCAAGCTCTCATTGCGAAACATGTCAACGACTTGTCTTGGGGATCGTGGTAGCATATGAGGATCTGCATGGGTCGCATCCCCAGTAGGAAACAACTCAAAGGCCGGGATGACGAAAATCGTACGCTCTTGGCTAGCTTTCTTTTTCAAGTCCATCTTCGGTGACTGAATCCAACTCAAAAGTTGATCATGCATGTTTGGACTGGGAATGAAATCTACATCCAACAACACCACAAAATCAGATTCGACAGTTTGGAGGGCAACATTGCGAAGTTCATTGTGGGGATACGATGGTGTGTCAAGAACTGCAAATGAGTCAGGTTTCTCCATGACTAGGTGAAATGTCGTATTCACCAGTGCGGGTCCATGGCCTTGGACAAATGCGAAAAATTGCTCGATATTCCCCTCATCCTTGATGTAGATTGCAACAGAGGCAGGTCCATTCCAGTGCTCCAGCAACACCAACAAGATATCAGCTTTGGTGACTCCCATCTGCGTTACGGCTACGACTTCGTCGCGGTGCTCTATCAATGAGTTGCTGCGACGAATACAGTTTGTCAAGACAAGTGGCTTGGCGAGTCGACCACCCGCAGTGCTGATTGGTGGGAGGGCTTTGAAAAGACTTATCGCTGCCTCCTTGGTTGCCGAAAATGGGCCATGTCTGGTTGTCGTTATCGCATCGAAATCATCCGTTTTGCCCTGGCCATTCGGCGGCGAGTCATGTTCTTGGAAATAGTTCGTCGCCGGTTGGACTACCAACCACGACTGTCGAAACTGCACGGCGACCAAGTCGACAAGGCAAATCAAACAAGTCCACTTGATGAGGACCTGCATGGTTGTTGTTACTTCTACAGGAAAACAATTCTTTGCCAAGATGATAGTGATTTCCTGCCCTCGAAAACGCATTCACTTTGGGCTTCCTTGCTTGATGTTGGAGGGAGGTTTTTCATATTAAGTGCTGAGGGCCGAAGTTACCGGACCAAAAATTCGATCAACCCAATCATCCGATCAACGCGCGTCGGCCGGATTGGGTTGACTCACTCGTTGCTCGATTTGGGTAACTTGCCACGCTGACGGATGGGAGCATGACAAATACTATGGAGGTCGAGGTCGATTCGGCGCATAAGGGCCGAAGTTACCGGACCAAAAAATCGATCAACCCAATCATCCGATCAACGCGCGTCGGCCGGATTGGGTTGACTCACTCGTTGCTCGATTTGGGTAACTTGCCACGCTGACGGATGGGAGCATGACAAATACTATGGAGGTCGAGGTCGATTCGGCGCATAAGGGCCGAAGTTACCGGACCAAAAAATCGATCAACCCAATCATCCGATCAACGCGCGTCGGCCGGATTGGGTTGACTCACTCGTTGCTCGATTTGGGTAACTTGCCACGCTGACGGATGGGAGCATGACAAATACTATGGAGGTCGAGGTCGATTCGGCGCATAAGGGCCGAAGTTACCGGACCAAAAATTCGATCAACCCAATCATCCGATCAACGCGCGTCGGCCGGATTGGGTTGACTCACTCGTTGCTCGATTTGGGTAACTTGCCACGCTGACGGATGGGAGCATGACAAATACTATGGAGGTCGAGGTCGATTCGGCGCATAAGGGCCGAAGTTACCGGACCAAAAAATCGATCAACCCAATCATCCGATCAACGCGCGTCGGCCGGATTGGGTTGACTCACTCGTTGCTCGATTTGGGTAACTTGCCACGCTGACGGATGGGAGCATGACAAATACTATGGAGGTCGAGGTCGATTCGGCGCATAAGGGCCGAAGTTACCGGACCAAAAATTCGATCAACCCAATCATCCGATCAACGCGCGTCGGCCGGATTGGGTTGACTCACTCGTTGCTCGATTTGGGTAACTTGCCACGCTGACGGATGGGAGCATGACAAATACTATGGAGGTCGAGGTCGATTCGGCGCATAAGGGCCGAAGTTACCGGACCAAAAAATCGATCAACCCAATCATCCGATCAACGCGCGTCGGCCGGATTGGGTTGACTCGTTGATCGATTTCAAGCCTTGCGCGTTATCGGGTCATTTCATGAACCAACCCTTTGTCAAGAACAACCAATTTCATTGATTTCATTCCAATGAGTCATCGAGGCAAGAGTCGGCGGCGGACGCCGACGAAATGGCGGCGGCATTTTATTTCTCATTACTACAACACCTCTCCTCCATCGCAACACTATTGTAACTTTTAGCGTCTCTATTTAGAGGATAGCTACAATCATGTCTGATGATGATAGTGAAGGAAGCACCATGACCTTTGTCGCTTCAGTTTCAACAAAAAGCTATAATACTCTTGACTTGTAACAAAACTGTGGTGTGCTTGCGAATGAATAGGGTATTACTGGATTATTTTCCCTCTGTATCACTAATACTAGAATGAAATAACCGCCTGTCAATATTGCTCTTGTGCATGCCCATAGTTCCATGACTGACCATGGCACCGAGCAAGCCATTGATAACAACATGAACAAGCAATTTACAAGTTCATGAGAAATGTAATATCATCGGGAGGACTACTTCCGTACCGCACATTCCTTCCCTGTTCACTTCACCCAACAACTTCAAAGCCTATCGTGGAAACAGATCTTCTGGCTCGTGCCATCCCGTTCCTGGCACCACAATGGCAGCTTCAATGAAATCATTAGTAGCATCATAGCGCATGTGCACATCATCACATCCATCCCATGTCAAATCCAACCATGCCATTGTCATTTTGGCAATCTTTTCTGCATGAAGGCAGGGCGTAGTGTGCATGCGTTCAGCCATGTCATTTTCTTGAATATCCGCATTGCTGGAATCGTGAAGATGTCGCCGGTATCACACAAAGTCATCGATATCATTCGTCGAATCTGTTGAGGTCCAAAGCGAGTACCGACCGGCACAATAGGTGCATCCTCCATCAAAGGGCACTCCAACCATGGTAGTATCGTAGTTGTCGACATTAGTGCTGTGTTTCTCAATCGTTGGGTCATGCTGGTGGATTGCTGGGACGACGGTGTCATTGCTCATTGCAATGAATTGCGTCATTGGCGAACCTCTCTCCACTCTTGGAATCAAACAAGTCGCCATAGTAATCAAACAAGTCAAAGTCCGGTTGATTGCTGTTGATCGATTGCCGATTGGTGGATTCACGGTTGAGCTGAATTCGGATGGACAGCAAGACGGGGGTTGACTAGGTGAATCAATCGGACCGCGTTGATCGTGGTTCACATTCCGGTAACTTCGGCCCTAAGTACTCCGCTTAAGGCTACAAATTTAGCCAAAGCATTTCACTTAAGGCTATGAATTTAGCCAAAGTATTCTCTTAAGGCTAAGAATTTAGCTTCACGCGCGCATCGCGTTGCTTCCGAACCACGCACAATAACACAACAATAGCCAAAACAGTGACAAACGCGGCTTTTCCGAAATCGTGTGGTTGCAAAATAGTGTGTTACGAAACCGCGGGTTGTGAAATCTCGGGAAGGCATCGGCAAATACTTTAAATTGAAGGAATCATCGGTGGGACCGCCAACCATCTATCTGGGTGGATCATTACGGAAGGTGGTCTTGGATGACGGTACTGAGGCATGGGCCTTCGGCTCGTCAAAATACGTACAGGCTGCCGTCAAGACTGTGGAAGAACATCTGGCTAAATCGGGCCAACGATTACCTACAAAGGGCACGTCTGCCCCAATATCGAATGGTTACCGTCCCGAAGTTGAGGCGACCGTGGAATTAAAACCAGATGATGCCTCTTATTTCACGTCACTCATCGGAACCTTGCGGTGGATTGTTGAGTTGGGCCGGGTGGATACATGCGTGGAAGTCTCGATGATTTCTTCCCACTTGGCTATGCCACGACAAGGCCATCTCGAACAGCTTTATCAGATCTTTGCCTATCTGAAACGCTTCCATAATGCCGAAATGGTATTCGATCCTTCGTACCCAGAAATCGATTTGAGCGAATTCGAACGACGCGACTGGTCGACCTCTGAACAGGATGCGGATGCTGTGGAAGTGTTACCTGCTGACATGCCTGCGCCACGAGGAAAAGGTTTTGTGATGCGTGCCTACGTTGATGCTGACCACGCAACTGATTCGATCACTCGCAAATCCCGCTCTGGTTTCTTCGTCTATTTGAACTGTGCCCTCATTTATTGGTTCTCCAAGAAGCAGACCAGTGTTGAGAGTTCAAGTTTTGGAGCCGAGTTCACTAGCATGCGCCAGTGCACTGAATACCTTCGTGGACTCAGATACAAGCTCCGAATGATGGGTATTGCCATCGATGGCCCCGCATACATCTATGGTGATAACAAGTCTGTGCTCTTCAACACCACGATCCCCGAGTCCGCTTTGAAGAAGAAAACTCAGAGCATCTCATATCACTTTGTTCGTGAGGGTGTGGCGCGAGATGAGTGGCGCACAGCCTATGTAAACACGAAGTTTAACCCCGCTGACATTTTGACCAAAGCTCTCCCCGCTGGTGAGCTGCGGGACAACCACATCCGATCGTTGCTCCATTGGGTTGTCCCCTCTTAAGCTGGACTCGACCGTCGTCCTGGTCGAACCAGTTTCCCCCCCCCCCCCCTTTCCTTTTGACATTTGGTGGATTAGGTTGCGTTCGACCGAACCACCCACGCCTGAGGTTGGAGATGCCAACTCCATTCCTAATGTAATTGTAATCCGGGGGTGGAGATGATCCCTCCATCCCTTTTGTAGCATGATGAGCAATCTTGACTCGATTCAAGATTGAGGGGAGTGTTTGAGTGCGCATGTGCGTATGAGTGCGCATATGCGTATGAGCCCGCATATGACCGCCCTGCTGGCGTTTCAGCGAGTTTGTTGGCGATATCGCTGTATCGCTGACCCACACACCGTGATGCCGGTTCCCCGTCGATGTAGCGACTTACTTAAATCATAATTACTGTTATCATGCACAATCATTCAAAATCACCTGGAGTTACGAAAGCGCGTCTTGCGAAATCGCGTTGTGGTTGATTCATCTTTCCAAACATTGGTGCAATACCGGAATATAGTGGGCTATGGAATAGCGCACTAATTCAACAATATGTAATTCCCCGCACTCTCATGCAAGAGAGCTCCAGTAGCGCAGTGGTACTGCCTACAATCACCTTCTAAGCAAGGTCGAGGGTTCGAGACCGAACTTCTCAATCCCCTTTTTGCGCGCATACGCCGACTAGCGCACGGCGTAGTGCATTGGAATTCAACAGCTTTACTCTTGCATAATCCCCATCAGCATGTCTCAACTGCCTTGAGCATTCAATAGATCACCCAGCATAGGGGAGCATTACAATGGAAATAGAGACACAACGGCCGCAGGTAGTAACAGCCGCAAGTGGATAGTTCTTCGACTGATACGAGTGGTTCGACTCGTGTGACTCTTGACTCTCCCTCTCATACGATGGTGACCTAATCACCGAGGATTCTGAAATTCAAAGTGGCCATTTGTGGAAGAGAGACAAGGATGGAAATTACAAATCAACGTGAGACAAGTTCAGATGCCTTGGGTAAAGCATCCTATGTCTTGGCAAACGAGGAACAAACAAGTGCCACGGTGGCACAAACCAACACAACAATTACCATCCTTGGACAAGGCCTCACGAGAGAGCGCCTTGGTGAAATAATCGGCTCTCTGGTTGACCGATTCAACCTTGATCAGGATGAACTCCTCGCTGTGTTGCCAGAACCAATGCCATTTGACCAGGAAGTACTTGGTCCTGTTGGTGAGGCGTTGGTTGGTGGCAAGGTAGAGGGCCCCTTGGTTGTCTTCGAAGACTCGCGATCGGATGGAGTAAGAGAGGGGCCCAGGGACAAGCAATGCGGCAACAACTTCATCGAGGGCTCGGCGAAGCGGGAGCAGAGTTCGGAGGGCATAGCTCAAGGCAGTATATTCGGCCTCGAGGGTGGAGCAGGAGATCGAAGATTGGAGCTGGGATTTCCAGAGGACGGGGCACCCACTCAGCAAGATGACGTAACCAGTGCGGGACTTGACGGATTCTGGGGCAGAGTCGGGTTCACGGCGGAAAAGGCCAGCAAAGTCAGCGTCAACATAGAGGTCAAGCTCAAGCTTTCCGTCGGGCTTCATGATGGTTCCTTTGTCTCGGGTGCGCTTCAGGTATCGGACGATGGACTTGACGGCGGATCAACAAAGATCGCTCCACCACAGTACTGTGACTTAGCGTCTTCTTTCCCACTCGTGTTTTGTAGGCATCCACGAGTAGAACAGACAAAGTGATCAACCGAGATGCGCTGTCCAGGGAAGAGGTTATCTTGTCTCAGGGCGCCAACGCGGTCTCTGATGACAGAGGTGCGTCTACCTGGTGCCGATCGGCGCCTTTGTTTGCCGTATTGGCACACGGCACATAGCAATTTCCGGTCAACTTTGCACGCCATTGACTGAAGACGGTGTGTGCCCTCGCTGTGGGCGAGAACTCCAGACTGCATCAGAAAGCGAATCCTTCTGAAACCCAAGTGGCCAAGGCGGTAGTGCCATTGTAACAGTTCTTTGTCAGCTGGACTCAAGTTGTGATTGCTCGATGATACTGTGGTGACGACGGCTTGGAAGGCTTGCTGGACGGCTCAACCCTATATGAAGGTTTGTCCGAACATTCGTGATAATCTCGATGGAGCGGCGGGTCTGGAGGTGGTCGTTTGGGTTTCCGCTGAGAATCATGCGGCTTCCTTCCATGTGGATTGTCTCGTCGGGGTAGGCTTGGAGCAGGCTTGTAGTGCTTAGCAGGCGGACTTTGGCCTCGGGCACGTAGTAGGCTGGGATCTTCAGCGTGCGTAGCATGCCAGTAGTATCGAGGAAGGTCCAGGCCACATGGCCAGTTCCAGCAATGTCGAGTCCTTTAGCCTGTCCAATGCGTTGGACGGTCTTAGCATCGGTGGGGGTCTCCAAGGGTCCAACAAAATCGTCCTTGCAGAAGGACATAGAGAGGCTTGCTCCAGAGTCGAAGATCACTGGGTAGCGCTCTTCCTTAGTAAGCACTGTGTAGGTTTTGGGAGGTGACGTCAGGGCGGCGTGCAGAGCATGGGCAGCAGAGAAAAGATACTCCGGAAGGACGGCACTGTTCAAGAAGGACAGCACGATTGGTGAACGAAGCAAGCGTGCCTGTCCAACGGTTAATTCGGGGCCATCGGGGGAAAATCTCAACGGTATGTTGTTGTGTCGACGCGCATTTAATTTCTTGGTCTGCTTCTTTCCTCCCTCTTTGCCCTGGTGGCCACGATGACAGTAGAAGTCGAGATCGGTGGCAAAACGTTCGAGCCGCTTGATAACCTCTTGGAGTTCATGGCGGTGGCGTTGGGCAAAGGGACGGCGTTCAAGAACCTTCTTCTTGATGCCGAAGGAGTTGCCGCCACGTTGTTTGGGACGAGGGGGCGCCTTGGGCGGATCAGGGGCTTGGAAGCAGAAGTGACGGAGGCGGTGGCGTTTGGAGAGGGTGCGGATGCCACAGAAGGCGAGTAGCCAAAGGAAGGGGGCTGGGAGCAGTGACCAGTCATGCCAGAAGGGGGCAATGACGGCACAGAGGAACTTCCAAAACCCACCAATCAACCCGATGAGGATGTACTCAACAATCTTTGCGTAGGGATGGAGGTACCAGGGGATGGTTGGCGGCGCAATCAGCAACGAGAGGACTTCGCTGAAGTCCGGGGTGCAGGTCCAAGCAGCGGGATCTTCGGTGATTAGGAGGTTGGCGATGGCTTTCTTCCCTCCTGTGTGTCCGTCAGTGCCGTGGGTGGTGGACCAGCGGGTGCACTTGGCACACCAGTGCCATTTGCATCCCTGCATGTCCTTTGTGGCGGGTTCTCCGACGCCAGGTGCTTTCTTCCTCCAACCTTCTTCCGGCTTGTTGTTGTTGCCTTGGCGCGGTTTCTTGTCAAACTTTCCACGGCGTGGCGGGCCTCCTGCTCTCGGCTTCTTAGGCTCGGGGCATTCGCGTGCCCAGTGCCCGGCCTTACCACAGTTGTGGCAAGTTCCTTCCTTCTTGCTGCTGTCCCCTCCATTCGAGTACTGTTGGAACAGGGCATAGACTTGGGCGGCAGTGACCGGATTATCGCTGCATGCCATGCCTCCGAAGGCGGCGGGGGCGGCTTTGGAGTCCGATGCATGGCGAGCAGGTGGCCAGCGACCATTGTCCAGCTGGTTCCTGTAGGCATCCGTCGCAATGCGGCAGATATCACGGTAAGTCAGAGCGTTCTTGGCCATGTATGCTGTAGCATCAATCGGACTCATGAAGGCGACCTTCATCAGAGCTTTCTCAAGCTCAGCTTTCTTCATTCGCAGCTCGAATCGGAAGTCTTCATTTCCTTGGCCTCCAGCGGCGAGGAAGCCGTCCATCATGCGGAGAGTTAGGCTGTGGGAGTACTGGCCGGCGATTTCAAGTTCCTTGGCGGCTTCGCGATAGTCTCGGGCCATTTCCTCGAGGTTCTGGCCAGCATACATCGTGGCCTTGTGGTTCTTGATGTAGGTCTTCTTCATTTCATAGCGCTCGATTGAGACGCTACGGATGAGCTTGATCAGCTGCATCCATACAATAGGGAAGGGGTTGTCTTCTTCGCAGATGTCGCGGAGGTCCTTGGCCAGCATTGGGTCAAGGCTCTTCATGAGGAACTGGGTGGCGCCGTTGTCGTTGTTGAAGTCGTCTTCGTCGTACTTGCAGAGTTGGAACATTATTTCGGTTCGGACACTTTCGAGATCAAAGCGGGAGGACTCAGTGACACAGTTGCTCATGCGGGTGTCGTCAACTGGGTCGGGGACATAGGAGATCGAATCCATCCCAGTGTCCTTGAGGTGAGTGTAGACATCGTGCTGGAACGTTGTCAGGTCTCCAGTTCGCTTGAACTTCTCACTCAGTCCTTGTGTACAGCGAGCATGACTCTTTGTAGCAGTGTCCAGGTGCTCAGGACGGTACTGCTGGGGAGACAAGGGGTCAGTTGCGGCGTTCTTGTCAAGGCCAGACCAATCGCGCTTGGGTTTGCCTCCGACCCACTTGTTATCATGGCCGGCGACCTTCTTTACGCCATCCATAAGTGGCTTGAGTACAGGTCCGGAGGACTTGTGGAGCTTGGCGGCTTTCAGCGCATCGGCGATGGCGTTAGCGATCTCTTCGGCGGGAGACGGATGGACAGATCGCGCTGGGGAATACTCCTCGACGGGAGGAGTGGTAGTTCCTTGTTCTTCTTCATCGGTCATGGCTTCGATGACGTACGAAAGGTTACTGACTAGCAAGAAGTCTGGGGAGCTTTCGTCTGGTCCAGTAGTGCTACGAGCGGGAGTCTCGTATCCGGAAATGTTGCCAGCGACTTGGACAAGGCCTGGCGATCGATCGGGGTTGACGGGGTCAACGACTGCAGTGGTGGCTTCTGGGCTGTGGGGCGTCCCCCGGGAAGCGTGTTCTGGGTTAGAGGTTACTTGGGCTCAGCAACCAGTCAAAGTGTTCGGAACGTAGTGTCCGTTACTTTGAGGCCTGTTGTAGCTCTAACAGCGATCCAACTAGTAGAGCGCAGGCAACGTATTCAAGTAGTGATAAAACTGTAGACAGAGTGCTTTCCTTGACAAAAACAAACTATGAGTTATTAGCTATAATAATGTAGAGAGACGATCTTTCTCAACGCCTTAGATTCGTCTTTCCAAACATTGGAATTCAACAGCTTTACTCTTGCATAATCCCCATCAGCGTGTCTCAACTGCCTTGAGCATTCAATAGGTCACCCAGCATATAGGGGAGCATTACAATGGAAATAGAGACACAACGGCCGCAGGTAGTAACAGCCGCGAGTGGATAGTTCTTCGACTGATACGAGCGGTTCGACTCGTGTGACTCTTGACTGGCGGTGTTCCCTGGGGGCTGACGTGACTAGCAGCTCGTCACAGCAGCTAGAAGCCACTACTATTACTACTACTAACACCAGGTGTCTGGTGAGCTGTGCTGGTACTATTACTAGCTAATAGCTATGAAGTTTAGTGCTGTATCGTACTCTAGTTGCAAATAGCACCAGGCAGCCTTCGGCGCACCTGCGGTGCACCGCCCCTCCCCCCTTTTCCCCACAGCCGGCCAAGATGGGGTAAAAATTGCCAAAATGGCGGAGTCTAATCGTAATCCACACGTAACTGTTACTCTGAACTTCAATCCGAGAGTTGCAACAAAGCACAACAAAGCACAACAAGATGTCCTTCCTCATGAACAAGCAACCACGTCCTACTAGCGGTAGATCGCTCATGGCGTTGAGTCTTGGTTGGAGTATGATGCTGATTTCTGTGCTCGTGATGTTATGTTCAATGCGGGCGATAATCGCTATCAGTAATGATGCTCAGGTATAATTGCACTTGTCGCTGAGCCGATTGAGCATGCTATGTTCGCCATCCTCATTTCTCACCGAAGATACTATTGTTGCTTTTTTGCTGCTACTACTGTAGGAGCATGTAGATTCACTTCCCAGCAGCAGCAGAGAATCGCATTCAGAATCTGTTGGTTCTTGGGGTTCGAGTCAGCATCCACGCCTCGTGTCGTCACGGTCACATTGCTTTTACCGAGAATTTCCTTTCACTCAGGTGAATGACGGGTTGCCGTGGCTATTTGATGCATTTGCGGATCATGAAGTGGAGCACGCCGTCTTTTTGGGAATTCATAGGCGGGAGATATATCAGCGTTATGCTGAGTCCGATTCCATATTCACGTCCGACCCCGAGACTGGTCGGACGCACCACCTTCTTTGTATGTTTCAGGGGAACATTCCTGTTTGGTCAGAGGCTGTACACAGACCGGCATTCAAGGACAATGCGAGGCCCTGGGCTCACGAGAGAGTCTTCGCCATCCGATGCAAAATCCCTCCCCAAGTGAAATCTCTTATTCAGCAAGGTCAGCGAGAAACAGAACTTCACGTCGACTTGGTCGCCCTTTTGCACCCCAATAACAAAACACTCGTCGAAAAGTCACACATGGTAGCAGAGTTGCCAACTATCTCGAATATTCCTATTTGTCATTCCATGTCGAATGCAGCTGACCTCATCTCCACACAGCTTAAATCCAAACAGTTCAAATTCATCGCCCAAACAGAGATCAAAACGGGATACACTAGGGAAAATAATGAACGTGTGGAAGGCGACACGTTCTTTCGCATTCATGAATTCATCCATTACCATCATTATCAAGGTATTCAACATTTCATCATCTATGATAATAATGAAAACGAGCAGAATCAACTCAAAGAGGAGCTCGCCCCCTACGTTGAACAAGGCTTGGTGACTAGGATATGGAATCCAATGGTGTGGCATCACCCCGAAAACGATCCCAAGCGCAACACAAAAACACATTCTCAGGGACTTCGGAGTGTGTCGGCTCTCTTTCGGTTTGGGCATATCACTGACTTTGTTGCCAATATGGACATTGATGAGTTCTTTATTTTGGAAGATCCCAAGCGTCGCCTTGTCCATGTTGTGCAAGCGTTTTTTTCCCAACATCCTCGCATTGACGGAACTTTTTGGATGCCGTACGTTATAAGCTACTGCAATGGAACCGTAATGCCTGCTTCTGAGCTCGATGGAGGAGGCGGGGGGGGATCATCCATGGAATTGAATCGGAAGACGATTCTTGCAACAAAACAATGCAAGACGACGTCCCGGTTAAAGGGAACCAAGACTATATTTTTGGCCGACCGGATCTGGTTCTACCATACGCACAGTGCTTTCATGACAAGCAACTTGACTAAACCTAGGTATTTAAAAATACCAGAAGAGGTTGGCTACTTGGGGCACTTTCGATCAGGTGCGTACAGGACTTCTCCCGTGGATGACCAAGGCAACGTTGTGGTTTGGAATGATCAGCAACACCCCAATCCATCGATGGCAATGCTGGAACCATATTTGCAGGCAAGAGACAAGGAGCAACTGGTTCTGCGAAAAACGAGCAAGCGTCCGCAAGAATCGATTAGTACGCCTAACTGATGCTGTTGATAACCGCCATTGATCTCGGTCGAGCTTGTTGTCAAGAGTAATATAGATCATGATCACGTGAAGAAGTGAACCTTGATCTTTTGATTGCAAAGCAATGATTCTTCTCGCTCGCAGGGTACTAATAATGGCTGAAAGCTGCAAACAGCTTCAAGAGCTGTACCTTTCCTTGGACTTTGGAATGTTTGAAGGAGATGCCTTCATTTTCATTTCAATCGTGCAACTTGCTGGGACGTTTCTTTTTGGCTCAATTGCGATACTAACGAGTGATAGACGAACGCAGCTGCCGGAGGGCCAATGTCTTTTTCGTCTTCACTACTCCGCCGCCATTGCCGTCAATCCAAACTTTGACATTCCAGAACGTTGCTGCTTTTGCTGACAGGCGAAGAGTCTTCGGTAGTCGTCGTTGCCATCACATGAGCGTGATGCGAATGATTGCCTTGCTCGGAGTTGTTGCGATGAAGGATAGGGTCGTGGTTCATCATGGTAAAATTGTTGGTGCAACGTGTCTCCATAATCAACATACTGATAGGGTGGAAAACTATAAAACAATGTAGACTTCATGTTGTGGTTGTAGGCATGGAAGTATAGGAAAAAATCCCAATTTCCACCCAGGAATAAAGAGCCGCTGCCGTTCTCTTTTTTGCGGATAGTCCGGGGAAACAGCATTGGACCCATAAGCAAGAGGGAGGCATACCAAGATGTTCTATATGTTAGCTGGTCTCTTTGTCTTCTTGATGTTCCCGTATTTTGCACCAAGGTATTTCCGGAAAAGTATATACACTTGCCCGCTTGGCTTCGGACTCTTGTCTTCTGGTTCTTGTTCCTCTTCTTGTTTTTATTGCCTTTCTTCTTTCTCGTTTTCGGGAGGTTGGCGTGCTTCATCATCCATCAACAACAAGGATTTTCTCCATCTTTCCCATTCATAACTATCCCAATCGAGATTATACTAGTCATACCACGACTCCTCCTCTCTAGTCCTTCGTCATGCCCAGGTCCAGCGTCATGACACGTGGAACCTGGTAAAGAAGATAGGACCGATCGATAGATAGTAGAAGATAGACAAAATGGCTCGTAAGGAGACGTGACCCCGCGTTGGTGCCATCCTACAGATGGCCAATGATTCTAATAGTTTAAAAGGCGCGGGGTGCGCACTATCAAGGCAGCAGCTACCTTGACGGTCTAAGAGGGGCGATCTCTTCGTTTGCCGCAGCGCTGCTCGTCTTGGCTTCCTAGTTAGCGTCTATCACGCCGAAAGCATTATTGTTTCGAACGATTCCTCTTCGTGCCCTTGATCGCGGGGTTGCCTGCGCTTTGCCCATCCGTGGTGGTGCACTTATTTTCAGCACCAGTGCTCCTAGAATTGCCTCTCAAAGTGCGGAAGGCATGGGCGACTTTCTTCTTGGCGACACTATCCTCTACCTCGATCCATCCAGCGCCGTCGTCTTTCAAAAACCGTCCGGTCGTTTCCTTCACGAGCTCAACAATTTCGCCGCTGATCCGTTGCTTGTCGCAATACCCAGCAGCTTCATAATCCGCACTTCGAAATTCGATCCAGTTTCGTAATCGAAGGTTGCCAACGTGGTGATAGCACGCCTTACCGCGTCCTAGTAAAACATCGCTTCTCCCTGGAATACCAACCCGAGCCAATGGCTGGGGAACGTTGCTATCACTCCCCTTAATCGAAGTGCCAACGAATCGCTGCTCATCTTTTGTCTGGTTTTGCTTGCGCAGCCGCTCCAACACTCTGCGTTTGCTCAACTTGTCGACATGAGCGTCTATCAACCTCGTCCCATCCTCCGCCAAAGGAAAGTTAGAGGTAGGAATCCCAAAGGTTCCAAGACTGAACAAAATCTCTGACTGACTCCCGTAATGCTCTCGTATCCGCACTCGAGTAGACATGGTTGCTGCAATCTTGAAGATTGCAAATAAGGATTTCCACCCCAGCGAGTCGTGACAGAAATGCGTGGCATTGTAGCGAATGGGTAGTGCATTGCATAACGTTGCTAGTTTTGAATTCCATTCTCTCCGATGGGCCCACGTGGCAAAGGTCCACCTGTCGCCCACTACATAGCTGATTCCCACACATCCCATGCGCTGTGTCTGTTCATCCTCGGTTTGGAACATGATTCCATAAAAGGCTCGTCGCAACTTGGCTTCCACACTGATTTCGGCTTGATGCAAAAAGGAAATACTAATCAACCGGCCCGCCCGATCTCTTTCTGGTAGTGACTGACCCGATCCATCGTAGAGGACCTTCATTGTTTCTGGGTCCAGATCATCCTGTGTAATGTCCTTGACTAACAACTCACTCCCAAACAATTCGAGCTTGAGACCCTGGGCACTTGTCCAGCGCCACCAGTCGGCCGCTCATGAGGGCCCGATAGACCGCCCAGTAGTCATCGGCCATCCATCCGGCAAAGTCGGCGCATGCTTGTCTGAGGCGCTGACTAGCTTGGCCGTGGCGGAGGAGCATGGTTTTCAGGTAGATTGCGTCTAGCCCACCAGTCCTCCTCCGCCACTCATTTTCCTGGACACCGCTTCAACCGTGTTGGCTGTGGTGTCCAGGTCAATGAGCTGTGGGATGGTTTGATATTCTTGCATGGCGGCAAAGCCCGGTTCCCTCGGATCAGGGTGCTTCTCTGCCAGGACTTGCTCGACGCGTTTCCCTGTCTTTTCGTTGAAGTCGTCGGGGTAGAGGATGCCGCTTTGCTCTCGGTCCGTCAAATATCGGACTGCTCCACGAATATCGCCCCGGAGTACCTTCATGTTGAAGATTTTGGCGCGTTGCTCCGGGGTTGAAAGGCCTTGGATGTTGGACAGGTTGGCTTCCATCGTGCGGACTGTGTCCTCTACGAGCGCCTGGTGGTTGCCGCGTTTCCATTCGTCCATTCTCTTTGAGAGACGCGGTTTGATGTCCTTGCCGCCTTTTACATCGCTCTGCCGTTGGAGAATGACCATGGCAAAGACTAGGAATCTCTCAGAGTTCCACTTCCTGCTCAACACACCCTCTAATTCGTCGCTAATCATCGTAATGAACCGCTTGCCAACGGATCCATTAGGAAGATCGTAGACTTTTGAGGGGTAGGGTAGTAGCCGTCGCCAGTGCCCCTGCCAGAGTGGGTTGTCCGTGACGCCTCCATTCAGGTGTGTGCCATCGTTCTCATGGATGTGGTCGCCAAAAACCATATCCAAGCGAGCATTGGCCACACTAATGGTAGCGCCAGGCAAGTCTCCGTTCTCCGGTTGTTGAGTGGGATGTGGTCGGCCATCGGTATTTGTCGTTGTTGTGTTATTTGAGTCGCTGGACCCAAATTGTCCGTCAAGATTTCGTGCCGGGGCCTGTTCTCCCTCCGTTGTTTCCACAACTGGCTCCAGATTGGTTCCTGTTGTTTCCATGTTTGTTGGATCGAAGGATGATCCTGTTGGGGAGTATTCGGCAGATTGTTTTGAATTTTCCGACTCGGAGGGTGTTGTCGCGTCCGACTGTGGGGAGTCAGATGTGGGGGTGCAAAACAATTCTGTCGCCAGTTGGAGGCAATGCAAATTTCCGCAATTTTTTCCAGAACCCCGGCAATTGCTGCATTCACAGTTGGCACGGCGGCATTCACACCATCTTGCAGCACTACACTTTAAAGTCCTGTTGCAGCTGCAGCAACGCTTCGTGTGTAGAGGGGCTGAAATTTTTGAATTTGCAGAACTTTTCGCTGGAGTGGCCTTTCGGTCCGCTCTCTTTTCCTCTGGTTTCTCCGGGGCGTCCTCTCGGTTCTTGGATTGTTGTTTCCGTTTCCCTTTGGGCGGGGTCGTTAGGGGAATGGTCGAAAGGTCAAGCAAATCGCTCGGAGGGCCATGGTCGATCGTCGTCCTTTGGTCATTGGTTGGGGTTGCTGTAGTCGTGGGATTCCGCTCGGTTGCATCGGAAGCAGTAGGGCAACAGTCCCTGGGGAATCTTTTGGTATCCCCGGAAGTTGTTTGTCACCTTGAGCCTGTTCCACGCATTTGTGTGAGCGTAGCCCTGGTAGCTTTTGCTACGCGGGTCCAGCACCTGGTTACTCATTTGGGTTTAGAGGATGGATGGTCAGAAATACTGTTGGTATGGTCTACAAATGACCAATCTTGCTGCAGCATACCTTGAGCCCCAGGATCGTGACTGGAAAAAATTACTGATGGCGCTCTACTACATGAAGAATGGCCATCGTCACATGAGATGCTTCGGCAACTTTGAAGACTTCACTTCCATAATGAAGATTGCATCAACTCTGGCAAGAGGAAGAAATGGAAGCAATGCATTACTGCCATAATGAAGAATATAGCATCAACTCTAGCAATGAGAAGAAATGGAAGCAACGTGTCTTTTACAACTTTGTGGGGACTTATACTAGTAGTAGTTGCTAGTACTAACTGCCAGATGCTTATTCAACTGACACGACGGTCGTCTTTCTACTATCTTAATGCTCTTGTTGCGCTACCAGTCACTAGGTTTCTTCTTGCCTTTCACAGCACAAGTATGAAGATACTTTGCCGTACGGATCTCTTGATCAATTCGTAACACTTTGTGTACCCATTAAACTTCTCATGGCATTTCAACGCGCAGGATTTGAGCTTGCAAACTGGCCTAGAGTCACTGGCGTCATTTGGAGTACTGATGACTGCCTGGTGCCCTTGGTAGCCGCGGTCACCAATCATCCGCTTGCCCGATGCTTCCAACTTTTCTTTTAACCCACCCTGGGAAAATATCTGGACATCATTGTTACCAGCCTTGAAACCTCCGTTCATCCAAATAAGCTGCTGGTGGCACAACAAGATTCCGAGCTCATAGGTAATTCCGGGACCGCCGTGCTTGTGGCTAAAGTACGCCTTATCAAGCAAAAACTCTGGGTGCTTGAACTTGTGGGTTTCGCTGTGTGTACCGTCAACAGTGCCAATCCATATATCCTCACAGTCCTCTGGCCACTTAATCTTAAGACCCTTCAAAGCCTGGATCTTTTCTAACAAAAACCAGACCCATTCTTGGGAAAGATTCTCGGCCATGTCAAAGATTTTAGACCTTTCTTTATCCTTCAGGTATTTCCTGATCTGGTACAGCGCCATGAGTAATTTTTCCACTCAACGGATACTATTACTTAACAACAAAAGGCGAGCGAGCTCACAAACCACATGTATCGCTCCCAACAAATTTGTCAGACGGGGATGCGCGGTGTTCTTGTATTCCGTAAGGGTCCAACGGGTCATTAGCATTGCCATGAGGCATGGGCCAGGTGAACGCCTATGCTAGAGGGTGAAGTATGGGTGCTTGCTACGTCCATGCTAAAAAAATTTCGTGTATACGTGCCAAAGGCTGATGTTCTATTGCCCAATGTAGAAGATATGGAGAATACAAGACCCAATACTGTACTAAAACGGAGTAGTGAGAACGGATACTTTATTAAGATGAATGTATGTAACCAGCGGAATAAATTCATTTAGCTGTTGAGCACACTGGCATGCATTGGCATTTACAGAGAATTAATTTATGACATCATTTCATGTATAGCACACGTGGCGGAGGCATAGATGTATTCTTCCCCTTCCTGGGAGAACCTTCCTTATCTTGTTACAAGAAAAGGAAACCACCACCACTGCATTCGGATCTTCCCAGTATGTGCAGGCATCTGTAAAGAACGTTGAGGAGCAGTTGAAAGCAAATTCAAAGCTGCCACTTCCAGGCAACGCTACGGCCCCACTATCCTCGAATTATCGACCCCAGGTTGATGTTTCACCTGAACTTGGAGAAAAGGATGCGGCTTACTATCAATCGTTGATAGGTGTGCTTTGGTGGATTGTTGAATTGGGTCGAGTCAATATATGCTGCGAAGTCTCCATGATGTCTTCCCACCTTGCTCTCCCACGAGAAGGACATCTGGAGCAAGTACTGCGAATATTTGGTTATCTCAAGAAGCACCACAACGCTGAGTTGGTGTTTGATCCGTCAGAACCAGAAATTGACCGCAGTTTGTTTGAACGAAAGGACTGGTCAGCATCGGAGATGAGTTTCGAGAAGGAGGAGTTACCAGTGAACATGCCGCAACCTCGCGGATTTGGATTTATTCTTCGTGCCTTTGTCGATGCCGACCACGCTACTGACTCAATGACACGAAAATCAAGGACCGGTTTCCTCGTGTTTCTAAACAGTGCACTCGTATACTGGATGTCCCGAAAGCAAACCAGTGTGGAGATGAGCTCGTTTGGATCCGAGTTTACCGCGATGAAGCAGTGTACCGAATATCTCTGTGGACTTTGCTACAAGCTCAGGATGATGGGAATTCCCTGCAACGAGCCTGTGTATGTCTATGGAGACAACAAGTCCGTTCTTTGCAATACCACGGTTCCAGACTCAACCTTGAAGAAGAAGTCTGAGAGTATTGCATACCATCATATTCGGGAAGGAGTTGCCCGGGATGAATGGCGCACTGCCTACATCAACACGCATCAAGACCCAGCCAATCTCCTTACGAAGCTGCTACCTTCAGGGGAGAAACGTACTGGCTTCATTCGGATGCTATTGCATCATCTCGCTCCCGACCAGAGCAACGCCTCAGTGGAATAGGTCTTGCCTTTGGCCGAACCACTGACGAGGTGGATGTAGGTCCGTCATGGCCGAACCACCAACAAGGGAGGTTATTTTTCCTGCCCAACTATCCTTATCATCATATCATCGTTTCATAGTCCCATAGCAAACATCATTGGCCCTCACCATGCCATTTGAGGGGAGTGTTTTATTCGGTCAGTCTTCGGAAGAATTGATTGTCACCCGCAACAAAACCCATGACCGCTATGACTGGTTTTGTTCTGATGTGGGTTCGCCTTAGTCGTAGACGCCTCTCCGCCCAATACCGCATTCTATCGCATCATAGAATAATGCATAATTTCGTTTTCCGATCAACCGTCTTTCATCAACTGAAAAGGCAAATATTTCCATGCGCCTGCTCCATTCTTTGTGGTCAGAGCGCAAAAGTTCGACTTTTCTGGCCAATCATCGGATGGCACATAAGGTTCCACGCGTTCGCATCTCCAGTGCCCGCATACGCTCATATGGTCGGTGGCACATAACCTCCACGCATTCGTAGAATATCCAGTCCGGCGGAAGCGGAAGCGGGGGTGGCGGCGGTGCAATAAAACTTTGAAACTGGCATGGGGGCATGCTGGGATATTTTCTCCACCTTTTATCATATCGTATCTTTTTTGAATCGGCCACCACTTGTTGCTGAATTTAATTGTTTATCAGACCCAAGGTCTCCGTACAGCCTGGGAAGGCTACGACAACATCTGTTTCTCCATGATGATGTTGAGGAGATTCGGTGCAAAGAGGCAAAAAGGAAAGCCAATGGTCATCATTTCGTGTTTTGCATCCGACCCAGCAAAACTGGCTGGCATGCACGCCAACTTGGTGGACGCACCTGAGTACAAGCCCTGCGATCGGGGATTTGCGAGAGAAAAATGTGCAACGTATGAAGTATCCTTTTAAGCACCCCTGTGGAGCGCTGATCAGCGATTGTCCTTACCACATGGCACGTGCGGTCTTGCTCGACTGCACTAGGCTAGAAACTGCAGTAGATTGTTTTTGGAAATTGTGAGACTATTTTAAAGTTAGATCTATCATTGCATCGACTCCATCTTCCCATCTGATCGTGATCACGACTATATATCTTAGTAGACAAGATAGTTGTCAAGAAGGTAAGACATGCCCGTCCCTAACTAGCAGTGTTGTGTTTCTTTGTGACTGCTCTAGTTAGTGACGCCTAGCATCCTATGACCTTCTAACATCTATAGCATGACCCTAGGTCCTGACGCCTAGCGTCAAGACTAGCATCAAGATAGACATAGTCGTCGCCTCGCTCCGACCATATGTGTGTCGCACTTTCTGTGCGCAAGCGTGCCATCCGGCATGCTCAACGACGTCACGTGGCCTCTGTGTCCGTCCGTCGGCAGTATATATTTGTACGTACGTATGTTAGGTTATATGCTATGCGTTATAGCCAGTCCTGTTAGTCTACTTTAGTCCTGTTAGTCCTGTCACGCCGTTTCAGGCATTATCGTGCCTACTGCACGACAGTGTGTGACGAGCAGAGAGATGGTGTGCCAATCTTGCAAATGTTGAAAATCCTCCAAAAAGATACCAGAAGGATCTTTCATTACTGTACCCTCGTATCGTTCGTCTTTGATCAACATGGCTGCTGATGAGGCTTTTCGTAACTACCTTGAGACCACCCTTGGTTTTGATGGGGCCCAATCTACCGCTGTCAAAAACCAGGGTTTTGACAACCCTGAGGAGTTTTGTCAACTCACCGATGATGATGTTGATCATTTGTGTTCTACCATTCGTTGTCCTGGAGGACAGGTTGGTGGCAACCCCAACCCTGGGGTGCTCATTGGCCAAAACCATGCTTTGCGTTTGAAGCAACTTGCTTATTATCTCCGTTATTTGCATTCCGTTGGACTGCCGCTACTCGTAACATGTTGAAGACTCTCTGGAAGATCCCGTCCAGGTACCCCTAAGGCTTGTCCTTCAATCAAGAGACAAGTCTTTTTCAAGGTGCGAGAAGCAAATTTGGTGGCCGTCAAACCAGCCGATCCTCCACCGACTACAATCAAATCATGAGAAGATTTGGGGGATCGACGAGATGACGGTAATGACGACATTTCCATCCTTATGCCTTGCCGTGTACGGTAACGTAGCAGGTTGTAGTTCTTGGAGGAAGGACTCGTCGTCGATGACAATGACGACGGTGCAACTGTCAGGGCTGTGGTAAAAATGGAAGATGACGAAGAGTGATGATTCGTTCAGCTGCTGATGATGATCAAGAACAACCCCACACAAGAATTGGGACGAGACCAACACCACAAGTACATTCGATTTCCTTTTTGCGGCGTGGATGCTGAACTGATGCGGATAATGGTGACTACAGTATTTCGTGTGTCATGCTGTTCAGTCAAGTGGAATAGATGCGATGTGCCGAGATGGATGCTAGATCCAACACGTTTCCCGTCTGTTCCATTCAATACTTGAAGTGTCTTTACTTCGTTACTTCCACACCCACTCCATCAGCCCTGTACTATTGTCCTTGCGAGAATCATACTTACTAGCCAGTCGTAGAAGTACATAGTGTCCACGGCAGGCTGCGCTTTCTCGCATCAAGTCCATTGTTTCTTGGCATTCTTGCTGTGTTTTGTCATTTTCCGTGCGCCGTCCCTCATCATGATGACGAATCGAATTCTCAAAATCCATAAAGTTGCTTCATTTCAAATCCGTTTGGAAAATCGGGCATTTTGACATAGACAGTTCTTTCATTATTGACTCCCGAAACACCGCAATATCCAAAAAAGTATTCCGGATGAAAAGCCTTTTGATCCTTGTAGCGTGTTGTGACACGTCCTAGCAGAGGTAACAGCTTGGCTTCCAAATCCTCGCGAGTTTTATAGAATTCTCGTTGTAGCAATCCACATGTCGTGGCATTTACGACTGGATACTTCTTGAGAGATACTTGGTATCGACACTGCCACGGCTTCGCGCATGCGGTGTAATGGACCGTTTTCGTTTGTTCTACGGGCAAAATCCGACAATCATGACAGGCTCCAAATTCGGGTCGATTTTGTTCTTTTGAGCCCCCATAAATGGGAGATTGTCGACACGATCCCAGGAACTTGTCTCGAGGACCGCCTTGTTGTGTTTCATACAATACTGTATGAGCAACTTGATTCCATTTACAAACATCCAATTCGACAGCGCCACCCCTACCGCCACTTTGTTTTTGCATTTGCGGATAAATGAAATCATAGAAATATGCCACGACACCCTGGTAATGCATTGAGCCCATCTTACATCCGTAGCCCAAGTCGCCCCATCCTCCATGATGATTCCCACAACTTGCCGAAAAGTTTGCGTCCAATACGACTTGCCGATACTTTTCAAAAACTTCCCAGCTTGTTTTGGCAACTAAGAATCCGCCTTGTGCGACTTGCCGACCTTCCCATGGTTTCGCTAAGGCAATATCTCGAGTAAAAAAGGCGTCGATTTCTTCGGGGAGTTGTTGGTGTAGGGGTTGTTGTATATCGAGTCTCGATCTTGCTCGTTGACCACGTTGTGTATCTTTTCCAAACAACATGCTATCATATAAATCATCCATGGGTTGCTTCGTATCGTACGAGCACGAGCGAGGTTGAGTATGTTTTCGTGCAAGCACGATCGGATGCCAAAAAGACGTACCAATACAATAACATCAATATCCCAATGTACTACGATTGGATGTTCGACCAATGTATACGCATAAAGTTTGATCAATTCTGTGGAGCCCACGACTCCTGTTTTGTCGACATGATCTCGATAATGAGGATTGGTCGTAATTAGCGAAATGTTGACAGGATTGAGTTGCAAGATGGGCGTGTAGCCCATTTGCTGAATCCATGTAGTATGTTTCGGGCACTTGCTTTCTTCTGCCGCATTTACCAGTGCATACATTTGATAATTGTAGTTTGACCTTTGTGCGTGAATACTCGTTTGGTGAATGGAATGTCTTAGTACTAGCATGGCATCCTTGTATTTCTGAGTCACACTGGCACCACAGGTTAAGAAGGAAATGACATGAGCCACCGTAGCGGTGGCGTTGAAAACGGCCGAAGAGTTTGTTGTTGCCCCGGTGGTATTGGCGGTGGCAATATTGCCGATGCCACCGATTGCTTTTGCTTTCGGTTTTGCGAGGGACGATTTCTTTGGTGGCGGTGGTAGCGGCGGCGGTGGCTGGTTCTTGATGGTAGTGGTCGCTAATGATGCGGCTGTTAAAGTCGGAACCCTTGCGGTCGTCGTCGTCGTCTCATCCTCGTCTCCGTCGCCATCGTTCGAATCCTCCTCGTGAGCAGCAGCCATGTAGCGAGTAGTTGACTCACTTGCAATATCAGCATCAGCAGCATCGTCTTCATCCAGTAGACTCGACAGCGGCGATTGCCCCACAGTATAACCGTAAGGATCGTCCAAGGTCCCAAAGAGCATAAACGCAACCGAAACGACCACGGTGGCCACCAAAGTCCACACGAGAATTTGCCGGAGTCGGGCGGAGCGCGCCGCTGCCACTTGTCGTCGCCCCACACCGGCACGGATTACTGGTTGCTGTTGAACAATGGGCATGGCAATGGCAACGGCTGGGGAATGGAATGTGGCAAATATTGACCCTACAGGAAAAATCATGGGCTGCGAAACGAAAACAAAATAAGATACCTACGGGATCCGATTGCAAAGGAGGATGACCGCGCGCCATCACGGACGGTCACATGGCGTAGGAAGCGCAATGAGCTACACGTGGAAGAAAAATCGTTTGATTATTCGATTCATTCATTCATTCATTCGATGATTGATTCGATTCATTCGTCCGATCTCCAAGTCGTGACCCCACAACTTACGCAATCCCGGTGCGCCAGGCTCGCAAGATTCAATTGCGCGCCCGGCGGCACAAAAATTCACTCAACGCACACTTTTTTTAGAATTTTGCAGGGTTGCCGAAAGCATGTGAGACTTCATCCTTTGACACGTAACAGATACATGGAAGTATTGGATCACACTACTTTTCCCAAGACAACCTTCAGAGAATCAAAAAAATATGACTTTTGGTGTTGGAGATATATGTTGTTGTGGAAGAATCCGGGCCATTGGATTTTGGGCATTGTGGCTTTCGGTATTGATGCAAATTAGACAACTTTCGGTCGGCATTAAATTCATTTCAGAATTTGAAAACAGAAATGATTTCTTTCATCACCATCATCATCCTTCGAGGCCGACAGCACCTCCCTATGGTCATATTCAACCAAGAGACGTAGCCACTCCAACGCCGCTCGAACCAACATCTTCAGAAATGGCGTCGTCGCAGCCTACTAAATCTCATATCATTACTTTGCACAACAAGGATGAAATTCATCGCAATCTATTACGAAATTGGAAACATGTTGAAAAGTACGAATACTATCTCAAAGTTCCCTTTGCCATTCCTCGAACCAAACATGATGTGGATGGTACCGACGCCGTTACGGTAGCCGTTCATGCTGATACCGGACGATTCAATCGTTTACTCTTTTTGATCAATCGATGGAATGGACCTGTATCGGCCTCCATTCTTTGCAAGTCGCGGCAAGACATTTACAATCTAGTCGAATGGGCGGCATCTAATGCTCAAGCCTTGGCTTGGACGGATATTCACGTACTAATGGAGGACAGCGCCGTGGAAGAAAAAGACTATCCACACAACTTGCTTCGTGAAATGGCGCTGGCAAGTGTTGAAACGGAGTACTTTTTGGCATTGGATGTGGATTTCGTCACAACTCCCAATGCTGCCAAGGGTTTACAAGAATTGATTCGTCGTGACGAGGGATTACGGGTCGCTTTGCACAATCGAACATGGCTGGTATTACCAGCCTTTGATCGAATCATGGCAGATGTAGTTGGCGAAGATCAAATATTGAGTGTCGAAGCATCACAAGCCCTACCTGAAAATAAGTTGCAGGCATTGGAAATGTGGGATAAGGAAGAGTTGGAGCCGTTCCATATGAAAAAGGTGACATGGGGGCATGGATCGACCAATTTTCAAAATTGGTACATTAGCGAACAAGCTCGATCCAAAGAATTGAATCCAGCTACTACTACAAGATCGTCGTTTTATCCTATTTCATACGAAATTGGATTTGAACCCTACGTGGTAGGTTGCAAGTGCGGAGGGGATGGATTGGAATTGCCCAAGTACTGGCCAGCCTTTCGAGGATATGGGTACAACAAGTACACGTTTTTTGTAGAAGCCTACTTCATGGGTTTTCGATATGCTGTATTGCAAGACTTTTTCGTCGTTCACTTGCCACATCCCTATGGGAAACGTCGCATCAAGGAGGAAATGAACCTGGAATTGCAGCGATTTACGAAACATATGAAGGAGAATTACAACATTACTCGACGCCAATTGTATGACATATAAAAAAGGGTAATGTACTAGTTCCATCCTTTCTACTAGATCCATGTTAAAATAGGAGGAAGAGTTGTCCTACTAGAGTAGTTAGCTTGTTTGCTGTCCTCTAGAGTAGTTAGCATGTTTGCGCCCAAGTCACTCGTCGCCGTGAGAGCCTTTTGAGTCTGCTCAAGATTAGTATTTTGAGCTACGCATTCTGCATTGTTTTCGTTGGCAGCAAAAGATGAGGCACAAATGCATCCCGTATTGTTGGAGGACTTGCCGTCTACTACATACCGGCAGCTAGCTAGCTAGAGAGTATGTAGGAGCGTCCGAGCATCGTATAAGAATTTTCAGTACGTGTTATACTGTTATTACTACTTAAGTATCTGTAGAGGAGATGGATCGGAATAATTACAAGTGCTTAGAACTTACTACTGAGAACTGCCATAGAGGAGAGTCGCTGCGCGCTAAATTTTACGTGTATCTCAATCACACAAAAACCACAACCACAATCATCTTGTCATCATCATTATTATTATGGACTGCCATCTTGATAATGTTTGAATGCAAGACGATAAATTGCTGTGCTTGCAGTGTTTATTAGAAGGGGACAGCCATGTGCATTCGGGCCAATTACTTCCTCCCTGCCAGCTTTCTACTACAAGACCAAAGGCATGAAAGTTTCTGCCAATGACCACCAATGCCCTGAGTCAAGTCCAGTCAACATAAAAGTTGGCGGCGGGAAATAGTGTTTTGATCTGAAAAACTATTGGGTTATACCGAAGGTAAGCGTGCTGGGTCACATTCAGTAGTGGGATGAAGGTGGATGGAATCGCTCACCAACTCCTTTACTCACTGGTGCGTTTCTTGTCTTGGCAATTATAGGAAGATGCACAAATAACCGTCAAGAATATTGCAGCACCTGACAACAATCACCCAGCAATTGAAGAAGATCAGAAAGACGGTGACCACGACGAAAGTAGCAGTCCTCATTTGTATTCCTCCAGCACGGAAACGGAAATGCCGCGACAAGCAACAACCAGGGATTGTGCATGTCAAAACACTGTTCAGCACAATCCCTACTTGGGATATTTACAATTTCAAAAGTATTGGAGAGCAATGATAAGGGCGCGAAGGAACGATAAATTCATTGTAAAGGAAGGAATGAACGAATGAAGAACAAGTAGAAAGAATGGGGCAGGAATCAAACAAGGTCAGGTGGTGCTGGTGGAGTCCAGAGAACGATGGACGAGGACGACCACCAGCAGGATTACAACCAGTAACAATGTACTCTAGCTTTTTGTTTTTACTGGTCGACTAGCTACTAGATTATTCTTAGAATGGAGGCGCAGCTGCCATTAGTACTGCCTATAGGGACGGACAAGTTTGTTGTCTTGCTTTCTTGCAGTATCGTAGAGGGGGGTGCTTCTTGCACATCGCCGCCGTGCACAAGGAGAAATAGTGGGTGGTTTGCTACTAGCGGCAGCGGCGGTGACTTTGTAGAAATAGTGGTGCCGACGATTTCATCGTATCATAGCGGCAGCTTCGGCGGCGGCGTAGCCTTGTTCGCGTGAGTCATGTCCTATTCGCGCCAGTCGTACCAAGCGGCCGGCGGCTGCAAAGGGGAATCCCAAGTCGGTATTAATTTGTGTCCCGCCATTGAATATATCATGCGGGGAGTACCTCGAGGACTCCAAAAATTCCCATGAGATTGGCAAAACTCCGTTCCAGGATCCTTGCAAAATATATGATTTTCATATCGTTCGCTGAGTCTACGTCAGAAATATATGTACATGCATATGATGCAGGACTATGTACCTGTATCATACGTAGGTCCGTGAAGTGGGCGCGCGCCAAGAGCGTGCATATTTATATTTACCCATTATTTTTGCTACGGGATATATCTATGTCATGACCTATCTTTACTTCGCCCCGCCCGCGTGCGTGGGCGAAGGGGCGATCGAGAAAAAGCATCGGCACGAAGCAACGCCGATGGCCAAGAAGAAACTGAATCCACTCCAACGATCGTATCGCATCGCATCGTCGATTGACTCGTAGTTGTTGCTATTTCTATCATGCCGGCTATTCCCGAGAACATTGGAGAGTTTACTGCAGCTCGCGCTTCCGAGCTGTTTGCCTCGCACAAGAAATTTTTGGAATGGCGCAAGACCGAGTGGGCGACGCGTGGTCCAGAAGCCTTGGAGAAACGCATGGCCGCTCGTGCCGCATCGCACAAGTCGTGGCGTCAACTCAAAGGCATGGATTTGGTGAAGCATGAAATGTCTCATGCTGGCAATCGGCCCTTTGTGATTGGTATGGGGTGAGTGCAAATGGCGTTTTTGGGTGGGGGTTGGTGGAATAGGAATATTGGGTATTTTTCTATTCCAATTTTGGATTTTTCGTATTGCAATTCTCACACGCTAGCTCTTCGTCCAGAGTCATGTCGGCCTTGTATTTGATGGCTTTTTGGTCGCAAGGTGAAGGTCGCAAGAACTTTGAGTATTGGTCGTTGTATCATGCCAAGACGGCGACTCCCGGAGGTCATCATTAAGATGTACGGGCAATCTGTAGTTTCCAGGCGATCCGTTGCTCGATGATATGGCAACATCAGGACTGACTTTAGAGAGCAAGCATTTCAAACCCAATCGTCGATGATTGTTTACTGTAGGGCTCCTGTTAGGTGCACTATTACTAGTGTAGTAGCCAGAGGTTGTGATGGGACCATCGAATTTCATTTAGCTATCGTTCATTATTGTTATTAACAGAAGCGGGAAGCCAGATAGATAGTCGTACAGTAGTCTAATCTAACGAGTCATCGCATTGACCGCGCGGAGCACAGTGTGCCGTTTTGCTTCTTCCGACGACACATGTCGTTCGCAACACTACGAAGAAGAAGACCATTGTCACATCGACGATGACCTTTGTGAGACACACCTGCTACGACTGATAGTAGTAGTGTGTAGTCCAACCACAGTCATGGACGATGAGGACGACGAAATGTGGGGCAATGCCCCCGACGATTTTTCTGTGAGCGTTTACAACTCCGCAGCGAACTTTGGAAGCAAGAAAAAGCACGTCATTCCCATTTCTCGCGTTCAGGTGGGCGCCGGCGGCGGCGGGAACTACAACAAAACCGGCCGCATGCTACTCAAGAGCAAGGCCAGCGGGGGTGCCGCGCTCTTCTCCACGCAACCTTTCAGTACGAGCATTGTGGAAATCGCCGAAGAAGACGAGGACGCCGACTTTCCCGCCTTTCCTCCTCCCACCGCCATTATCAAAGGAGAAGCGAAGCGGGGTCAACTAGCGGCCGCGGAACGATTTCATTCCAGTTTTGGAAACTTGAACGAAAATCACAGCCGCGATCGAGACTTCGACTTTGAAGAGGACCTTTTTGAAGAAACGTTACCGCCAGATGATGATGTCAAGAGAGAATCGAGACGAGATCGCAAAGACTCTTCGACGAAACGACGAGGCCGAAGCAAGGGGCGATTAGAGGAAGACAAGGCGGCGGCGTCATCCACCACAAGAAGTCGGTCGAGAAGCAAGGGGGCACTGGACAGAGAGGGGAGCAAATCAACGAGCGGGACCAGGGAACGATCCAGATCACGCTCGCGAGGACCACTCGACGACAAAAGCGACCGACGGACGACACGAAGTCGATCCAGATCGTCGGGGCCACCAGATGCTAAGACGGGGACGGATTCAAGTAATGCTCGAAGGCGCATTAGATCAAGATCACGCGACAAGAGTTCTGATGATGGTAGCCATGACCGTGGAGCGACGGAACAAAAAACCCTGAGGCGAGCAAAATCTCCAGGAGCACTTAGTCGGAGAGGAAAATCGCCCGGACGATTAAATACTGCTACTTCTAGTGCAACTCGATCCAAGTCGCCAGGGGCGTTGACTCGTCGATCATCTATGACTGGTAGTCAACGGCAGGAACGATCTATCATTCGACCACCTAGGAGAGTCAAGTCACTGGATATGGATGCAGCCCTGGTTGGACATGTCAATAGTGATGAAGAAGAGCACGACGAAGAAGTCACGCGGTTAACTGATCTGGTAAAGAAACAAAAACAATCACTCGATGAAGGATTGAAATTGGCCGATGCTGATCCTTCCAGTAGTCGACGGGCCCGAAAACGATCGGATGAAAAGAGCATGTCCAGTCGGTCGTCGGGGGGGCGCACCACTGATGATGACGCTGCGGAATCATCCACGCCATCTTCAAGTCGGTTGAAAGGATCCACGGAAGTCAATATGAATAGTCTCGATGACGCATTGAAATTGGTCAAGGATGCTCCAGCGTCAGCATCGTCAAGAAGAGGCCGAAGAGACAGCCGGTCCATAACGAGCGATGCTACTGGTACCAGTCGACGGAGCGTGGGAAGCAAGAGCAGTGCGTCTTCGACCGACGACAATCATGGGAACACCAACAAAGAGCATCGGCGTAGGGAACGGGTACGGTCAGCACGGGATCGACTAAAGGAAGAAGAGGCAAAAGTCAAGCGATTACAAGAAGAAGCCAAGGCATTGGAAGAAAAGCGACAACAAGAAGAAGCGAAATTGGAAGCATTGAGAGAAGAAGCACGGATATTGCAAAAAAATAAAGTTTCGGGGGAACCAAAGAAAACAGTTGATGTGAAAGAGCCTCGATCACGGGCAGGGATCTCGGCCACCGTGGTTCCCAAACGTTACCAGTCCGCAGCCGTAGCGGACAACAAAGCTGCTGGGGGGGCCTCCAAAGAGGAAACGCGTAGTCGGGACGGAATTACGAAAACGACGATTCCCACTCGGAACAACAAGTCCGTGCAAGAGCGCATGGCCAAATTCAATCCACCGAGTAGTGGGGATGTTTCGCAGTTACCTCCTGCCTTTCAAATGCTTGCCAAAGCAAAAGCTGGTAGCAAATACAGCTAGCTTGTTAATAATGTTAATACATCGAGGAGATTCGGTCTCTCAGTTGTACCCCAATGCCTGCTTAAGAATGGGTAGGGGCGTTCCATGGGGTCATTTTAGAGGAGAGGGTACTTCGTTTGCCACAGCATGCAAAAAAGGGAAGTACTCGAGAACTAGCTATTGGAAGTTGGCCCGAGCAGTTCCAAGGTCTTTTCCCTTATCACGTCTCGCGCGTGTCCTGCTCCTTTTCTGCCATTGGTCGTGGCATTTTCTTCTTTCCATTGGCGCTTCGTCTTGACTAGGCATGAGATCGCACGTGCCGCTATTCAACATGACGCCCCAACCTTGCAATTCCAATCCTCCTATTGTAGCAGGACAAAGGGACCATGGCATCGCATTCAGTCAAGTCTTTTTTGAATGAATGCAGAATGTTGTCAGTAGTAAGAGGGGATGCTCGAAGAGGCCCATCCTCTCTTGCAAAGGCGCGGAAGAGAAGTACGCCGTGAATATCAAAGAAATCGAAAAAACAGCTGCCCCTGAACGATTTTGAATAACCGTTAGTGCACAGTCCCTCAAAAGCTCCAGTATGCATGCTTGGTGATTCAACCTATCAAAATGGAGTGAAGCTATCGTCCTGATCCACCACGGACAAAGAGGTGACAGATACAGTAGTACCTTGTCCTCGGAGTTTTCTATTCAGATTCGTGCCCAGTGTCCCCGTTGGACCCGAATTCTTCTTCGGGGAGAATACCTAGACTGTTCATTTGTTCCATACTTGTAAAGTACGAATGGCTGTGCGTGCCCAACCGCAGTTCGTGGAGGTCTTCTTCATCGAGACCGAAATTTATATCTGCAGTGCTCAGCATCTGAACAGAACGTTCAAGGTCCTCATTCGCCTTCGGATTGTTAAAGCGAGGACCTCCCGTGTCCATCGAATCTGAAGAATCATCGTCGTCATCGTCTTCGCGGTACGCAACAGCGTGCTTGCGACTATGAAGTGAACCGCCTTGCTCCCCTAAAGTCTTCTTGGAGTGCTCCGTCAGAGATTGTAAATTTCCTTCAATGTCTTTGCTTATATGGGCGTCGGCTGAGAGTCTTCGGGAGGATCCATTTTCGGCGGAGAGTCGGCGGTTGGATTTGTTGGATTCCGTGGAGAGTCGGCGATTAGATCTGTTGGATTCTGTGGAGAGTCGGCGATTAGATCTGTTGGATTCCGTAGAAAGCCGGCGGAAACTTGCGTTCTTTGAAAATTCTTCGGACACTTCGTGAATATCCGAGAGGGGCAAGGCCGCATCGAAAGCCATACTGTCTTCCTTTGAAACTTCGGCCAGCTCGGCTAAATGATTCGAGAGACGATTTCGAAGGAGTGAGCCACCAATCCGCCAAGAATTGGTAACCATTGGGCTGACACCTCCTTCGGAATTCGGGCCATCATCGGATCGAAAAGAGGCAGAGTCCAGCTGCTTATTAGCGTAGGAGTTGTACGCGATGGCCGCATTTCGCTCAATAGCAGTTATAGCAGCAGAACTACGAGAAAATCCTCGTGTTGTCAAATAGTTGTCCGACGCTTTGTGAGCTTCGAGGCATTTGGGAACAAAGTAAATGATGGTTGCAAAGAGGGTGTCCAAACTTAGAAGAATGCTCCAAATCCCTGCGATAACATCGGGGGGGAAGATCTCATTTTCACCCAAAAAATAAACAATCCCTCGAAGCACCAAAAATATCATGTGAGAGTATATCATAGTTCCCAAACGCTGCGACTCGTTGAAATCTTGGGCGATGTCTCGAGACTGGAAGGCTAATACAGTGGCTATAAGGAGCAGCAGCCCTTGCCATGCCAGGGCGATCACAGTCCAGAAGCTATTTTCGCTTGCGCAGGTGAGGGTCGTCTCAACAATGTTCCCTTCGGGATCTGGCAAAACTCGCTCCTCGTACTCTTGGGGAGGATCCATAATGGTCCAAATCAACAGAAAAACACTCGTCAACGCGACGACGATCGCGACTTGTCGAAACATGTTTGCCCTGGATATCTTTACTCTCTTCATCTTAGAGGCCGCCGTAACAATTTTGTTGATGGCCGCAATCTTCACCAGCAACGGTACAAGGCCCACTGTGTAGCCCAAATTTACAAGCCAGATTCTGACCTTGCAGACTCCTGGACTGGGTTCCAGTGCCATGAATATTGCCCCTAGCGCAACGAGAAGAAAGCCCATCAAAATAAGATAAACGATGTGTGCTTGGGCGTAGACAAAGACCTTTGTGTGTCGCCAGTTATAGGCAAGTCGGGCCATGACCAAGACGACAATTGCGGAGAAAACTCCAATTGCGATAGCAGTGTACGATAATCCGGATTCATAGCTGGAGTTATCAGCAAATTGCTTGGGGTAGCCTGCCGGTACGAAGTCGAGCAAATTATCAATATTTTCAGCCACCCATTCACAAACCGCTTCTCTGGCATCATTTCCGTACTTATCGACTCGACGATTGATCCATCTCTTCAACATATTATTGATTTCCAGATCAGTTATTTTGACCGCCTTGATGAGATCATAGCTAGGGCTCCTTCTGTCAAGGGGCTGGCGTTGTGTCTCTTCTTGAAACCTTTTGGAGATGACTTTCTGTAGAGCATGGGCTTCTTGATCACACGCTCCTTCTGGACTACCTCTTCGCACCATGATATCTTCCGAACATCGTGCTTCCGTATCTACCCGGGATCTTGAACAAACATCAGTTGCTTCTGGCAGGAGAATTTGTTGAAATTGCGACTCTGTTTCATGGAACTCTTCCACTAATGCTTCAGGGCGCCACCACCAAAAAACGACATTTGACTTTGTCGCATCCGCTGCCCGCCATATTTCAATCATGCCTACCGGGACACAATAAGGAGTTAGTTCCAACATTGTTGGGCTTCTGACTACCATCCAATTCAATACCCCCTGACAAGCTTACCAGAGTATTCGTAGCCCCCGTTTGGGAGTAGAGGCCCATCGGACTTGAGCTTGATATCATTCCAGTAAATTTGTGCATCGACATTTGTGCTCCAATCACAGCCGGGGCCCACAATATGACCGATGCATGTATCAGGAAATGCTGTACAGTTGTTTTCAGGTGTCAATCGAAAAAATCCTTGGTAAGACCCGGGAACAAAATATCGATGTTGCTCGTCTTCTACAGGAAAGTGCAGAGCAGTTACATCCGGCGTCGAGCAGTTGTTCGGGGATACCAGCTCACAATAGTCCCTCCAGGTCGTGGGCTTGCGAAAAGCATCTGCAAGTTTGTGTCTATTTTCTTCTCCCGACAGGCCATAGAAGCTGACCAGAGAGTCGTCTCTCTCCGCGGTGAATCTTGGAAGGTACCAGGATCCCTTTCCCACCTGTCCATTCCCTTCAAGGGGCTCTACATATCCGTCTAGCATTGCCTGCGTCCACTCATTTTTCTGCCCATTCCAGACTTCTGGCATGACTTGTGCACATGGTCCATCCTTCAAGTGGCATGCGTCCGCGTCTTTGAGCGCTTCGAAAGGATACGCAGCACTGGAATATTCCAGCGTGTTAGTGGGCGAGTAGAAGCCAGACGCCGACGTTGTATTCGTGATGAGCCCGACGGTTGCTGGCACTCCAAGGACTTCCATGAGCAGGATCTGCAGAATCCAAGCAAAGAAAATGCTGGACTCCCAGTTTCCGTTGTGAATTCGAACTTGTGGATACTCAAAATTCAAGTTCGTTTGACAGTTTAGTTCACTTGTGTCGTCCAAGTTGCAGGTTCGTTTCGGTATGTCGCTGGTGCTCGCAGCTTGCCGTGCTACGAGACGCGACACGGAGGCGTCGTACTGAACATGAATTCCCATGGTTTTCAAGCAGCCCTGCTGGTAGGGATTCGAACAAAAGCCGTCAATGCATTCCGACCCTTCTCGCAAAGCTTTTCGGCAATCCTGCGTTTGAGAACATCGCAGGGCTCCGTCGACCCCCACAGGCGGCCGTACTAGTGAACACAATGACACCAATGATAACACTAGAAGCGGCCTTGGTCTTGTCATGGTGCAACGATAGTGGTTAGTGTGAGAAAGAATTACTCACTCATGGTGAGTGCTGTTCCATGCATTTTGCTGTGCATGGCTCGAGAGTTCGGGGGAGAGATCGGCATCAAAAGTGCGCCCACAAAAAAGAGGGCAAGGAAGAAAGATAGGCAGATAGGTATGCTCTGTACCTACAGACTTATGATTCCTTCCAATTTTTTGTCGCCCGCCCATCCAAAAACCCAGTCAGTCGTGAAGAAAATCGGCGGCAAAACTATCCACATATAATTCTTCGTCCGCAAATGCGCCCCATCCGGTCCAACGGGAGCAATGATTATTGTTATTTAGAAAACATGATTGGCTGTCACCCTTTTAATACTCTTCATGCATTAAGAATGTATTGGTTTGCAAATCAGTCACAGCCTAGTTCCGCCTTAAGTAGCGGTAAGTGCGACTCCGATGGGATGTGGCCAGGTTCAGTGAATTTTTGAAAGTCGCGTACCAACCGACAGCGCGCACTCGTCGATATCGGCTGGTTCCTCAACGCCAAAAGGGTGGCGTGGCCAGAAAGGCAAAACTGGCCACTGCAGTCACTTCCCACTCTCGCCCCATTTTGTATCCAAACTCAAGACAATGACAATGACATTGACAAGCACCCCACAACCCGCTCGAAACATCGACTCCATGCCGTACGCCGTCGATGCAAAGATGTGCAACAAGGGCCGTCGATTCGCGGCGACGAAACGTCGCTTGGAGTTCCACTTCGGATTTGGCAACAAGGAAGCCATTGAGAATGGCCTGGCGGCCTCGGAGTGCCGCGGCGAAGAGCACCAGGTGGTCATGATCTGGTCCTTGACCAGCGGCAAGCAGCGAGTGCTCGCAGATGGCATCGAAGTACACTTCTCCCGTCGCTCCGTGACCGACAAGTTCGAGTGCCAGTGGACGATGAAGAGCGGGCACCAGATCACTGTAGTCAGCTCCTGGGCGCCGCTCGCCAAGAATGTGCGAAGCTTCGACCTTCGCATAGACGGGCTCTCTTTCTGGGACATGCCCAAGATCTACCAGCTAGGCGGCGGTCTGAAGGGCCCCTCGTCGGCCCCTCGCCGACGCGCCGTGGCCACGCTGGACTCCAATTCGCCCTGCTCCAGCACGTCTACTTGCTGCTCGCTTTCGGACTCGAACTCGCAGTGCGGGCAGGTCCCAGTGCAATATCCCTCGCCTGTTCAGCGAGCACTGTCGGCGCCGGAGACCTCGCCCTATTCCGTGACGGCGGTATGGGACGATCGCCTCTCCATGTCGACCCACAAGCAGCCGATGATGCCTCAAAATCCATTTGCCGGGCAACTGTCGCCCATGGAAATCGCGCTAAGGAGCCTGGTCAACATGGATGCGGCACCATATTCGCCTGTGAGGCCGTCGATATCCCGAAGCCCTTCGATCAGCGACCTTTCGGTACAGTCGGCATACACTCCGCAGCATCATACTCTGGACAATTTCAATTATCACGCGCACAGCCTTTCATACTCCTTCTCAAACTCCTACGAGTGGCCGGCACCCCAGTGGCAACCACAGCACACCGTCTATTCGTTCGCCGGGTGAACGGAAAACAAAGATGCGGATTTTTGCACTAGCAAAATGCTTAGCAAGCAACCAGATACTAGAGATATCTTGAAGCTTACATACTACTATTTCGTTTTAACGGCAAAAGGAATATACAGTACTATTCAACCTTGCGATGGGGGTCTACTGTAACTGGGATGGCTTGCCATGCAGGGGTGCGGCAAAGGACTGTTGAACCACAAGTGATATCAGTCTACGGGGTCGGCAGTACGGTCGCACCATGATTACGATAACTATATCGGTATTAGTAGAAGTAACGCCAGCATTAGCTTCTACCACCACAGCTCCACTGTATACCATGATTGCTATCTATATCGGTATTAGTAGAAGTAACGCCAGCATTAGCTTCTACCACCACAGCTCCACTGTATGTGTTCGTTAATGCCTGGAGAGAACATTTTGTACTACACCCGAATTGCCTTCGCATTTAGCTTTCAATGAAAAGCAACCGAATATTTAAACCGGTCTCTTGCTCACTGGCGTATGGTACCAGCAGCAGGTCATAAAGGAGACTCTACACTGCCAAGTACTGGTACGCCAAATCACCGGGGGTGAAAGTAGTTTACTTTGCTGCCGTCGCGTCTTTCCCGAACCGAGACCGAAAACGATCCCGCCACCGGAAGAGGTGGTGAGGTGCTATTGTACCATGTTATTCCACTTTTTCCTTGTTGGGTAGTTTTTCGCTGTTGATGAGTGTTTGGTTAAATTTACTACTTCTTTTGCTTTCTCTGATTAGTTTTCTCTCGTAACCACTCTGTTCCGATTCGTCCTTCTTTGCATCAAAAGTTACGCTCGCATTCTCTGGAATCTCATACGCGACACGCCGCTTGGGCAAAAGCCCAAGCCCAACGATGAACCGCGCGGGACGCCGTCTTGAATGAGCAGTACAATCGCCCATAGATATCAGGTCGCTTCTTCTGGCAGGCTGATCTGGGCTCAACGAGTTGGCCTTCAAGACCAAAAGGCTCACCCTCTCGTCGATGACGATCTGGTAGATGAAACCAGCAGCCTCCGTCAGCTCTTCCTTCTGAAGAACAAACAGTCCCCCATTCACCTTTCGTAGGCGACGTTGACACTCTACCGGCCTTTCGGAATGGAGGCGGATCGCATACATTTGAACGCACAGTATGGCAAATTGATCATGTTCTTCCAACGCACAGATGTCGAGCCAAGCCATGCCGACCACTTGGGTCGGCTTTTGCCACCGGCATTGATCCTCCGCTCCTTCGCCGACACGTGGGGGTTGCTGGTGGGGGCGTGGCGGACTCACTGAATGGAAGACTTCTTTGCCAACGCCACCAACATACCCACGCTCACAACTTTCAAACCACGCTGGCGCAGCCCATCATGCAGCTTCCGTAGCGCAATGATACATTAGCTTCGGAAGCCTACTTCGGGTATATGTAACAAGATGATCCCGCCATGTCTGGCTTGCCGCAAGAGGCACGTGGCAAGGTACTCGCCATCTTCGTGCACAAGATCCCAAGATCCATCGAACGGTTAGAGTGGACAATGGGACATCACCGTCTGTGCTTGCCTTTTCGATCTGCGGCGATTTTTCGGTCATGACGCAATCATATGATTATGCCGACATGTTTTATGGCCACAGCTGCCAACAAATGGTGGAAATGCTGGTATGCAAGACATACTGGGAGGAGAGTGATGACAAAGGCAAATGGCACACCGTAGCTTTGCCCAAAAAAAAAAACGATCGAAAATAAATATCACAAAAAACTACGGATGTTGAAATCTCTCGAGTCTGTACCTCGTCAGCTGAACTCTTTGACTAGATTGACCACACTTGCCAATCGTCGTCAATGATACTGCTCGTGTCCTTTGCAACTTGCCTATGCAAAGGTCTCTACTTTTAGATAGTTTCTTTCACACACTTCGCTCCTTAGAGTTATGACTACAATACTAAACTCTCTCCATCCGTCGCTGCTTCCGACATTATCGCAAACGATCGCTCTTTGCTTTATTCTAGTCTTCCAACATGAAGACTTTTCTTATCGCTTGTCCCCTTGTAGTTGTTTAGCTAAATTAGCTTCACGTCAAGCTATTCAGCGTCCGTTCCAAGATCCCAAATAATGAATCTTTCCGTTGCCACTCCAAATGTTTTCTTCCTCTCTAGTAATCCGAAATTGATAGTAGGGGACTCGGAGCGCAGACGACTAAACGGACTGCCGACTCGATGGACTCCGATGACGTCGGCACCTCATTTTCCAACATCCTCCCTCTGCGCTTCGACTGGGTGATCGACTTCGAACACAATTTTCTCCCAATCTTCTCTGATACGCAAATTCCCATTTCGCACTCTCTCTGCAAATTTAGAGTGTAACTTCTCTGGAAGATTCTTCGTCATCAAGTCGCTTTCGTTTTCATCTGTTCTCACATAGGCAGGGACAATCTCTTTCCTGTTGTAGAGTGTTCGTATGAAATGGTGTCTGACCTCAATGTGCTTGGTCCGGCTACCGACCGATGGATTCTTGATGAGGAAGATGCATCCTGTGTTGTCCTCCATCAAGATTCCTGGTTTCTCCACGTAGAAAATTTCGTCCAACAGCATCATCAAGAATCTTGCTTCGCATGCTGCCAAAGCCGCACTGACATATTCGGCCTCGGTGCTGGACAGCGTGACGATGTGTTGTGTCTTGCATAGCCAGCTCACAAGCATCCCTCCGAGAGTATGTAGGTTCCCAGATACGCTTTTTCGATCGTCTTTGTTCGTCGCGTAGTTTGAATCGGCGTTCGATCCGCATCGCATTGCCTTTGGCTTCCGAAAAATCAGTTTCAACTTGTCCTTGTGTTTCCATATGAAACCAACGAATCTTTCCAACTCTTTCCAATGATCTTCGTTCGGATTTCCAAATTGTCTTGCCAATTCACGCGCCGCGTTTGCACCTTCCGGCAACAACTTGCAGACCAAATAATTGATCTTCCCGACGATCGTTCTGTAGTCTGTCGCATTAAGTGGCTTGTCTTCCTTGTTTTTCTCCAACGAAATGCCTGGCGTTCCGGGTGTATCGTAGCCTTTGGGTTTCTTCCCGGTCAATCGTTCGTAGGTGTCGATGATTCCATCCACAAAGTCGTGCATGTCGGCCTCTAAATAACGCTCTCCGTTTTCGTCGTGCTTTTCCTTGTACCAAACACTTAAGTGTTTTGTGAAGCCATCTTGGTTCGTGAATCCAAATCGCTTCTTAATTCCGCTTTTGAATTGCGCGATCGCGTCCTTTGTGCCGCACAATAGCGTGTCGTCGACATGAATCACCGCGATAATAATTGTTTCTCCCTCGTCGTCTCATCGGAAGAACACGCACGGGTCCACGTTGCTTTGTTGCATGCCCATCTCCTCCGTTAAATGTTTGGAATACGTCTTGAAAAATATAAGCGCAGCGTCGACATCCCCGTACATTGATTTTAACCTTTCAATGCACATCGTGTTGGCTTCTTCTTCAGTGATGAACCCCAACTCGAGTAGTCCTTCAGGGAACTCCATGAAGCTTCGATCCTCTTTATCACCTTCCAGGAATGCCGCTTCCACGTCGATTGAGTCGAGATAAAAGCGCTTCTTTTCGTCTGGATCGTCGGCCTTGAATAAATAAATTCCGAAAACAACATGTGTCGACGTGTCCGTGCCGACCGGGGAGTGTGACTGTTGAAAGTCGATTCCAGGGATCATTGTGAATCCCTTCGAACAGATCCTGACCTTGTATCTGATTGAGCCGTCTGGTTCCACTTTCTTCTTGAAGACCGGCTTTGATCTCATCAACTTTTTGTTTAATTGTCGCGGTATGGACTTCGGCACTTTCTTCCAACAACCTCGTTTGATAAAGTTGTTGATCTCGTTTGCCGTTCCATTTCTCCATTGTTCCGCTTCCGGTCCATTCAGGGCTTCTTTCATCGTCGTCGGTGTCCCATAATCTGACTCCATCATCATCACGTTTTCATAACAAAAGTTGACTTCTTTCGTAGATTTTGTGCCGTCTTCTTCTGTGAATTCCGTCACTTCCGAACGATTCTCGACCATGGGGTTGTAGGAGGTGTCGAGGCGACGTAGTTCTCGATCGATTCTTTCTCGTTTTCGTTCCGCAGCAGTCTTAATCGGCTTCGGTGGTGGCACGATTTCTTCCTCCCCACTGTCATTTTCTGTAGCGTTTTGTTCCTCCCCAATTTTATTCCCATCGTCTTCTTTTTCTTCTTCTTCATCCTGGATCGACTCTTCTTCGATAGTTGGAGTGGGGGTTGTCGACTTAGGCGCTGGATCGTCGTCGTCGTCAGAATCTGACAAAACAGCCGCTGTGGGATTTCGATATCGCAAAATACTGGCTGGTTGTTTATTCCTCCCTGCTGGCGGCGGCGGCGATGAAGCGCGATTGGAGTGTGTAGGGGGAACATCCTCGTCTTGAGGAATAATGTGGGGGGGGGGGTGCATCCGTATCAGGTGGTGGTGTGTCATCGATGCCGGGTGGCAATTCCTTGATTTCTGCGTCTTGTTCGAAAATTGAAATGCCATTTCGCGGGTTGAGGCGCGAAAATGTGAGCCATTCGACGTCGCGGCTCTCAATCACGTGCTGAGTTTGCGGGTTGTACATTCGGTACGTGTCCGGCGGGCGGCCATGGGCATATCCGACCATTAGCATTTTTATGCCTTTTTGCTTCCATTTGCCCGTGATTTGCGCGCGGTTTGTGACGATCGCTGGACGGCCAAACTCGATTAGATGCGCGGCGAGTTTCGTCACATCTTGGTAAACCGCGGCATTTGCCGGCTCCGACCTTACCGACGAGAGGGTCACATTTTCCGTAGTGTTGTGGTAGTTGATGGCCTCTCCCCATAGTCGTTGTCGGCCTTCTTCATTGATTCCAGCTGCGAGCATTGATGCGTTTGCTCATGTGATTCGTTCCACCACACCGTTCATTTGTGGGGTATGTGGTGCTGTTCTTTCCAGCGTAACTCCCAGTTCGAGGCATAACTTGGATAGTGGGGCAACGTTTTCTCCTGCGTTGTCACATCGTAGATAGGTGACATTGAATCCCAAACCTCGTAGTTCCATGATTATGTCGCGTGCAAAGTCCACCATGGGTCGTTTTCGCGCATTGAATCTTACCCATGATTTCCTCGAAAATTCGTCGACAGCGCAGAAGAGATATTTCGATCCGCCCAGGGTTTCGGTGAATGGACCTGCTGCGTCCAGATAGATTCGTTCGCCCACTCTCTTAGCTTTGGCCAAGGAGACCTTGCTTACTGCCTTCTGTTTTGCTTTTGCCAGACCGCATCCCTCGCATGGTAGCAAGGTTCCTTCGAGCTTGACGCCATAGTAGCGCGCGGTCTTGTGCAATAATTGGGGACTCTTATGCCCCCACTTGTCGTGCGCTTCGGAAATGTCCATTGTTGCCGGCATCTTCTTTCCCTTTCCGTATGGCTGTCTTGGCT